>JANGFJ010000087.1:490-451712 GCA_025758675.1 Naganishia antarctica | reverse complement strand
CGCTGGGCTTGCCCATGTCCGATCACGTTGTCCTTGGCTATGCACTACCGCCTTGTGACGACAGGGCTCACACCCTCTTTTTGCCTCGAGGTGTCTTTCTTTCCCATCTGCACGCACATGTTTGTTTTGGTAACTTCAACGGATCTTGTTTTACTTTTTCTGCTGCAAGACTCAGCACTTCGCGAGAGCCCGTTCAGGCGAGCGGCGCAAAGGTGCATATCCTTTCGCTACGAAGTGTGCGACACTGACTCCCATCTCTCAGCCGGAAGGAGCAAACAGAGAGCCCACAAGTCCCGCCGGGTTTATGATCTCAATCGTGTTTCTCGATGTTTGCCGATGTACTCGAAGCATGTTAGAAATCTTTCACGTCTGGACATCGCAATGCTGCACACATAACATTGCATATTACATTTCCCCCACAACTTGACATTCTAATCGCTTCCACGATGCCATCATCCACACGCTCATCCGCTAAATCACTCAAAGCGTCTTTTGGCAGGCGAACGGCTTCTCGACCTCGCCTTTTCCCGACGTTCGCTCCTGTCTTTATCTCTGCTGCTTCGGTCCTTGTCGTAATCCCTATCTCTGCTGTCACGGTCCCTGTGCCTTTCCCGATCTTTTCGATCGTCATGTCTGCTACTCCTGACGGGGAAGTTTTCGTCAGTTGACGATTGAAGGCTGGGTTGGCTCTGGAGCGCTTACCTCTCGCGACTTCGATCTCGATACCTATCACTCCTATCCCTCGAGCGGTCTCGTCGTCGTTCACTACGAAGCCAAAGCCATGTTCAGTTCCAAAACCGAAGTTGCACTGAGAATGACGCAACATACCGGTCCTCCTCCCTGCTTCGCTCATGCCTAGAATCCTGCGTCAATTCCATCGCTTCTCGTCTCTTCTTGTCTCCATGCCCCGGAACAGCGGAATCAGCTTCCCTCTCCATGTCGACCGGCAGTCCAATCTGTGAAGTGGGAGTCATCGGCTCATCGAAGGTAGGCGGGGGTGGTGCCATGAAGCCGTTGTTGACAGGAGGACCACCCATACGAGGCGCCGAAGGCCCGGCAGGAGGTACTGATACGGGTCCACGAGGCGCTGAAGGGGCCGGTCCTCCTGCTGGTCGTGGTGCATTCATGCCCATTCTTGCTGCTTGGCGTTGTTCGTTGAATTTCTCGAGCAGCTTTCTGAGTTCGTGGTAGCCCAAATGCATCTACACGGTGGAAAGGGCGTACATCAGTCACATGCTTCCGCATTCTCACGGAAAGCTACTGACTTTACCACCGAAATGGTCGGCCAATCGACGATCGGAATCCAGCACCGAGAGATAAGCACCACAGGTTTCACAGACACGAAGCTTCTGATGACCAGAAGCACCACCAGTCTCTGATAGTCGTTGCAATTCCCGCTGTTCGAAAGGGAAAAACATGAGTCAGGACGGTCCTCGATGGTCTCCTGAGTCATCTACGTACTTCTTTCTCCGACTTTTCGTTTCTGAGCGCTTCAACGGCCTCGAGCTTGGCCATTGATTCCTCGACCTTACCGGCCTCACCTGAAAACGAAGCCAAGAGGTTCAAAGTTAGTTGCCTCGCTCGCCTCATCGGGATGGAACTACGGACCCAGCTGTTCAATCTCTTCCGTTTGTCCTTGGATGGCCAGTTCGATTTCACCAACCTCCTTCATCTATCAGCCGATCGGGGTCAGCAGCTGCTAATACGTAACTCTTCAAACGCGACTTACCAAGTCGACCGTCCTCCTGTTTTCTTCCGGGGTCTTCTCCAATCGCTTCTGACTCATCCTAATCTTTCGGTCACAATCGTCAACGAATGCATAAATGTTGTTCTGGTACTCTTGCTCGAACGCGGCGAATCGGGGGTCGAGTGGGTTGGCAGCCTTGGCTTCCTGGAAGGCCTTTGCGATCTTGTCGGAGTGGAGCTTGGGGCAGGGTCCCATGTCCATTTTCTGCAATCGAAACAATTAACTTGTCGACTCGTTCAGTTGCGAAGGGTCAAGCAGGAACTCACGGTATTCCCGAAAATCTCATGCGGACAAGTGCCACAGAGGAAGTTCTTGCACACACGGGGATCCCACCAGTCGACATTGACCTGGGTGATACCCATCGCTTCAGAGCCCATCATTTGCTATTGCACAGAATGAGGGATAAGTGAATCCGGTAGATGGGACAAGTTAAAGGGATGATGCTTACTTCAAGCAGCTTTCGCTGCTGTTCAGCCATTTTACCCATTGTGACTGGAGGTAAGGTATAGCCGGAAGCTGAAGAGCTGGTGTGGTACGGTGGATGGTTTCTATACAAGGTCTGAACGAGGTTATACAACAAGTGGGATAGCCTGAGTGATCAAGCTAAGGGCTCATTCCATTGAGATGCGGACAAAAGCAGCACAAAGTCCGCGAAAGGCAACCACCCTGATCTGAGACATTGTCGTTGCTGATATCATCCAGTCGGCCACTCAGCTGTTCGTGGGTTGTTGCTGCTGTACACGAACGGGGCAACAGCTGGATGGAATAAGCCGCGGGATCGACTCTAGCTTTAGATGGAGGAGACTTCCTGCACAAATGACGGATTCTCAGCTTGCAAATTCGACTAAACAGTCACCACCTCTCCGACCAGCGGCTGGCTCTCGCTCACGGGCTGCATCATCTTCGTCTGTCCTCACTTCGCATGACATATACCCGTCGCCTATCAAGGGACCTATCGTTTCTCAACCCCAGATATCTCAGGATTACGCCAACGCGCTCTTGAAGCATACCGTGGGAGAAGCAATACCCGAACTACAACGGACGCTGTCTGATGCGGAAGTCGATTCCGAAGACCGAGAGACGCTCTCTCATTCGGGCTCATCCCCCGATAGATTTCCTTGCCATCATCGTTCGTCGAGCCGCAACGGAAGACCCACAACACCTGATGGTACCCGCAAGGCTGATCTCGAGATCACACCGAAGCGAAATCCTATCGGTTCTCGCCGCTCGACGATATCAGCTTCGGCAACGACTACCTCTCTCAACCTGGAGACGGCAGATCCCATCACCATTTCATCGACTGTAGAAGCAGCCTCTGGGCTTCTCACGCAATCGGCTGTAGCGCACAGACTACATCGTACCGAGCGGAAGACAAAGAGGTTGCTCGATGTTGACGATGGAGTAAATGGTGGTTACGAACCCATCCGGCGACGAGAGAAGGGAGATAAGCAAGCCATATCACCGGTGCCGGAGACGCAGATTGCTTGCCCTACAGCGGATCAGAAAGACATGGAATGTCATCCAGACCCGTTGCTTCAGGCGGAGAAGGAATGTGAGTGCTTCACGCAGTTATGAGTTCAGCGAAGCCTAACAGGACTGGAGACACAGCATACGATACGAGAAATGGTAGCCAAGTCACGTACCCGGAGCGGCGATACTTTATATTGACCAGTGCAGGAAAGCCTGTCTTCTGCTCGTGGGTACGGTTCCCTTTCCGTGTTGATGCGAGAACTGACCCGCACCACGGATCCGTTTGAACTAGACATGCAGAAGACGAGGAAAGCTTGACGAGAATGATGGGTGTCGCGCAAGCGATAATATCGATATACGACAAAGATGGCGATAAACTTCAGTGAGTGCTTGTAGCTCCCGCTATACGCAATCGATCCAATCTGTGCCCTATTGCAACGCAGATCTGTCAGTTACGGAAGGACGAAGATCACATTTCTGTTGGGGGATCCTCTCTATCTATTCTGCGTCAGCGAATGGAACGAGCCTGACTTTGTAGTAAGCCCTCCCTTTTTCCCTGGGTGCTTTCAATCAGCGGGGATACTGCCAAACTAATTCGCTGGTTCGATAGCTTCGAACTCATCTGGAGTATCTGTACTTGCAAACGATATCAATTGTTACAAGTAGCCAGCTGATAAGGATGTTTCAACGGCGGAGCAACTTTGACCTTCGGCGACTTCTTGATGGTAAGTGACTCAGCGTCCCGCCCGTTGCCTACGGAAACAGAGCAACTGACGAATATGGTTACGCTCAGGCTCGGAGCCATCGCTTCACAGTCTGATCGCACAACTGCAAACCGACTTTACATTCTTCACATCATCCTTACAGCCTCTCCGAATGTCGCCGTTTCTCCGAGAGGCAGCAGCATCTGCATTGGTGCCTCCAACGAAAATATCGGTAGGTTGTTAGCCGTGAAATTTGGAAGCCGTTAAATTGACAGTCAAGGTTTAGGAATTGCTCTATGTTTTGCTTATCGCAGACGACAAGATAGTAACACTGCTACGCCCACGGAAACACTCCATTCACCCTGCGGATCTGCACCTATTATTGAACGTCTTGTCCTCATCACCCGCACTCCGAACCTCTGAAACCTGGTTACCAATCTGTTTACCAAAGTTCAATCCCGATGGATTCGTATACGCTTTCATTAGTTACTTCCGCAAAGATCTCGGAATGATCTTCGTCAGTGCGGATAGGGACAGTTTTGACTCGCTCAGAGAATGGAGAGATGCGGTACTCGAGGTAAGGGTCTGGCGAGCGTCATCGCCCCGGGTCGCTGACTCCAGACCTATTGTGACACAGAAACTGGACGAGACGAAGGTGCTCAGCAAGCTAGAAGCCGCCCCGTCACGGCACGAGTATAGCATATGTGAGCTTCGCAGATCACTCGATTTGACATGTTGACTGATCTATCGGGAAGCAAAGCCGATCTCGAGATACCTGGAGTCCGCCATTTCTGGTACAAATCCAGACGTAATGTGCAAATCACGATGCCTCGATGGGAATCGCCATATTTCCCAAAGAGTTCCGAACAGAAACGGTGCGTGACTACTTGCATTTGATTAGAGGGCCCTGGACTCATCACGCTACTCATATTGCACAGCCTCATTACACTCTACCAGCATGTATACGACGGCATTCACGCGAAATCCAGCTCCATGATGCCCTTCAAGCAGATCTACATAAAAACCGAACACGAAGCGTGTATGGGATGGGTGAGTTCTCACCGCCTGATTAACGTGAATGAGAATAGATACTGAACGGTTTGAATGTACCTTGGCATTTTTCAAAGAGCACCCAACCATTCGAGCTTTACCTCACGGTGTCACCCGCATTACCGAAGAATGCTGTAGTCTCTGCAGCAAATACCATCGCAAGATGGGTGAACAAGGAGGAAGCCAAATTGTTTCTACGAGATGCTCCGGTATTCTAGGGTCGTAGACAGTGACGCAAGTCACGGAACCACGCATCGTGTGATATCTACAACCGGTTGTATGCGTCACATATTACACCAATTATACAGACCGAGCACCGCTTTGATCTCGCCACGCTTCGAACTGGCTGATCATGGTAGGGGTAATTCTGCGTCGAACGGATTTCGCTGCATCCATGAGATGTTGTTTGCGAACCTAGATGGTTCGAACAGTCAGTGAATGATCATCTCGCCCCTACAGAAAGTACATACGTATGGAGCCTGGAGGTCCTCGTTCATGGTAGTCAATGCTGCATCCTGACAGATTGAGGCGATCTCTGCACCCGAGCATCCTTCAGTCTGAACGAGGATATGTCAGTTGATCGAGAGGCGAACAGGAAGCAACTGGGTCCTTACCAAAAATGCAAGGTCTTCTACTCCCGTATCGGCTTCCACGGCCATCTTTGAGAACCGAATTCTGAAGATTTCTTTGCGTGCCTCAAAGTCTGGCGGGCCAACATAGAGTATTCTATCTAATCTCCCAGGCCGTAAGAGCGCCGAGTCCTAGAATAGCAGGAAGATCAACAAGCTTCGCACGGTGCTCTGTGAAACGACATACCAAGACATCTGGTCTATTGGTTGCAGCCACCGTGATGACACCCGACAGCTCTTCTACTCCATCCATCTCGTTGAGTAAGCTGGTCAAGACTCCTGAGTTCGGTCCATCATGGTCAGATCCACGTGCGACAGCGAGTGCGTCGATTTCGTCCTGCACCGATTGGGAATAAGCGATGCGAAGAACGACGGGCAGACTGAGTAGAACCTACGAAGAAAATGATGGAGGGCGACGCCGCTCGTGCTTTCCGGAAGATTTCCCGCACTGCACGTTCGGATTCTCCTACAAACTTGTTAAGTAGCTAGATGAAAAGTGACTATCTTAGTAGGGGACCGGTAAACTAGGCGTGCTAGAACTCACTTCGGGCCCTTTCACAGCCATAAAGTTTATACCAGACTCTGTCGCTAGAGCCTTCGCGATCAGGGTTTTACTACAACCCGGCGGGCCGTATAGCAAGACCCCACGCGGAGGGGATACCCCAAGCCTCGTAAACGTTTCCGGATGTGTCAATGGCCACTCGACACATTCTCGCAATTTCTGCTTGATATTCGCTTGGCCGCCGATATCTGACCATCGTACTTTTGGGGTCTCGATGAAGACTTCCCGCATGGCTGATGGACGGATAGTGGGTAACGCAATGTGGAGATCCTCCGTAGTCATGACAGGTGAGGATGCTGTATCCGTTAAGCGTGTCGCCAGCCAACGGTGTATCGCAATAGACCCGGCTTCTCGCACGAGCGAAGACAGATCGGCACCGACGTATCCATGGGTTCTGTCTGCAACCGCATCCAGATCAGACTTTGCGATCGCATTAGGCATCTTTGATGTCAAGATGCCCAGGATTTCGCGCCGTGCAATTGCATCGGGAATGCCTGCAATTAGTGGCATGTTGTCAGCAGGCAGATCTCAAGAACAAACATATCTGTGACTTACCAATCTCGATTTCCCGGTCGAAACGTCCCGGTCGTCTGAGGGCAGGATCGATAGCATTCGGCCGGTTCGTCGCAGCAATGACAACCACTCTCGCCAGACTCGCTGGCGCATCCTCACCGCCACCCGCCGCCGCCGCCGACCCACCCTCCGACATGCCATCCATCAACGTCAACAGCGTCGCTACCACTCTTCGCTCGACCTCGCCGCCTTCCCCGCCCTCTCGTTTCGGACATATGGCGTCTACTTCATCAAGCACGACAATGCACGGCTCCCTCTTCTTGGCCTCGTCAAACACCGCTCGGATGCGTTCCTCTGTTTCTCCGTGGTATGCGCTGGATAGTTCTGGACCATTGACGACGATACAGGAGCATCCGTCGGTTGAACTCGAGATTGCACGTGCTAGATGGGTTTTACCCGTTCCTGGTGGTCCGTAGAGAAGGATCCCGCGGGGAGGTTTCAAGCCGAACTTGTGGTACAGTTCTGGTTGGGAGAGGGGTAGATCGAGCAAGGACCGGACTTGGGCGATCTGCTTGGATAGTCCGCCGAGTGTTGCGTATGCAGAGAAGGATTCCGAGGTTGATTGGAGCGGGCCAGGGGGATAGATGTTGATGTAGCTCGGCAAGGCTGGATTTGAGCTGCCGTTCGACCGCCCGATGGTAGCCTTCCCGTTGGATTGAGCTGCGGTCGCGCCAGTCGGTTGCTCGTCCTCCAAGGCAAAGTTGACTTCCGTCTTGACGTGCATGGCAAAAACCTCTTGTCCCCGCGTGGCAGCAACGCTCAACTGGGTCATACGTTCCTCTATCTCCTCTTGCGTCACCTTATCGGCTTTTACCGTCTTTTGCGCAGTGGCGGGAGAAGTGAAACCGACCTGCTTTGATGGCAGGACGTCGGTGATGGTATATGTGACCACGTCGCTGTTGCTATTGGGCAGGGAAGCGTTGGGAAGTGTGAGGGTGTAGCCCGTGGAGATATACCTCAGGTCCTCTAAAGCATTATAGCAACCTTGCTCAGGCCGACGACAAATGGAAAGTATGCACGACAACTTACGCAACATCTCCTTGATCAATGCCAACTCCCAAGTTGCCTCTCTTTCTTTCCCCTTTGAAGCGCCTGAATCTTCCTTCGCATTATTCGTTCGCCGCGCGATCGTCACCGCTTTAGCAGTCATCCACTTTACATCCTTCACATCCAGCCCCTGGAGCTGCACTTGTTCCGGATTTCCAAGGCTGAGCGAGTGTATACGGGACAAGACGAGCTCATCCTCTTGCAGCGAAATGGAAGGCCATACTTGCGCAATGACCGAGTTGGAGTCGGTGGTTGTGTTCGAGTTGAGCTTGACCCAGTCTCCTGCCGCGAGCTTTTGAGTTCGAAGACAGGAAAGCGCGACGGTGGCTCTGCGTTGGGCGGTGTGTCCTGCTGGGGAGCTGGAGTCGGCGACTCGCAGGATGACCATATCAGAGGTAGGCGGATAGCCGACGCAACTATTCTGCCGAGGAGGGGTGGAGGGGTGGAGGGGGCCTATGAATCTATAAAATCGGCTTCCTGCTGTTCCTTGTGTTTCAGGTGCCCAGCCGCGATCCGTCACGTGACTTGAAACATCCCTCATGGTGATCGGGACTTCACCTGATATATCAAACGTTCAGACGTCTGCCATGCTCGGTGCAGCAGCTGACTGATTGACAGTCTCCCAACTATCCGGTCCCCATGTTACAATCCCACGGTGAGCTCCCTCCGTCTGCGTTCGCGCCCACATAAACTCACACTTATTCGGCATCTCCCTTCTATTTGACAGAATCCCAACTGGTCGTTGTAGCCATCGCCTCGGCTGTCTTCGGCTACTGGCTAGCCACCGGAGGCTCTTTGCCGACTTCCACAACCGCTCGCCAGAGGCTCCAACCTGGGCCAAAGCCCGCACAATCTGGACCGACGCCCCTCACATCCATCCCCGAGGAACCAATAAAAAAGAACAAGAAGAAGAACAAGTCGAAACAACCGCAACCAATCAAGCAGGAGGAACCCATAAAGCCGGAAGCGGACGGTGAGATTGATGCTGGGTCTGACTCGGAAGACGAGCAAGCTGCCGTCAGTGAAGCGGCCCTGGATCAGGTAAAGGCTGGGAGATGGGAAGAGTGCAAGCTTGTGCTCGTGGTCAATCAAGAGCTGGGCATGACCAAGGGGAAGATTGCGGCGCAGTGTGGGTGAGTAAATCCAAGACGGTGATGTTCGACGTCGTTAGCTGATAGGCTCGCTGGGGAACAGCCATGCGACTCTGGCTTGCTATAAGACATTACTGCAGCAGAACCCAAAGGTACGGTACGATCGTTCATCCACATAAAGTGCCTTACTAACATGCCCCTCCCTCGTCGACAGCTACTAAGCCACTGGGAACAGACAGGGTACGCAAGCCGCCGCCCATGTCGTTGATCAGCACACTGATTTCTTCCCCCGGATAGCCAAGCAAAGGTCGCCGTCAAGTGCACGTCCACAGCCGAGCTCTTGAAGCTCCAGTCAGAGGCCCGAGCACTCAACCTATGTGCTCGAAGTATCCAGGATGCGTGAGTGACTTCGTACCCTTTCAAGTGGCCAGCAAGCTGTATCTAACGGGATGACAACGTGCTCTTGTAGCGGACGGACACAGATTGCTGCTGGGTCGAGGACGGTGCTCGGGATTGGACCGTGCGTGCCTTTGCTATGCTCGTTGAATGGCCGTTTGCTGATCTGATATACTGCTGGGTGGGTTCTCGAACCAGGGGTCCGATCAAGCTGGTCAACCAGGTCACGGGCCACCTCAAGCTGTTATAGATGCGAGCCGCGTGATCGCTGTCATAGAGGGAGTCGCAGGAATGTGTGCTGTTCTTATGGCTGCAAGGAGCAGGAATTTCTTTCATTATTATAGATGGGAATCACACGACTGTTCGCTCTTATAGATGCAACTCGCGTTTTGCACTGCCGTGAGCCTGTCATCGCAGAAAATTTACTACAATGCAATTCTATATGCAAACCCCGATCCATGAGGGTTATGTCTACCTGCTACAAGCTCTATATGTTGTGTTGTGTCATTCCATCAGCCTCTATAAGGCGCTCTTCCTCGACTCCGTCTGGGTTTGGGTTTCTTGGGGGCCCGAGTGTAGTCATTGATCGTTGACCAAGACGTATCGGTATCGAGCCTTGCCCTCGTGCATATCTACAGTAGAGCGGGTTGGAGTCAGTAATCGGCCGGAAAGCATCAGACGGGCAAAACCTACCTTGAACAGCCTGCTGAGCATCAGACATGGGTCGTTCCTGAATCCAAGGCTTGATGTTGTGCTTGACGGCGAGTTCAAACATTTGCTTGATCTCTGCCGGAGAACCGATCAGCGACCCAGTAATGCTCTTGCCCAAGATGGCCGAGGGCTGAATACCGGGCAATCGTTCTTCAGGCAGACCGACTTGGAGGATGTGTCCTCGAGGCTTGAGCAAAGGCAAGTACAAGGTGTCGAAAGGCATGTCAGGCGCGAAACTGGTACCGAGCAAAAGATCGAAAGTTCCGGCGTATTCCTTCAACAACGAAGCTGGTTCCTTGGTGACGAGGACACCATCAGCGCCCATGGCCTTGCAGTCCGCCTCCTTGGATTTGCTGGTGGAGAGCGCAAAGGTCTCGGCACCGAGAGCTTTCGAGAATTGGATACCCAAATGGCCGAGGCCGCCGATACCGATAACTCCGACTCGCTTGCCCGGGCCAGCTCCGTAGTGGGATAAGGGCGAGAAGACGGTGACACCTGAAGATACATGGGTTTAGCATGCGGTCGTGATTTAAACTACATGAGGAAAACTTACCAGCGCACAAAAGAGGTGCCGCGACCGCGTCTTCCAAACCTTCCGGGATCTTGACGGCAAAGTGACCGGGAGATCGGTAATAGTCTGCGTAGCCGCCCTGAGTGTACTGTCCGTCCTTCAGGGATCCCTGGTAGGTCGCGCACCAGGCCTTTTTGCAGTAGTTCTCGTTATCGGACTTGCAA
Organism: Naganishia antarctica; assembly: GCA_025758675.1. Classification (NCBI taxonomy): domain Eukaryota; kingdom Fungi; phylum Basidiomycota; class Tremellomycetes; order Filobasidiales; family Filobasidiaceae; genus Naganishia; species Naganishia antarctica. The sequence continues at coordinate 440,997 of JANGFJ010000087.1, read as the reverse complement.
GCCGCGCATTGCCGGCAGGAGTTACACTGAGCTCCAACACCAACCCTGTCACCGACCTGATGACCAGAGTTCTTTCCAGCTCTAGCTACATACCCCAGAATCTCGTGTCCAACGATCGCTGGGAACTTGCTTGGTCCCCAGCCGGCTCGCAAGACGTGAATGTCACTTCCGCAGATTCCGCAGGCGGAGATCCTGATATCGATATCATCGTCCTCGAAAGGTCGAGGAGTGTACGAGTGCTTCTTGAGCGTGAAGGTGTCGCCCTGGGGCTCGAAGGCGGCGTAGCCGGTGAACTGTTCGGGGACGGTAGTCATTGTGATAAAAGAAATGTTGGGAGGAAGAGATGGCAAATTTTACGGGGATGGCAGAGTGGCAGAATGTGAACGATTCATTTATATATCCATGAAGATTCAAGTCCACCTCCACCTGGAAGATTCAGGGGAAGGGTAAACGAAGGGAAGGCTCCACCTTTGCTATGTCATTAGTCAGCACGATGAAAAAACTCGCTTCATTCGCCATCCTACTGCCGTTTCACTTGTCTCCTCATGCAGCTCGCTCGCCGGCCATTGACGATAACCGGAGCGCCACAGCTGCCTCTACCTGCGTACATCAACGCCAGCTCAGCAAGGTGTTGACCAAGCAGTTCGAGGTATGCTGGAGCTAGAGGGGGTGTTGAAGCTGATTTTCTTTGTCATTGCGTCACCAACATGTGCACGGACATTTGCGCAGATCTTTCAAGCGATCGAGATCCCGTGTTATCTCGGAGGCTATTGGCGCTTTATGCACAAGCGCTTCCGCGAGAAAGCAGCGTAGCCGGATACAGCGAGCTATAACAATAATATACAGCGTTTGTTCGCTTTTACATTCTCGATCTCGAATGTTCAGCAGCTGCTTCAGCAGACTTGAAAGATATCTACTGTGAGCAATCATCAGCAACTGATTCAGCCTTCGGAGCTGCGTTTGCACAGTGAACGGTTCGCCTTCGAAGCTGTTGTTGTAGAACTCTTTCAGAAAGTGCTTGGGGGTGGACTGCTGTCGAGAGCTCGCGACTGATGATGTGCTGCAGACGGCGTTTGCCTCGCCGCGAAGAACGGCCCATAAGCGCCACCGGGAACCCATGACAGTCCCATAGCCATCTGACGATAACAAATATGATAACTTCAACCGCTTGACTGTGACAACACGAACAGTAGGAGGTACTTTACGGCGGGGATTAATTACTTGAGCCGTTGAGGTCCGAGCCGTTGCAGCACGCAGTCTCGTCGGGAGTCATACTGCATTTTGCACGTTTCTAGGCACTACACTTCCCATAAGCTAAAGGATCGGGAGATAGAGTACGTCGGGGGCACCTCAAAAACGTCTTGGACGATGATACGTGGACCAAAAGAGCTACAGCTCCATACATTTCCTATACCTAATTGAAGAGAGGCTGTTGATTGTTGACCTTTGCTATAGATCGCTGCAGGAGCCGTAGTAGAAAGTCAGTGAACTAGTAGATGTCAGCATGTTATCGAACGCATGTCCAGCGATCGCTGCAGACTCGGTGTTGCATTGAGCCGATAGCTACAGATGGTTTTACAGATGGTCTAGGCTAGTTATAGGCTGCGGGATGTTGAAGCTCATGTGGATAATAGGAAACAAGTGGATACAGTCCATCGGAGCTCGAGAAACGTTTGAGTTGATGGTCTGCGTGCGACGGAACGCGGTTTGCAATTCCGGTTGATGTTCCACCTACCCTGTTATGTCTATCCTCCTCCGTTCCACTCTGCGCAAGCTGTCAGCTGTTTCCTTCCTGAAATCGAAGCGGCGAGGGATGCAGACATGCGCTCGAGCCAATCAACTCGTACGGCCGATTCGGACACTCCGCCCCGGGCCGGAGCACGTCCCGCCAATGTCCCGCCGTCCGTCGCCTGGCAGCCACGGCACCGATCAGCCATGTCGGTCAGCTGTCGGTCCTGTGTTGCATACTTGTTGTACGACCGCAAGCCACAGAGCGAAGATTGAGGCCGCACAGAGAGCTGCACTCATACCGGGCGCCCAAATTTTTGCGTAAGAAGTTTCCGTCTTCCAGCTGCCACCGCTCCGCTCCGTCAAATTTCTTGGACCGGACTGCCGTGTTGTACGCTCCAGCACAACAGCGCCTTGGCTCCAGACGGCTGAAGCTAACCCGGACTTGCCAAGGCGGCACAGAGCCACCGAGCCAATGGGTCTTCCGCCCGCAGACGGAATGCGGGGTGGGCGTCGCCGCCGCGGAGCCAGGGGCACCCATTTTGACTGGAAGCGATAAGCAAAGAGCAAAAAGGTGACGAATCAAGCATTGCAGCGAATTGGTTGGTGGATAGGTGGATAGCGGATGCAAATCTGAGCACTTTGGCTGAACGACGGTCGTCCGTGCATTCTCCCCGTCTGCGAGCGTCTGTCGGTTCGATCCATCATTCACCCGAGAACGGCTCTTTCCCAGATCAGAGTGGTATTATTGACAAGGGTGTTGAATACCACCATCGGATCTCCAAGCAGGAACTCGTCCAACCTGAACCCGCTTTATCCATCATCGGTCTCAGCGCGTCAACTGGAGAAAGGCACATCGCTCGTCGCTAGATCTATTTTCCCTTTCTGTCCTCGGACGACTCGGCTTGACTTTAGAGGTGAGTTGCAATCCATACTGTGAACCAGCTCTTTCCTCCCCGTTGCGTACCTTCTGTAGCTCGCGGCTGACACAGGATTCCTTATCTCTGTCGTGTAGGCATCTTACATCGCAACCGTCCTTCTCACACGCCATTGCCTTGAAACAAGAGAAACTTCCTAGAACCATGGCTCAGCCAATGACTTCAGCCTCGGTACGTCGACTTTCCACGGTCTTGCTGAAATGAGCGGAAACAACACTGATGACAGACTGCAATTCAACAGGCTGCCAACCTGCCAGGCACTCCTGGTCAAGGCGCCAACACGGGAACATCTACACCCGCTGCTCACACGTATGCCGATTCATCTTCCAGCACTAGTGAACGGCATGATTAACTCTTGCTTCTCGTCGCCATAGCATCCACACATTGCGAAAGAAGCAAGCTGGCCACAGTGGTCCCCTAAAGAAGCTCCTGGTAGCGAACCGAGGTGTAAGCAGTTGATATTTCCCGTTTCGCATAGATCTCCATTGACACTTTTGTACCTACCAGGAAATCGCCATCCGAGTGTTCCGAACGGCACACGAATTGGCCATGTCTACAGTTGCTATTTACAGTATCGAAGACAAGATGAATGCCCACAGGCAAAAGGTATGCACACCGATTACTCGTCGGGTCAATCTCTGATTGCAAGCTGATTCGCATTTGTTCCAAATTTAAGGCCGACGAGGCTTATCAAGTCGGCAAGGGGCTTACCCCAGTTGGAGCGTATCTCGCACAAGACGACATCATTCGAATCGCCCTTGAACACGGAGTCGACATGATCCATCCTGGGTAAGCTGCTCGGCGGCCTTACGAAAGATGGCTGGAACCTGATCCGGATCCTTCTGCTAAATAGTTATGGTTTCTTGTCTGAAAACCACGAATTTGCGCAAAAGGTCGAGGAAGCCGGTATCGCCTTTATCGGTCCTCGACCCGAAACTATCGATGCTCTGGGTGACAAGACCAAGGCGCGAACGCTCGGTAAGCAAGCTCGAGTGTTATTCAGCGCGAGGGAGCTGATCCCGTGCTCCTCCCCAAAGCCATGCAAACTGGTGTACCCGTTGTTCCCGGAACACCGGGACCCGTTGCCTCTTACGACCTTGCCGAATCCTTTATCCAGGAACACGGCTTCCCCGTAATCATCAAGGCTGCGATGGGTGGAGGTGGTCGAGGTATGCGAGTCGTTCGAGACCAAGCGTCATTCAAGGAGAACTTTGAGCGGGCTGTCAGTGAGGCCAAGAGTGCTTTCGGTGACGGCACTGTCTTTATCGAACGTGAGTCATTCTGTCGTTGTTTGCGTGTCCGAACACCAACTAAAGCCTCGTCCGGGTTAATCAGGATTCTTGGACCACCCTCGACACATTGAGGTGCAACTGTTGGCTGATAGCCATGGCAACTGTGTTCACCTGTACGAACGAGACTGCTCCGTTCAACGACGACACCAAAAGGTAGTCGAAGTCGCGCCTGCGCCTCATCTCGCGGAAGAGATTCGACAGGCTATCCTGACGGATGCTATCAAGCTCGCAAATGCCGTCAACTACCGAAATGCCGGTACCGCTGAATTCTTGGTCGATCAGCAAGGCAGGCACTACTTTATTGAAATTAACCCTCGTATTCAGGTCGAACACACCATCACAGGTAAGCTTCTTTTCTTTTCCCTCAATTCAGCGAGGTTTACTGATTCCGTCTTGTAGAGGAAATTACCGGTATCGACATTGTCGCTGCGCAAATTCAAATTGCCGCCGGCGCCACCTTGGCTTCTTTGGGATTGACTCAAGAAAACATCACTCGACGAGGATTTGCCATCCAGTGTCGAATTACCACTGAAGACGCTGCGCACAACTTCCAGCCTGATACCGGAAAGATTGAAGTTTACCGAAGTGCAGGCGGTAACGGTGTCCGATTAGATGCCAGCTCCGGTTTCGCCGGTGCTCAGATCACTGTAAGAGGAATCATACACTCGATCTGATTACAAGCGGTGAACTAACCAGCCACGATTCAGCCTCATTATGACAGTTTGTTGGTCAAATGTACCGTCCGAGGCACCACTTACGAAGTCGCTCGACGAAAGATGTTGCGAGCCTTGGTCGAATTCCGAATCCGAGGTGTCAAGGTATGTTTTCCAGCCGAGGGATCAAGGCCCGCTGTAGCTTACATCTCACTTTTGATAGACGAACATCCCCTTTTTGATTCGATTGCTTACGCACCCCGTGTTTGAGAGCGGAAAGACGTGGACTACATTCATTGACGATACTCCTGACCTCTTCAAATTGGTCACCAGTCAAAACAGAGCCTCGAAGCTTCTTGCCTATCTCGGTGATCTCGCTGTCAACGGCAGTTCCATCAAGGGGCAGCATGGCGAACCCGGGCTCAAGGACGAAGCCACTATCCTGCCCCTTATGGACAGAAACGATCCCACCAAGAAGCTGGACACCAGCAAGCCCTGCCAGGAAGGTTGGAGGAACATCATCGTCAAGGAAGGTCCCGAAGCATTTGCCAAGGCCGTTCGAGCGTATCCTGGTTGTTTGATTATGGACACCACGTGGCGAGATGCGCATCAATCTCTCTTGGCTACTCGAATGCGAACCATCGACATGGCCAACATTGCCAAGGAGACCAGTTACGCCTTGGCCAACGCCTACTCTTTGGAATGTTGGGGCGGTGCCACGTTCGACGTCGCCATGCGATTCCTGTATGAAGATCCCTGGGAGCGGTTGCGAACTTTGCGAAAGCTTGTTCCCAACATCCCGTTGCAAGCTTTGGTTCGAGGTGCCAACGCGGTCGGATATACCTCTTACCCTGACAATGCCATCTACGATTTCTCGAAGAAGGCTGTCGAAAACGGTTTGGATATCTTCCGAGTCTTCGACTCTTTGAACTATGTAGAGAATATGAAGCTTGGTATCGACGCTGCTAAGAAAGCGGGCGGTGTAGTCGAAGGCACCGTCTGTTACTCTGGAGATGTCGCCAACCCCAAGAAGACCAAATACACTTTGGACTACTACTTGGATTTGGTAAACCAGCTGGTGAAGGAAGGCATTCACGTCTTGGGTATCAAGGACATGGCTGGTCTCCTGAAGCCTGAAGCCGCCACCATGTGAGTAGTCTGCGCAGTACAGAGGAACAAGACAGAATCTAACCATACTGTTTTCGATGGAAAGGTTGATTGGCGCTATCCGAAAGGCTCACCCTGATCTACCTATCCACGTTCACTCTCACGACACTGCCGGTATCGCAGCTGCTAGTATGATCGCTTGTGCTGCTGCTGGAGCCGACGTTGTTGATGTTGCCATTGATGGTAAGTAGCAATATCGTCAGTATTCTCCCCCTTCCTTCCAGTGCTGATGTTCCTTCTGGCATACAGTCTTGTCCGGCTTGACATCTCAACCTGCAATGGGTGCCGTTTGTGGTGCTCTCGAGCAAACTAAATTGGGCACCGGTATCCGACACGAAGATATTCAGGCTCTCAACAACTACTGGAGTCAAATCCGACTGCTGTACCAGTGTTTCGAAGCCAATGTCCGTGCCTCCGACTCGGGTGTCTTCGATCACGAAATGCCTGGTGGACAATACACCAACTTGCAATTCCAAGCCACACAGCTCGGCTTGGGTTCCATGTGGACGGAGATCAAGCAGAAGTATATCGAGGCCAACCAGCTTTGTGGTGACATCATCAAGGTCACTCCTTCGAGGTAAGTCAGAGTCACTCCTTGCGGCAGAATCACACTAATGCAAAGCTTTCGCGTCGTGTCTCTAGTAAGGTCGTAGGTGACTTTGCGCAATTCATGGTCGCCAACAACCTTTCCAAGGAGGATGTACTTGAAAAAGCCGACAGCTTGGACTTCCCTGAGAGTGTCGTTGAATTCTTCCAGGGTTACCTCGGTGAACCTTACGGCGGATTCCCCGAGCCCTTGCGAACCAAAATCATCCGGGACCGAGCCCGAATCAACGGTCGACCTGGTTTGACCATGAAGCCTCTGGAGTTCAAGAAGATCAAGTCTGAATTGCGTGAAAAGTTCGGCAAGAACATTACCGATTGCGATGTCGCTTCATACTACATGTATCCCAAGGTTTTCGAGGAGTTCCGAACCTTTACGGATAAGTATGGTGATTTGAGGTGAGTTGAGTTCGTTGGTCAAGTCTGGTCTACAGCTGAGCTAACTTGGACATATTCTCCAGTGTCCTTCCCACGCGATTCTTCCTCGGAAAGCCCAAGATCAACGAGGAAATGAGCATCGAGATCGAACAGGGCAAGATGTTGATCATCAAGCTCTTGGCAATCGGAACATTGGACACCAAGAAGGGTACACGAGAATGCTTCTTCGAAATGAACGGAGAGGTCCGAGCTGTCATTATCGAAGACCGAGACGCAGCTATCGAAAACGTTCAACGTGAAAAGGCCACGAGCGACCCTGGAAGCGTTGGCTCTCCCATGGTGAGTAGCATTTATCGAGCCCTGAAAATCAATACGCTGATGAGAGATTCCCCCGTAGGCTGGTGTCGTTATTGAGGTTCGTGTAATCGAAGGTGCCCAGGTCAAGGCTGGTGACCCTCTCTGTGTCTTGTCCGCCATGAAGGTGAGTCAGGAGTCTCCATTGTGACCGAGTTGCACGATCACTTATACTGCTTCTATCGATAGATGGAATCCGTCGTGTCCTCGCCTGTATCCGGCAAGGTCAAGCGAGTCCTCGTCAAGCAGACCGACTCCATCGCCCAAGGAGATTTGGTTGTCGAAATTGGCCACTAGAGTCTTTCGCCGCATCGTTTGTGATATCTTTCTGGCTTCGTTTGTCTGCCATTCGTCCATCCAGAGTTTTTGTCTTGTAATAGTTGGAACCAAGCAGAAAATGATTAATAGATTAGGTTCTGTGATCTCATGCATAGTGCTTGGGTTGCTTGGTAAAAAGATAGGGATTTGTGCTTGCAGTCGACCCGCTGGTGTTGCTTCTTGCCATCAACGAGCTCAATGGTATCGCGACGATAGCACAGGACGAGTCGTCACTCGTCGCTGCTCCGATTCGGCGTGCGGCCTCCGCAGCAGGTGATGACGTAATGCTTCTTCTCGATCAACCTGCTATCAACCTGAAACACGAGCGTCAGCCGTCTCCTATCACAACCAGACTGTGTACATTACGCTCCGCCAACGTATCCTAAACGTCCTATCTAATGCCTATCTTCGACAAACTCAAGGCGAAACTGGATTCAAACCGCGGAGGGTCTTCAAACAGCCTTCCCGATAATGCAGTTTCTTCGCTTCCTTTGGGGCCCGAGAGCGTCGTTCGTTATCGACAACAACATGGCGTGAACCTCGGTAAGTGGAAGGCAACAGGTAGATGACTAGTCGATCGTAATTGAACAGCGATTCTTGTATAGGAGCGTGGTTTGTGAATGAGCGATGGCTCGCGACGGACCCTTACACCAATGTTCCCGGCCTTCCGCCCAATGCATTTGCGGGAGCAAGTGATGTAAGGACAATCTGCTTTCACAGGTCGAGTGCGACGCTGACGGATCAAACTCCCCTAGTACGACATAGCCATAGCACCTGAAGCGCAGTCCCGACTTGAACAGCATTGGGATTCGTGGATTACGGATCAGGACTGGAGATGGCTTGTGGAACATGGTTTTAACTCGATTCGCCTCCCGGTAAGCTTTCTACTTCGAGATCTGCATTCGACTTGCGGTAAGCTGAGTGCCGTCGCCACTATGTAACGCCAGATCGGGTATTATCACCTGGTTTCCGCTATTCCCGACGTCGTCAAGGGGACTGATTATGAAAAAGTGGCGTCCGTCTTTCAAGGCGCTTGGCCCAGAATACAAAGAGCTATAGAAACCGCTGGAAGCTATGGTCTGGGTGTGATGCTGGATCTTCATTGTGCTGCCGGTAAGTATCTCACGTTTCGCAACACAATGCAAACGTCCGTTAATGCTTTGGATGCATAGGCGGTCAGAACAAGGATGGTAAGCAGGTCGATCGAATGATCTTCTCCAGGCTGCGCTTAACGGGTCCCCTCCTTTAGCTCATTGCGGTGTCAGCACTGGTAAAGTGGAACTCTGGAATCGTAAAGCGAACCTCGAGTCCACCGCCCTCGCCCTAAACTTTCTCTCTCAGCAATACGCCAATGTTCCAAACGTCATCGGTCTTGAATTACTGAATGAGCCAGCGAACGACTGCCATAATGGCAAACTTCCAAAGTGGTACCAGGAAACTATCAATAATATCAGAAAACAAGTTCCTCCCGATTTCCCTCTGTAGGTGATGTGGTTCAGGTAAACCCTTTCATATGTCCTCATCTCAGGTCTCATTCTTTTCTCATAGGTATATACATGATGCCTTTGACCCTTGGTCATATGCTCCGCTTGTCGGAAAGCAAGGAAGTTTTGTCGCACTCGATCACCATCTCTACCGCTGCTTTACCAAAGAGGACGGGATGAAATCCGGTGTCGAGCACGGCCAGAATCTAAACATCGACATGGCAGCTTTATCAAGCGCATGCAATGGCTCCATCGTTATTGGCGAATGGTCCGCTGCTTTACATGCAGAGCATCGACCAGAAAACGCAACAGACGAACAACGGAGGGCGTTCTGCAGGGCCGAGCTCGACATGTTTGAACGCTTTACAGCAGGTTGGTTCTTTTGGACGTACAAGGTGCACCGCTGGTTGTACGATCAGAATCGACACGAGGATTGGGATAGTGGGTGGTCGGCCATGAGTGCATGTCAGGCTGATGTTCTGCCTCAGTGGGCTGGATTCAAAGTCCGGAACAACCAAGTGGAGGGTGATGGGGGGAAGGGACAAAGGCTGCAAGCAGCGCTAGGTGAGTTGGATGTCTAAAGGCTGGCATGTCCGCTACCCGGATTCGGACGACCCTGACCTAATGGCACGACCAAAGACACCCACGTAAACTACTGGAACCAGCATGGAAAAGACAAGAACATGGAACACGATCGATTCCAAGCAGGTCTTGACCAGGGTTGGGAGGACGCCTTGATGTTCATCAACACACAAGGGCCATCTGGTTCGGGTCAAAGATCCACCTCGCGGATGGGTTTCGTGCATGAATGGAGCAAACGACGTGTGCAGGAACACGAAAAACAACGCGGCGGCGGAAAGTGGCTATGGGAATATGGTAAGTCGCGGAAAGAGGGCGACCTTGATGTTCAACTTAATCTACTTGCGTCATATTGCAGAGCATGGCTTCAAGCAAGGAGTACAACTGGCCAACGAGGCTTGGCTTGTCTAAATGTGCCTCTGAGAAACGATCATACGAGAGATCCCTATATAATCCCATTGCTTGATGCGTAATTCGTAATTCGTATTCTAACATCCTTGGGCCTATTCCACATTCTTGTCGGCCCACTTCTTCAGTTCGCCTAGGCGGGATACAAGGGATTGCAAAGCGGGATTATCAGATGTGGCCGAACTGTCAACGTAGATCAAAATCAGCTTCTCAAGGCGGCGATTGTGGCGTCTGTTGCACTCACTATGACATTGTATCGTATTGTGTCTGCACGCAAAGCAAGACGGGTCAATGAGAGGATCTTCTCGGCGATGTTACTGGACGTACCACTACATTATGTGTGAAATGGGATTCAAACTTCTCAAGCACATTCCACCTTGCGGTGATTTTGCTAACGTCGGACTCCGCCCGAGAATCAGCGATGTACTTCTGCATGGTTCGATTCAACGAAGGCTGATATTGCGCGAATTGCAATACGGTTCCTATCGTTTTCATGAGTGGCTAGAAATCCATGCGAAATTAGCGCTTAGATCTCGGTGGAGCCGAGCAGTGTGCGACGTACCGGTAACATTCGATCTGTCGTCAACATACACTCCTTCAAGCAGACATCCAAATACTCGACATGATCCTGTATCAACTGATCAACCGTCTGTACGTTCCCAAGCTTTGCTTCCAGCTTTTTCCAGTTTGCTTCTAGTACGTCTTGAGTAGTGAATGTCAACATCTGTTGGACCCATTGCAGCATTTGCGCTCGAAGATTGTATATTCTGCGTTTCCACCTTTCCATATCCGGAGCCTCGAGTTTGCGACGCCACAAGGGTTGACAGTGCTCCATCCACATCGAGGTCAAAAGCGCTTCCAGATACTTGAGCATAAGGAGAAAGCGGAAAACGAGCTGATACCGTGTGATAGCTTTCCTGGAGATGACGAGGGAAAGCGGAAATTTCACGTCGAAGTCGAACGACAACGCTTCGATTACTAATTGAAGAAGGATCAAGATGTCAGTAGCCTGACGCTGAGGTAATCGAGGGGACAAGCTCACGAAGTAAGTCCTTTTTCCCTTTCTCGTTTTGCTTCGTTTCATCCCCAACCGCCAGAAACGTTCCATCCTCAACTGTCTCATTGCCATGCCGGTTGACGATCTTACCCAGCCACTCGAAGAGACCCGAAGTAGCTACGGTAGCGCGCAAATCGTCTTTATGCGGATCCAGCGATGTCGGACTGCCGGGGTTTGTAATGGCCATATACAGTAACGACTGAATCTTAACCATTGATACCGTTTTGACAGACTTTTTCAATTCGGATGAGGCGTTGTCAATGAACTGGCTCATAAACTCGGATTGATCCAGGAAGAAGAAATGCTTCATGGATCTGAAAAGAACGGTCAAATCGTCTGAGCGCCAATACCTACCTACCCTGATATTTCGACTCACCGAAGATATTCGATCAAACCCTGCTCCTTGAGCATCAGATCCAGGAGACGCTGATTGGCTGTCAGATAAGCATTATCGACGGTGCGGTAAAATCTGCGTGGACCAAACAAGTGAGTGGTAGAACGCCAGGATATGTGAAACGAGCTTACTTGGACCCTTCCATGTTAATCACTGTACCGCTCGCTGCCATCTGCGATTCCGGCGTGGCATGACTTTCGGAGTTTGTCTCACCTCCGACAGGTAGACCACATTCCCGTATCACGTTCAGGTATTTTCCTGTTCTAAGAATCTTCGCCTTCCATTCTTCCAGGAATGGAGGAATGCATGCGCCACCCGGGAGCCGATTGGTCCCTGGTCGCATGTCAGGCGCCCCGGTCGAGGGTATCTGTAACAGCGGTACTGTGCGATCAGCGTTTGACCGAGATTCGATAGCCGAGGTCGAACCATCCCGGAGCTGTATATCACGGAGAGCATTGTAAGCGTGGGCACCGCTGGAATTCAGAAAAATAGACATACCGTATAACGCCGTTCCCAGTAGTCATCGTTAAAGTCTGTCTCCAATGCCGCCTTCTCAATCGTATCATCTACCTTGACCATGAATTCCTGGTAAGGGTCGTGTAGTAGACCGGTTGTGATCCATCTCAGCAGCATCTTGGCATAAGGTTGCGAAGCATGCAACTGTAGGCTAGAAAACAGTGCCGATGCCGTAGGATCGCTTCATAATGAATATCAGCATGGCGCGCAAGGTTTCGGGAAAGTCGCTTATGCACTCACCCACTGCGCAGTATCTCCTTCTCCAGCAACACTCCCAGGACCTCTCCGCCCATAATAGCTCCAGGCCCATCATCTTTGTTCGTATCCAGATCTCCTGCAGGGGCTGCCAACCCATATTGCGCACGAATAGCCCTCTCCATTTCATCCTCACTGACATCTTCATCCTCGTCTTGCTCTTCGTCTGACTCTTCCTCTTCTGCCTGATTTGCCTCATACGCAAGAGTCAGGCAGAGAGAGTATAGTAGAGAAAGAGAGTGTATTGTGGGATGTAGGTATACCAAGGCGGTCTGCAGGGTGAAGTTTGGCGATGTGAGAAATAGCGCTTCCAGTTTGGCCAGTAGTACATGGTAGTCCTGTAGTGAATGAGTTTTTCGTGAGATTGCATTTCTCTGCACGCGGTCCACGACAACGTACCTTAAGAGCATCACGGATACCACTTGCTAAAGCGTGATTGACCATTCCGAAGTTTCTATCTAGTCTAATTGCAAAATGTGGTCAGAAAAGTTTTCAGCACTTTGTGATGCAAACTCACCTAAGATCCACGAATGCGTTAATGGCTGTGTAATATGTCGCCATCGGCAGTATTCTTTTCACAACAGATACCAATGACGAATCTGAATTCGGCAAAATCAGTGAATTTGCTCGCGGACCAATTGCAGTCTGACACGTACCTAGTGACGAATCGATTATCCATTTTACTCCTCGCAACTGATGTACTGGACTGGCTCGGTCATAGGAGGGATCATAGCGGATGATCTCGCCTTCGATTCCCTGAAAGGATGCAGGGCATTCAACAACTTGTATCAAAATTCACGTTCCAGGTTGCAACATACCTGTAACACATATCCCAGATCCTCGCATATCCAAGCCTCTTGTACATCGAGGGGAACCTTCAGCAATAATTCCCGATTATCGCTGGAATTCGTTGGACGTAATATGTCGGACGGGCGTAACGTATCTCGGTGGGCAGCGGAATCATCCTCTTCGGTAGCCGGTGTTTCCGGCGCAGAGCTATCTGGCCGAACCACGCCTCGTTCACGATATCCCTCTCTGTCTCTCGCCGGAAGACGTTCCTTTCCGTGACCGCTTTCCTTTTCGGTTTCTCGAGGTCCTTCGGTCCGCTCTCTTCTATGCAATCCGGGATAACGATCGGCGTCTCTCCCCTTCAGCCGCTCTCGTTCCGAAGGAGCTTCTGACGGCGTTGACGCCTTGTCACTCGTCGCATACTGTCTCCGGCCAGCCTCCCCTATTCTCGGCTCTCTTTCCCCATCTCTATTCCGCCTATGGTCCGGTTGACTGTGACTTGATAATGCGCTCTCTGGACGATCCACGACATGTCTTTCCTTGCCCTTGTCGCTCCCACTTGTTCTGTCTGTCATTCTTGATGTCGTTCGTTCTCTTTCGTGTTTGTATCCAGCCAATCCGCTCAGGATGTCCCTAGAGGAGGGAGCACCGGTATCGACGGGACGTGTTGGCTGTTCATTGGAAGCTGGATCGGGAGAAATCGAATACCCAGCTGCATTGTTGATCGAGGATGTCGAGGGGACGCGTCGCGGCTTTTGGCTCTGTGCCATTATCGATGCGGTTGATAAAACTCTTGAAGCTAACGGACGACTAGCAAAAGCTGTCTCGTTATTGACATATGACGAGTCGGGATCTGACAGACAATACGATGAGCATCGGGTACTCTCTGGTGATATTGTCCGACTTACCTTGCTCTGTCGAAGCGTTCAATTCTTCTAGGATCTTTGCTGGTTTGACCTTTCGGACGGACGCGAGTGTATCTGTGATCTATGGGACACGGAGCATCGTTAGCCTGCTCGACGCCCATTACTAGAGCTCCACTTACCCTATTCAACTGCTTCTCTGACAACCCTGGTGCCCTGTCCACTCGATGATGTTTCCTCTCTGTCGTTCTACTCGATATTCTCGGCGTGAATGGAACCGTCGTTGCATTTCCGTTTGCGAGCGACATTTGACGCGTCGAGGCGATCGGCGAACGAGGGCTCTTGCGCCGAGAAGCCTAGATCAAGCTGATTGACAGAGGACGGCGTAAATGGCCAGACGGTACCATCAGATGGACGTAGCAGTTCTGGATATCTGGTTTGATGGATGAGTGTCTATGCAACCGAACAAGCTTGGACTGTTGTTTACAATTCCCGATCACGCGTTTCTGTTCAGGTGCCTCCGGAGCTCTTCCGTTTCAGGTTGTTGACTTTGTGCATACTTCCCTTCACCCTGTATCTGTTCACGCTCTTCTCGGTTTCCAATGCTTCCACTCACGCTTCCCCGATCTCCTTGCATACGTCTGCAGATCTGTGATCGCCCTGGAATAGGCGTGCAGGGCGACCGCTCTACGCAAAGCGTTCTTCCCTCCGCTGCGACGTCACTTCTCTTCATTCGTTGCCACATCGTCATCCAGGTAAAATCAATAAATAGCCAGCTCGAACTTGGTACTGGAACGACGACATACATTCTGTCCACACTCCACAATACCCTCTGCCTGGGCCTTTCACGGCAAGGACCCAGGATGCGCAAAGTGGTCTATCCGATGCACGGCCTGCTGGGAAGCGTAATAATTGAATCTTCGATTGTTGAGCCATGTCATGTCCCTCAGACACCGGAGGTTGTCGCGCTTTTCTTATGGAGAATATGTGTGATATCATAGGTGAAGGAACCTTGGACCGACAGAAGGAGCCAGTCGTGCGCAGAGGAGTGAACGATAGCTCGCGATAGATCATGCTACACGAAATTCAGAAACCCCTACCCCTACATTCATTCGTCATGCTGCACGTGACCTAGCACGCGCGGATGGAATACGATCGGGCAGGAGCTTCCAAAATTGTTAGACCAGAGTCCACTCTTCCTATGCTCCAGTCGAAAATCAGACGTTTCAGCCTTGCATACCACAAGACACTTGTCTTTGCCCACCACGACTTAGAATGGGCGCCCAAAAGCGAAAGCTTGCAGACCTCAAGAGTCAAGATGGTCAGAATGGAACCGCAGGCGCGAGGACTGGCGGGATCGCACGGAAGACGTACAAGACGGGCAAGGAGATTCAAGCAGCCATCGAATTTGGCAGCAAGGAATGTGAGTCGTGTTGCTCAGACCGTCTCCGTGGACTCTGCCGCTCACTTTCGTCTGTTCGATATAGCTCTCACCGCTGTTAATATACAGATTCGCGTACCGTATTCTCAACAACCAGTAGCTATCACCCATCCGAATGTGGTTCTCGTTCAACACTACCTCGCTCTATCGCCCAAAATGGAGGATATCTTCCAAGCTTGGAAAAATGGTGCCGGGGTAAACTGAGTCTTTTCGATTGATAGCGCAAGTCATACTTACCCCTCATGGCTTCTAGCGAAAGGAAGAGGGAGTCATGGAAGCGGCTGTCCAGCTCTTATCCGGTATCGTAGCCTTGTTGACGCCCTTGCCATACTTTCGACCGGTATTGATGAGTGTGGCGGAAAAGGTGCTGGACTCTGGCGATGTGTATTCGAATTTTGTGAGTAACGTTTCCTATCTTTGTGCAAATGTTGTGGACTGATAGGGCCTTCTATGTGCATGTCGTAGCTATGTCGACTTATCCACTCCGCCAAGCGAGATCATGCACAGCTTGCTATGACCCTGGCAACCGCGCTTGCCTACATCGATCCTTCGACAATCTCCAGCTTGAGCGCAACAAGCGGTAGTAAATCTACTAGGCACAGCGATCCCTCGAGCACCGTCTCCAGGTTGACCCTCAAAGTATGGACCACATTAGCGGACGGAGGGTGCCTGAAAGCGCTGCCGAAGTTGCTGAGCATGAGGAGGAAGGGCGGGTTTGCGATTGATTCTGACCCTTTGGACAGGCCAGGTACGTCGCTCGTGCCATACTTATCGAGAACAGTGCTAACTCAAGGCCCAACAGACATCCGTCATTTGACCCTACACTTTCTGTCTGCCTTCTTCTCTCAGCCTCTATTCTTGGCCGCGTCAAAGCAACTCATCCCGCCGTTGTTCGCCAACATCAAAGACGATCCTCCGATGACCCTCTTCCGACTGTTCCAAGCACTGTGGAACAACCTAAATGGTTCAGCCAGTCCGGGAGTGAACCGACGAACGGCAGTGGCATTGCTCACTGAACAGTCGATTGAAGGAATCTTGAGGCTGTATACTCGCGACAGCGCTGATGAAGCCACGTCAAAGAACGGCGGGGCGACTCCAGCAGAGATGGCGCATCAATTCCTGTTGAAAACTTGCACGAAGCCGGGAACGGGTATCTGTTTCCGTGACCAAGGATGGTACAGGAGGAAAGGAAAGGCAAGGTTGGCCGACTTGTTGACTGGAAATGATGGAGAAGTTCCTTCCGCGGTCGGAGTGGACGACAACGAGGACGGAGGACGAAAGGAGGGAGGTATCTTCGGTATCGGGATGGTGCATAACAAAGTGCTCGGCAATGTCGTCAGGAAGATCGGACCCAAGACGGTGGACGACGCGCGTATGGCTCAGCTAGCTGAACTTATTCTCGGCGCTTGCCCGGAATTGGTAGCTGCGTGAGTGCATTTCTTCCCGGCGTTTTATTGATATGAAGAAAAGCTAACCAACCTCGCTCCCGCAGATACTGGCCGCACTCTGGTCTTTCGGTTGAACCGAGACTGAGCGCAAAGTGGCTCGCTACCGTGGCATTCCTCGGCAGGATCACACTGTTACCCATTCCGGACAATTCGACCTTCTATCTGCAGTCCGCTATCCCGACGGAAGCTTCGGCGTCCGTCGAACGTATACCCAAAGCTACTCCGCCGAGCGTTGCCACGATGATCGAGGCAATCCTGCCGGCTCCTTTGACGAAAGCCCATCTGACCAAAGGGTTGTCGCATTCTGTTGGACTTTTGCAACATCAGACGGCTCTCGCTCTGGCTAGATGTCTGCGAAAACTCCGTCAAGTTCAAGCAGTTTTGGCGAAAATCGCGGCAAATGCTCAGGACGAGATGCCCGACAATGAAAAGGAAAAAGAGAATGCCTGGATCAGGCGCTCCCGTGAGCTCGAAATCGAGGCCCGCAAGCGTGTCCCGGAAGTCGGCGTCATTATCGCCTTTGCGCAAAGGTCGGCTGCCTCGCAAGCCCTCCAAGCCTCACTGGAGGAGGAGGACAGCAGCGCCAAGGCCAAGGCGGAGCTGTTGACAGAATCAGCGCTCAGGCTTTTCGGTCTCTACTATCAAGCATTACCCACGATGGCCGCGGAATTCAAGTTTGATGTCGGTAAATTGCTGGTATCTTCCTCAAGCGCCAAGGCTGAAGCACAGGCGAGGAAAGCTGCCAGAGAAGGTAGTGTGATTGACGAGACTGGAAGTATAGCCAGTGTAGGTACCACAGGTACCGCCGGCATGGGGGGTGGCTTTGGTCAGGCGCGAGGTGACGTCGAGGCTTTCGACGCCTTGAGTCAGATCCACGTTCTAGAACTGTTGGCCAACGTGAAGGAATGGGACTGGGCGGGAAAGGCCGGTGAGTCCGAGATCCCCTATTTTCCGCTGACTATGACTCACCTTACTTGCGATTTGAAGCCGGCTCTGCTTTCACATATCTCTACCACGTCCTTCAACTCTATCTTGCGACACCGCATATCAACACGAGATCCATCACTGAAATACTGTTGCATCAAGTCCTCGGAAAGTCTATCATGTTCGATCACGACCCCTCGGAGCTTTCTATTTGGCTGGAGATGCTACCGAGAACGCGGAAAGCAGATATCAAGCCTTCACCAACCACAATTCTGGAACGCCTTCAGCTCCTATCTTTCCTGGATGACTGCGTGCGCAGGTGTATCAAAACGCCATACCGGTACATCGAAGATGTGACAGCGTTCATGAATGACGAGGGAAAGTTGACGCCCGAAACCCAGGAACTGCCATCAGCTCTCCTGTTCACCGTCTTCGAGCAACTACAAGCAAAGCTGGCAGGTCATCACATTGCAGCTTCAGCTGGACAAGTCATCCTGGACTACGTCAGTCAGCTCATCTTGGCGTTCGCCAGAAAAGTCACCAACATGGAACTGGTGCTTGCGCTTGCGCGAAAGCTGGAATCATGCGTTATTAAGGCGGAGGCCAAACGCGAGTCACCACTTGAGCTCCTTCGACAGACTTGCGATGAATTGCTCCGTCGGGTCAAATTCGTCGGCGGACAACTGCCTGCAGAAGAACATGAGGAATTACCTTCCATTTACGTAGAAGGTGCGCGCGCCGTCCGGGACCTTTGGAACTAAATTGACGTTCCGCTTGCTCGTTAGGCGAAGATGACGGTGAAATTTTGCGCAGACAGCTGTTGAAAGCGTCGATATCCAATGTCGCTTTCCGCCAGAAACTGCTCGCCATGTCGGAGACTGAGGCGACTGAGTAAGTCAATCAACGCAATGATCCCACTGTCAAGCTAATTCGACTCGGATTTTGGGCAGATACGCACATGCGATACCGTTCGAGATTACTCTCGGCAACACCGATCTTGAAAACGAGAGTAGCGTATTTTTTTTGGAACGATACTATCTGGAGACTGGAGAGGTTGTTCGCCTTCCCGGATACTGTGTAGCCCTTTTACATGGCCTGACCAGCGACGCTGCCTGTACATCACCTGCGAGGCTCAATTTGGCACTATCCGGGTTAGTTACAGCCCTTTCAGCCATGAAAAGGAGCGAGAACTCGGCTGCGTTTGAAGACGCAAAGAGTCGTGTATTCCGAGCCGAGTCGGTTGCGAACATCATGCTGGACACGTCGTCGGATCCGACGACTCAGAACAGTCAGTGCAATATCATTTCCTTATTTCCGGGTATCTGACATAGTGGTTATTCCCATCCAGACATCTCCCGACTCGTTTCACTTTTACATCCCGGCAACGCTCGTGACATGTCATTGGTCCGACCAATTATGAATAGCATAAATGAGATCCTCACGGATACAAGCAGTAGCCAAATGAAAAAAGTAGGTCGTCTTCTCTTATTCTGTTGTCGTGTGTCACTAATATTCATCGTGGCGCCGCAGTCTGGAACTCTTATCGCCAGATGGGTCAAATGCTTCGACTCTGCGCTTGCAGAAAGAGCTCTGTCGAGCTATCTATCATACGATCAAGCTATATCCGATCCGGCGAAAAAGACTACCAATGCTCTTCTGGAGAAAATCGACTCACCCACGCCGATAATGCAGAACATGAGCAGCATTGTCAGGCTCGGATTGCAAAATCTTGCTGTAAAGTCGCTATCCCGCTGGATCCCGGGTCGAAAGCATTCTTCAAATACCACGGGGAAAGAAATGGAAGTCACCTGGAGTACGCTGGGCCATAGGGAGGATTCGAGCAACTCCACCTCATCCCCAGAGCTTCACGACCTTTTGACGCTCGACAAAAAGGATATCGAACTGTTAACGGTTGCTGCCGAAATATCTCCCGCCATGTGCAATCGACTTCAAACACAGCTCGTAACGTTGAAGTGGACGCATCACCAGATTGAGCGGTTGGGTCCACTCATTGCGGCTTGTCATCGAGATCCGGAAGACTTGTCGAGTCTAGGACCTGCATTCTGGAAGGCAGCTTCCGAATCTGCTTTCGAGCATAGCGTGGATTCCGCTATCGATTTGCTTGGAGAGTATATTGCATCTTCACCTTCGGGACGCAATACGATATCTCTCATGGTAACCGATCTCTCCGCCCAGCGCAAGCTCAAGCCATCAGGAAAAAGTCTGAAGCTCGTTAACTCCCTGTTGGCCGATGAGGCTGCGGCTAGTGTCGTCGGTGCCGGTAAAGCAGTGGATGCTTGCGTACACATTCTTGTTCGTGCTCTGTCCGATCAGAAGATCCTTGGGGCCGAAACATTGAGCCTTATCGAGGTATTCAGTAAGTGTAATTTCTTGATACGTCACCGGGAGAACTCTGCCTGAAATCGTTCTTTCACACAGCTCGTACTCTCAGTCTCGTGCAGGCCGAAGCAGTCAATGCCTACTTGGCGGAACCTGTCTTAACGTCTATTGTGCAGGATCATTTGACTGAAGGCTTAGCAGTGCAATTGGCCTGTGCCCTTGTCGACAAGGCAGACTTCAAGGTATGTCTTATCCATTTGACGTCTTCATAATACGCTGTGTTCACTCTATGAACAATAGACCAGTGTCATCCGACAACAACTTCAATTGTTATTATTCCATCCGGATTTGGAGAGGCTTTTGTCAAAAGACCCACTAGGATTACACCGAACAAACGTCGCAGCTTTTGCAAACGCTCTTTTCCGAGCGTCACCGTACGTTGCATGTCAACCATCCTTTATGGAGCCGTTGCTGGCCATCTTCCAAGCGACCCAAGCTTCTGCCGACCGCGACATCTTAGAAATTATGCAAATCTTCGAAAAACAGAGAAAGGCATCTGTAACCTCACTACTGAAACTCTGGAAAGGGCCTGGAGCGGCAACAGCAATCACGTCAGAAAGCATTGGCTTGGAGCATATCAAACATCTTGATCCGCATAAAGTCTTCGCTACCTGCTTGACCTTCGAAAGCCGACAAACCGCATTCCAAACAGAGTCACGATTGGCCGGCTTTTACGATGTCAACTTCGTGCTATCGCTCACAGCTCTGGCATTCCGTGAGGGAAATCTAAATGGCTTGGATATGGTAGAAATCCTTCGTTCCAACGTGATTGGATTGGCGGGTTGCGGTTTGGCATCAAGGAAGGGGGAAACTCGAGCATTATCTGCAAAGGTCCTTGGAAGCGTAATCGTCATCCTACCGCACATCGCCTTCCAAGAGAAAACGGTAGTCGGGAGGATCCTTCGTCTTCTGCGACACGGTGTCCCACCTCCAAGTGATACCAGCAAAACAAGTGCTCCCTCGCGGATTCCGTTTGTAATGGCGGTCTTCTTCGCGCATGCCTTGCGTGCTACCGCCGATCCCTCGTCGTTCTTGTACCCGCTCATTAGCAAGTTTTTGCTGCAGCGACCTACCGTCGACTTCAACGATGTTCCCATGCTGTACAACCTGTTGTACGCGGCAGGACAGGGTAGCAAGAAACAGAGACGATGGATGGCCCGCTTCATTCGAGATGGGGTAAGATCTCATGCTGTAAGTGATTCCAGTCTACATCTAGATCCGCTTTGGGACTCAAATACCTTGCTACAGGACTGGAGGATTCTTCAAAGACGTCATACCTTCGCGCTACTTGCGTCGGTTTACGAAAGCTCCAAAGATATTCTTCTGCAACAGACCATACTCCAGGTGAGTATGCGTGACAACAATAATTGGCTGTTCTAAGTTTGCCTGTCGCTTTACAGGCCATTGGCGCAATGACAAAAATCGAAGACGCCGTCATTCAACTCACGGAACGGGAGGGTTTGCTCTCTTGGCTTTACACCATTCTGCAACATGCAACGTTATCAGCAGAGTCCCAGCAAGCCGTTACTCAAATGCTACAAGATGTCGTCCTGATTCTGAACCGAAAAGAAGAGCGAAGGCGGACCAAGATTCGGGCTCAACCTGAAGGCGATAAAACCAGTGTTCACGTTCCGAGAAGATGGGTCTCCGAGCTCTGCTCGTGTGCAGAGTTGATGTCGGAACACAGTGGTGAGTGGACAGTCTGCGTCCAACTCGTCTGTCTGCTAATTTGTGCAAATCTAGATCTCCCTCGTTTGAGAATTCTCAGCGAGACGGTGCTGCGGGTTGCCCTAGCAAATCCCGAGCTGGATACCACATACACCGTAACGATACTCACTGCGAGACTCCGACAGCTCGATTCGGACGTCGACCTAACCAATAATGCCGACTGGATAGCGACCGTCCACGCTCTCTGCCGATGCGGATTGCTGTGGACCGATGCCGTCAATAGCAGGAAAGCAGTCGTGGTTATGCAGAATTTGACTGCTCGGGTGATCGCGGTGGATAGCGAGTTGTCGCGCTGGTTGGTGCAGGAATGGAAGGCTAGTCGGCGTGAATAGATTCGTTGTCACCAGGAATGTCTGGCGAAGTCGACATGTAGAGGACAAAGATGTATTAGACACCGACTCAAGCGCGAGCAGGCAGCAACCATATACAAGTTTGAATAGGTTTGAATGCTCAATCGCTAGCGCCGCGCGCAAGGAAATCCTGCGGATGCAGATATGCAATGAAAGGATTGGCGAAGCGAGCCGTTGTAAGCAGCAGCCGCCACAACGAATGCGGGAGTCTAGCAAAGAGAGGATCATCAGATTCGACGGAGACACTGATCATGGTTCCTGACATAAGGTCAACCGACATGTGAACAAACCAGCTCGCAATCCCCTAACATGCCCCTCCTGCCGTACAACACTTCGAGATATCTCACTTCGTTGGCTTGGAACTCACGCAACCTACCATTGCTCGCCAACCGAGAATTGCCTCCCTACTTCAGCCACGATGCGCCTCACCACTATCCTGGAGGAAGTCCAAAGGGGAAACGACCGCTTCGGGATGGTGTAGAAGAGGAAGTGGATGATCGCGAATGGGAACTGCGTGTGGGTGAGTGCTGCGATAGACAGCCGTGACTACCGGGTTCTGAATCTGAACCGTGCCACTTTGCTGTCAATTCAGGATCAGGATTGCTACATCTCAGAGCAACTCTTCCTTACATCTTCAATCCTCCTGAAAATGGCAGTCTTTTCCCGCCTTCGGTATACTCCAACCAAGTATGCTTACGAATGCCGGCTCCATTACCAGTAAAGGTGAGTACAATGGAAGGCAGGAGGATCGCTCAATACTGACAGCGATGCTTCCAGCTTTCATCCTTACACCTTTATCAGTTCATGTTTGCGATGGCTCGTCACGGAATGCACGGTGAGCTGACCATAGCCTGTATTTTCATGGATGCCACTGAAACCCTTCTCCGCTCTCAGTGATACACACGGACCTGCATGCGACCTTGGACAAGATGACCGTATCACCTGACCTATCAGCACTCCAGATGTCAGCAAAAGACGTTGTCAAGCGCTCAGCAGGGTCTGAAGCCAAGCGAAGGAATCAACAAGTGCGGCTACAATTGTCGATTTACGGCACACCGAGGTTGACTCCGAGCAAGGTGAGCTCTTCGCTTCCCTCAATACCGCTTCACTAGGCTTACTCAATTAATCTCTTCTAGCCCACCTCCTGGCAAACCAGTTCGCTATACACCTTCTCTCCTGTGTCTGGCCTCATCATCGAACACGAAGTCGAGACAATCCGTCCCCTGCCCGGAGAGGGAGTCGCGGAATGGCTTTCTCACCGACTATGGGGTTTCCGAGCGACACCGAGCGAAGAGTTGAACCCGATGCCAGCACATGCGAGAACGAGCGTTGCCACCCCGCTCAAAGACGAGTTGGCAAGATCATTGATGATGGGTCAACAGAAACGATTGTAAATATTTCCGTCCGCTTCTCCTCTCCTGTAGCCATAATCCACACCAAACCGTGCTTGAAAACACTGTAGCTGATTGTAACTGTATGATTATGTATTGCATTGCCTATATTGACAGTATCTGCTCAGCGACAAGGCGGCCCGTTTGCGACTCTCGTTCGAATGCACGCAGGAGTTACGCAGCAGTCCGGAAGTTGTCAGGCACAGGCTTGCTTCAAGAGTTGTTGCGGAACGACGAGCTCGACGAAAATAGCGCAAAAGACGAACTCCGGTGGATAAGCCAAGCGGTATCTGAGAAGATGCCGCAGGATGATGCAGACAAGATGCTTAGCGAGATGGTGCAGCTTAGAGCTAGCGGTATGCCATTGCAATACGTCCTTGGTATGTCGAACCTTTCATCGGTCCCCTAGATCAACTACTAACGTGGTGGGTGATACAGGTGACACGGAATTCGGCCCACTACAGCTATCATGCCGTCCACCAACGCTTATTCCTCGCCCAGAAACCGCCTTCATGTTTGAAAAGTTTGCGTCCATGATCGCCTCACGGAGCAACAAGACGGACGAATTCAAGCTACTGGATCTGTACACGGGTTCCGCGCCGATCCCCTTGCTCATGCGCCATACGCTACCTGACAACTGGCGAACATTCGGAGTCGACTTGAGTGATAAAGCGGTAGCTCTCGCAAAAGACAATGTCGACTTGGTGTCTCGTCAACATCAAACGTCAAAGGTTGAGACTCGTATTTGGCAGGCGGATATCATGAAGCCGAGTTTCCCGTCTGATACGATCCAGCGGATAGGCGGGAAATGCCACGTTCTGACAGCGAATCCACCATACATCCCTTACGACCAGTACATCGACCTTCCACACGGCGTTCGGGCGTATGAGGATGTCAACGCTCTGCTGGGCGACGGAAATCCTTCGAGTCCTTTTGGTGATCGGAAAGGCGATGGACTAACGCATTATCGTCGGATCGCAAGTCTCGTTTCGGAGCTGATGGTCTCCGAGGAGGACATTGTCGGAAGCGGCTTGGAGGATGTCCCGAGGATCGCACTCGAAATTGGATTTGATCAAGGCGATGCCGTTCAGAACATTTTGATAAAGGGAAGCGGCAAGGTAACCCGTACTGAATGCTGGAAAGATCAGTGGGGCCAGGATCGACTCGTTGTAGCCTGGTTATAGGATGGTGGAGCGATCACCATTTATGTCGCTTGCAATGACTCTAAGTTGATGCTGTTGTCGGTTGTTGTAGGTAAACTGGATCGCCCCATCCAGTAACCAGCTCATACCCGCGCCATAGCGAATGGCCATTCTGCTTGATGGGCTGGGCAGCAGCGATCCCACCCTTTCCGCCATTCTTGCCCTTTTGCTTTTGTCCTTTCTGTTGCTTTTGCTTTGCAGGAGCTGGTTGCACTTCGGCAGTACTGCTGGAGGTGTGCAATTGTGGCGTTATATCTGCGGCCTTGATTGCGTTGTCGGTAGGAGACGGGTGATCGGATTGGGTGGACGTGCTGGCCTCAGGCGCAGACACAGCCGGATTTACGTTCACCGTGGGATCATTGACCCGCACAGGAGTTTCCGTTGGCGGATCACAAACGATCGCTTCCTTTCGCCAGAACCGGGCCTTCCTCGACAGCCTCTGACGCTTCGCAGATCGATTAACCCCATCTAAAGGCCGGATTGCCCTTTGTGATGAATTGTTAGATGAGGGAGCTGGTGGAACTGTATGTAGTTGAGGCGAGGTAACAGATGTTGAAGGTAACACAGTTGTTGTAGTCTTCGTGATGGGCGTTCTTGACCTTTCGATGGCGATATCTGGTGCAAGGATCGGGTCTGGCTGCGCGACCTCTGACTGAATCGGCGGTGCCGGAATCGTCCTTGTGGTGGAACAAGTCATGCAAATTGTGACTATCTTATTCCCATGAATCTTTGAAGCTACATATCATCAGCAGGTAAATCAGCGTTATTCCTCCATGCTCGAATGAGGGAAATCTGACACGAACGCTTAACACGAACTCGGGCGTTGAGACCCGGTATGCAGATCGAGTTGCAGCCTTTACAAAACGACCGTTTTAAGGAAGGATCACTGAGTGAGAACAAGATATGTCATTGGGACGAGGTAATAGCGAATGATGAATACATACGTAGCAAGTACATTGTGTTTTACCATAACCTTGAATCTCTGGTTTGACCTTCTTGCAACCACTCCGAGGGCGTCGTCGTTTATGGGTATTCTCTTCCCTCGCGCATTCTTCTTGTTCTTCTTTCTTCCGGCCTCGGGTTCGGATTGTCCACGTTGTCCATCGACTTCCAATCTCTTCACCGTAGAGACTTCACGGGATAAGGAAGCGAGGTATGTATTGGCCTGATAGAGATGGTTGAGACGCTGAAGTAGATCTTGATTCTTCCTCCCCTGCGGGAAAGGATTGACTTCTTTGGACTTTCCCTTGACAGACATCGGAGCTGGTTGAGCCAGGTCCAGACGGGGCAAAGATGGAGTATCCGTAGTCTCCTACGTTCGCCCTAAGAGCAAGACCTGCAGTACGGCACACAAATAACTTGCAAGTCCCCCGAAGATCCAAGACATGCTTACCTAATAAATGAAGGCTTGTGTGAGATTGCCCAGCTGCAACGCGAATAACGGCTTCTGTGCGGTTCCTGTTTCGTGATCTGAAGCGAGACGTGACATACGTCTTCGATTCCCTAGCCCTGCCTCCCCTTGCCCTGCATTTCAGCTCATACATACACTCGCACAGAACACACGCGGACAGCAAACGACCGGAGGATTCCACCGGATGTCGTCTTTTAGGAAGGATTTGGGAAGCGGAACGGGCAGGGAGCGTCGTGAGTGGCTGCTTCAGCTGTCTGTCTTCGACGTTTGCTAATGGTTGACATCGCAGCAAATATGCCGACCACAACCGGTCTCGGTCTCGGTCTGGGAAACGGCTCGAGAAGTGTTCTGGGTCTCGACCATCCAGTCGATTCAGGCGACGATAGTGGAGACCGATTGATGGCGGGTTCATCCGGATCATCTCGTTAGTCTTTGATACGTGTGATCAGGCCGCCATCACTTCAAGCTCACTCTCTCGTCCTTTTCAGATCCTTCCACAAAGGGCCCGTCAACTTCAACCGCGAGACCAACAAATGCAATTGCAAACGGTCTTTCCACCTCCACTGCGTCAGGCACGCCAGCGACTTCGGCTATCCCCTCGAACGGAGCGTCGAGCAAATCAATCCCACCTGCCCAAGTACGGGACCGTCCCAACGGCGTTTTCCAAAAATTCCTCGAGGAAAAGGCCTTTAGGAGAAAAGCAGGACGAGCGCAACCCGTGCCGCGGCGTAGACTTGAATTTGTCGGAAGCAGCGTCAATCCAGTTCCCACCGCATCTGCAGCGGCAGGTCATGCGGATATGGATGTGGACAGGGAGTCACCGGTGCCTCTTGTCGATCCGGGTCTCCCTCCTACATCTGTGCAGTTGATGGAAGGAATCCAGTCCACAACGACAATCAAGAATGCCGCCACAAGAGCTGTGGTCGCAACGGCCCCAAGCCAGTCCACGCCAGATGAGGATCTCATATCGAGGACCGCGTCCGTTGCTTCGCGTTCCGTCATTTCGCAGAATCGACCATCGGAATTACCTATGCGGAAGATCTCGATTCGGGGACTGGGAAATGCGGTTCCAGGGAACGCTACGTCTCCTGTTGAAGAGCTCCCGAACACCGTTCGATCGGTCAAGTCAATCGAGAGGACGAGCCGAAGTGCTGTAGCACCCGCTGTCGCAAAGCCTTCTGATTCGGCGCAACCGTCTGGACAACCCGCGGGAATGAATATCGTCCGAGATCACAGGTCGACAGAAAAGAATGGCTCAGACCCCGTTCCGGTAGAGATTATCGACACTGGTTCCTCGCCGGTCCGCACTCCGGCGCGTTCGCCAAGCATCGAAATTCTTGATCAAGAAACCTATAACCAAAAGCTCACTCCGGTAAAGAAGAGAAAGCTGTCGACCTTTCCTCCGGAAGCTGCTGCGTTACCTGTTCGGTCGGGTTCTGGGGCACCAAACAGAATCACGCCAGTGATTCCGGATTCCACGGGCCAGGAAGCGCAGCTCTTGGATGGTATCGAACAGAATGCTGCCACAACGACTTTGACCGACGAGCTTTTGGCGGACCTTTTGCAAGAGGACGTCGAGATGACCGGTCGAACAGACGCCGACGAGGTTCGCGTGGCGGAAGAATTGTTCTTCGTCCCCACAGACCAGAGCCCTGAGTGGACTCAACAAGTCACCTCAGAGGTGAACGCGATGATCAAAGAACAACAAGGTCGAAGTGTCCCAGCTCAACCTTTGGATCCTCTGGCGTATGGAGGAGCGTCAGCGTCGATTTCATCATCAGCCACGACCAAATCTGCCGGTCCGGTTATCAGACTAAATGTGCCGGCGTCCAATGCTCCACCTCCCGTCTTCAAGGCTCCATATCCCGTAGGCGCCAACGCAAAGGGCAAAGAACCGGTCAGGTCTCGAGAACCGTTCGAGCGGAGAGCGAGTCCCCCCGTACCTCAGGCGTCGACGTCTGACCGACAAGAACTCTGGAAGAAGCAGGCACTCAGCGCAACGGCCGGACGTCTGCCTCAGGATGTTGACTCGATGCTACACATCGGCGATGATGAAGACGATCCCTTTGTCGCCCATCTACAAGTACAGAATGCTGTGGCTGGACCGTCCTTCAAGTTCCCGGACGCAATAGAAAACCCTGACATTTACGCGATCCCTGGACCGGAAACATTCCAAGAAATGCCGAAAGACTTTGATTACCGCAAGTTCAACGAACCTCTTCTCGACTGTATCAATTCCCTTCCACCTCACATGCAAAATCCCTCGCACATCCGCGTCATCCTCGAAGCATATTATTCGCAGAGCTCCCTTGATCGTGCACCGCCCATCAAAATTAGCGGAGGCGAATACGACGAGTATCCTCCGGCGGAATTCAAATACTCTGACAATGTGTATTATAGTGAAAAAGTTTCCAAACCTTGGCTAGGAAAAGGCTGCGAGTGTTTGGGGCCGTGTAGCGAGAACAGCGACTGCTTCTGCTTGAAGAGACAAGAGATGTACTTTGCATCTTACGTCACCGACGCCTTCGCCGGCCCTCTCAAGGGATTTGCTTACAACGAGTGAGTGGCATTGCAAATCGCGGTGTTCACTAGTGCTGATACGTTTCCTTCAGCGATGGAACACTGAAGGATGGCCAATATCCCACTTGGGAATGTGGTCCTCAATGTGACTGTCCACCAGCTTGCAAGAATAGGGCAAGTGTTTGCACGAAGGTCATCCCCGTCCTCAATCTCATTCGAGAACTCCCTAATAGGTCATGCAAAAAGGGCGTTCGCCCGAGGTCAAGCTTGAAATCTACAAAACTGTACGTGCGTCTGCAGCTTTCCCGACCCCGTTGTCTCATGCGATTTGCCACAATTCTCCAGAGGAAAAAGGGATGGGGTACGTGAAATGTCCATTGTGGTTGCCGAATTGCTTTTCACTTACCGATAAACCTCATTCAGGCGTGCGCGCGTTATCAAGCTTCAAGAAGGGAACCTTTGTGGGACTCTATTCCGGGGAGTTGATACCCGAGGAGGAAACGGATGCTCGAGGAGAAATATATAATGCAATCGACCGAACGTAAGTGACTTTGTCCTTAGAAAGGGGATGCCGTCCGAGACTCACGCCTGGCTTTTGGGACAACAGATACCTCTTTGATCTTGATCACTGGCATATTAAACAGCCACCAGAGAACCTCGCTACTATCGATCCTGCTGGTGCCTATATTGCCCAACAGGCAGCTGCCATCTTGCAGGAAGAAGATGAAAAATGCGCTTTGGCAGAGCAAGAGGGGCGGGAAATGTCTCCTTTTAGCTCGTTCTTTACCGGTTTGTCGCTTCGTTGTGAACGATAAGGCAGATACTGACGTCTTTGACTGACTCAATAGTTGATGCGTTCCACTGGGGTGTAAGCCGGTCTCCTGACTTTTAGTTTTGGTATCGAATCTGACGTACTCTCCGTACCGTGGTCTGCCTATCTAGAACGTAAGTAGTCTGTTTTTCCTCTTTCGTAATCCCTTTGGCTGAGCGTGTCCCCTTTTCCAGTTTACTCGATTCTTCGTGAGTTCTGATGGCCTGGTCGGCAGAGCCTATCCGACGCTTACCGGATTTTGCTTGTATAGAACCATTCTTGTGATCCAAACCTAGTCTTGAGTGCTGCATACTTCGACGTCAGTGTCCTCGTTGTGGAGTATCGATCATGTAGCTTGGCCTTATACGTTGCCTCTCCACAGGACTTTGATATCCGAAAACCCAGGTATTTCGACTGTCCGTTTGCCAGACAGCATCATCAGTACTGAAAACGTGTTGCCTTTTCCAGACTTGCTATTACTGCAAAGAGGGACGTCAAGAAGGGCGATGAACTCTGCATATCTTACACCGGTCCTCCAGATGTGAGTTCATACTGGACATTCGACCGCGCGGTTTGCAGGAATCCTGATTGCACCCCCTACCAGGAGGACGAAATGCCGCCGATGGTGGAGACCGATGAACAACTGACTGCACGAACAGGAAGCAAGGACAACGGCAAGCGAGCAGTCGTCAAGAAGCGCAAGGGCGGAACGGCACACAAGCAAAAGACGACGACCAAGACGCCGGAAAAACTGGAAAAGGGAAGATGTCAATGGTGAGTTGATGATCCCGCCTGCGTTCGTATCAGGATCAACGGTAAACCTCGCTTTCTCGTAGTGGAGCCAAGAATTGCAATGGGTACATGTTCAACGCGTACTCTGGGCTCTAATCAGGTCGGCAACTGTCGAACATTGACGTCCGATATCTGATGTTTGTTGAGTGTGGAGGAAGGTCACTAGTCCGGTTGTAGTTCGCGCTGAGATCCAGAGACCTGTAACTCTGACTTCACAAGGCGGGATGACGGGCGACGGTGATGTGAGATGAAATACAGATCGTCATAACCGAAATACAACCAGTGCCGCACTATCCCTCGCGCGAAGCCTATACCCGTCTCGGACCTTTCGAGGCTGTCGAGTCTGCCCATACGACCTTGTCTTCGGCGGCACTGGCCTGCCAAACGAACGTCGTGTTGAGATCATATCAAAAGCCGGCAGGGTGAGGGGAACTTACAGCCAGCTTGTCCCGCATCTCTTGAGAGCTCGCTCGTTGCGCTCGGATGGCGTCTACCTTGCGCTGGAGATCAGGTGCGAGTGCCTGGACGATGAACAACGACGGAGTGTCAGTCGAAGGAATCGCTAACCTCGGAGCGATAAGTAACTGGAGTGAAGGGATTTACATTGTAGAACTCCTCGTCTGTCGGTGTCGTTACTGGAAGCAACCCGAAGCATGAGTGGTGTCAGCCTTCACCCGAGTTGTCCGCTACAAGGGCAAGACTCACTGCGCATAAGTCCGTAACCTCCCCCAATCACTATTTCAGCGTGTCCCACGACATGGATATGATCAGCACGAGCTACTTTCGTTAAACGTCTCACTTCTCACAAGCGGTGCTAAACAGCACGAAACTATAGGACGAAGGAACTGCCTCAGTAAACTCGAGGGCCGACGACTAGAACGCGTACATACCGGCCCCATGCAATCGGCGGTGACATTATCTGTGTTATATGGTAGCAGGCGGGTGAGATTTGGTATCGTTTGCTGGAGGTACCGCTGTAGGCCAACTCGATGAAGCAGGAAGAGAAGAGGTCGACCGATCGATGGAATGGACGCAGAGGTTTCAGCTTTCGCGGCAAATGGAACAGAGTTGGTTGGCTGAGTCGGGATGACTGACGTGTACGGGTTTGGTGGTTTAGTGATGGATTGTAAACACGGCTCATTCGTGCATGTCATCGTCGTCCCGGGGGACTTGGAGGTGTATCATACCCCTCCCCTGCTCTCAGACACTTCATGCAACGTGTCCTTGCGGCTCGAACCATCCGGCGCTTTGCATCGACGAACACCATGAACCGACAAGATCTTACCGCCGCCCTCGCCCGGGTCTCGGACCCATCCTTTGACTCGGTCGAGCTCTTCCATGCCTCACATTCACGCTGGCCACTATCTCCGACGACGCCTTCCGCTGACAGCAACCCCGGAAAAAAACGCATACACATTGCCGTCTTTGACTCGAGTTACAATCCTCCGACACGAGCCCATTTCGCGATCAGCTTGACCTCGTTCCCTCCTCCGGGTCTCTCCACTCCATCCATCGAGATCAAGCACCACGATGCTCAATCAGACCCGGAGCCAGTGGAACAAACGGATCCGTACACAGCTCGACTACTCCTGTTGTCCGCGCGAAATGTCGACAAGACGTTGAAACCCGGTGACGCGACATTTGATCAGCGGATCGAGATGATGCATCTTCAAGCGCTCGATATGCAGGATCTTACGGGGGACAATGCGCGGGGAGGTCAAGTGGACGAGAGTAGGCCGAACGTTGCGGTCGCGGCGCTGAATCATCCGACGTTTGTAGGGAAATCGGATATCCTGCTTCGGTGGTTGAGGGGACGTCGGCTTGTCGAT
Source organism: Naganishia antarctica (assembly GCA_025758675.1). Classification (NCBI taxonomy): domain Eukaryota; kingdom Fungi; phylum Basidiomycota; class Tremellomycetes; order Filobasidiales; family Filobasidiaceae; genus Naganishia; species Naganishia antarctica. Next base: position 408,974 of record JANGFJ010000087.1, on the reverse strand, counting down.
CTTGGTGCGACTGGAACAGACGTCGAGCTCGAGATCCGGTTAACGTTCCTCATTGGAACGGATACCCTCACTCGGTTGTTCATTCCAAAGTACTATGAACCGTCATCCCTCCTCGGGGGAACAATGTCCGAACACCTCTCGAAATTCTTCATCACCGACCGCTCAGACATCGTCGTCGCCCACCGGGGAGCATCCCCCCAAGCGCAAGCCGAAGAAGAATCATTCGTCCAGCGATCAGAAGAGTGTCGTTACTGGGTCCAGGCGGGGAAACTGAGGTTTGCGCTCGGAGAGGAAATTACGCCCGAGGAGAGGGAGATGAGTAGTACACGTGTGAGAAGGGCTGTTGCGACTGCGGATTGGGAAGAGTTGCGGAGGTTAGTCGGGGAGAGGGTGAGGGAGTATATTGTGAATGAGGGGTTGTATAGGTCGTGATATAAATATAGAGATGCTGTGTCGCTGTGTTTGACGCGGAATGGTGCGGAGGGAAGTGGCGAGGATCATGAGAGTCGGGACTAGGTGCGTCGTCTGTGTTGGGACAAACGATATATGAGGTCTCGACTATCAAAAGATCGAGTTACCAAGCTAGCGATGGCATCGAAACAACTGTGCACGAGCAGGACATACATGATGCATTCGTCAGAGCTTCGGCGGCCGGGGAGAGCGATCGACGTGAATGAGACACGACTCCCGAACTAATCCGTGTCATCTACTCGACTTCTAGAGTTCTCAAGCCAACATTGCCACGCATAATCAGCAAGACATGGTAGGCTACTTCCCTTGCTCCCCACTTCTACGTACTGACCCGAAATCCCGTCGCAGAACAACTTCCTCCCCCTTCCCGCCAAACAAGCGGAGCCGCTTCCGAACCTAGGGGACAAGATCAGGCAGTACATCCAACATCACTTCAACGATACCCACCCGGACGCATTCAAGCATGATATCGCTCAGTTGGAGGCACTCAGGAAGCAGTTTGTAGAGGGAAGTCAAGGGCCCGAAGTGCATCGTGAGGTAGTCACGGGGCTAAGCAAGTGAATCTGACGATGACGTTCCACGAACAAGGCTGATAACATGTTCTCTATCAGGTATTATGCTCAAGTCACATTCCTTGCTACCAAGTTTCCACCAGATGTCAGCCTTCTCCCCTCTGTCTCGCCCGCAAGGCCCTCGCAGCTAACGAAACCCTCTACAGATCGGCCTGGAATTCACCTACCACCTTCCGTATCCAGCGCCCTACACGTTCAATTCGGATCCAACAATCACCCTTGCATCCATCACATATGAGCGAGCAGCCGTTCTTTACAATCTGGCGGCTGTATATGCCAGTCTTGGTGCGGCAGAGAATCGAGCAGAGATTGAAGGTATAAAGCGAGCTTTGGCGTACATGCAGGTGTGTGAGGTTCCTTTACGTCCTATCGATTACGCTGACGCCTCCCTCTCCAACAAGAGTGCAGCAGGAGTGTTCTCCTACATCCGGACCGAATTGCTACCTACACTCGATAGAGAACAATCCTCGTCAATGGGTATCTCGCAGAGCACTTCCATGGGCCAAGACATGACGCCCTCGTTCCTCGGCGCACTGGAAAAGTTCTGCCTCGCCGAAGCGCAAGAGTGTTTCTGGCAACGGGCCGTATTGGAAAAATATAAGAATGGGTTGATTGCAAAGCTGGCGACACAAGTATGTGGTTGACTTGACAAGAAAACAAGACCGGGACTGATGTAGATGGAGGATCCGACAGGTCTCGGAATACTATGAGGCTGCGTTGGCTTCAGCTGCGGAAGGGCCCAATCCAACAGCGCATTACTTCCCCGCTGTAAGTTATAGTTCTCTCAAACATTCTATATGTGCGCCACACTAACTCGCCACTTTCCGGAATTTAGTCATGGACGTCTCATGTGACCGTCAAGCGATATCATTTTGAAGCAGCCGCACAGTATCGGCTCAGTATGGACGATTTGGAAAAGGGAAGGTGAGACGATCGTGGCAGCTGTACTTGAACTTACACGGATTGCTGAGCTGCATTGTTGCTCTCGATAGGTATGGGGAAGAGATTGCAAGGCTGCAGCTGGCAGAAACATTGGCCAAGAAGGCACTAGAGGCGGTCAAACCAGGACTTGGCGGTGCTGTTTCGTCGGATCTGAAGGTGCGTTTATTCGCGGTCACGCTTCGCACATCTCTCATCCGTTTCCCTTCCAACAGAGTCTACAAGGAATTCTTGCCAGCTCGTTGAAACGCGCTATTCGAGACAACGACCTCGTATACATTCAGCCCATTCCTCCTGCTACTCAACTTGCGCGGATAACACCTGCGACGATGGTGAAACCGGTGGTTCCTGGTCCAGTAGAGAACAGTCTGGATTGGTTGATGCATGAAGGCGGAGGAGCGTTGTTCAGTGGGCTAGTGCCGTACGGCGTTCATCTGGCACTGAGTGCGTCAGGGTCGTTGTTTTGAGGGTAAACAGCATAAGGAGATGGCTAACATGACGGTTTGCTCAAGGTATCTACGACGACAAGAAGGATACACTGGTGAGAACGGAATTGCATGGCAAACGAGAAGAATTGGATGCACTGGCCGCAACGTGAGTCGCCGTTCCCTTTCAGATGGAATGACAACGCCAAACACAAATTTGCCCTTCCCAACCTCTAGAACACTGCAGTCGCTCGGATTACCAGGCTCAATTACCGCCCTGGACCGACCTACCAGTTTACCTCCCGCGTTACTCCAAAAAGCCGAAGAAATCGAGATGCAAGGCGGTGTCGCAAAGGTTCAGGCATTGCTGCAAGAAGTCTCGAGAGTTGCGCGATCCAATAATGACGTGCTCGGAGAGGTATGAAGTGATCCCTGCCGCTTGATCCCGAACGACGCTCACGATAGCGGGTCTCCATTCTCACAGGTCTTTGATATTCTTGACCAGGAAGCAACAGAAGAGGAAATGCTGCACGAGCGTCACGCTAATATCGAGCAATTGCGCCCACCATCACATGAGGCGAATCGACATTTGGTTGAACAGGCCGAAAAGTACCGTGCAACCCTGACTCAAGCCAAAAGAAGCGACGGCGACGTCTTGAAGAAATGGCAGGAATGGGTCAATTTGATCGGCCTTTTGGCCGGAGGCGAGGTAAATGCACTCTCTTTATTACCCGTATCAATTTTTCTAACAAACAATATGTAGGCCGCGTTAGAGCGATACGTCCCGTCGTCCGGGCGAGGTAACCCTGAAGCAGACATCACGCCTACAATCAGGTCTCTCCGTTCGCTTCTGGAAGATTTGGACGACGCTCGCAATCATCGCGCCAGACTTGTGGCTGAAGCACAAAGAGTGGCCCAGCAAGATGACATCCGTTCCATTGTCGTGCAGGAGGCAGCTCGTCTCGCGCATGGCGGTTCAGGTGATGTCCAAGCGGAATGGTTTGAGGATATTTTTGAAAAGGAGTTGGCGAAATATCACAGACTTATTGAGGAGATGCACGGCCAGCAGGCGAAGCAGGAAAGGCTCTTGGCGGACATCAGGGTGCGTGGCGTTATTTGAATCGCTATTTCCTCTCACTGATTATTTAACTACTCGAAATAGGCAAAGAATGAGGTATTCAGTAAAGAAAAACAGGATGATACCCGTGTCAAGCATAGAGAAAAGAAACTGCAGGAAATGGAGATGGCATATTGGAAATGGCGGGAGATTGTGGGAAACTGCGAGGAGGGAATTCGAGTAAGTACTTGAGGAGCTTGTCATTGTTTAGCAGGCAGCTGACTCCCCGCGAGCACAGTTCTACAATGGATTTGCCGAGTTGCTAGCGAAATACAAAGAGACTGTGCAAGGATGGGTATACGGACGAAGATCCGAGTTGAGGTGGGTTCTTCTCCGCCATACTGTGACAGCTTTGCACTGATGGCGACTATGTGCAACCTCCAGCTCTATCCTTGCCCATTTACAGGCTCAAGCGGAACGCTCGCCTTCGCTTCCTCCCGCTGATCCCGAACCTGTAGCGGAAGAGCAAGAACGATACGACGAGGAGGCTACAAGATATCACTTTCAGCCAGCTCCAACACTTCCTTCGGCGCCGACCTTTAGTCTTCCTCCACCCGATTCGTCTGCCTGGCAATCGGCGGAAGACTTCTTGCCTCCGCCACCGACACATAAACCCTCACAACATGTACCGGCGCGAGATCCGCCCACGCAAGCCTTTTCGCAGGTGTCTCTCGATTCCCCTGCTTCTGCGAGTCCAAGGAGGAGTACTCGAAGCGTGCGACAACCGGAGGAAGGGAGCAATCCTTTCCAAGCTGGAGCGTCAAGGCGGAAGGGCGGCGGTGTAGTTTAGGGGTGACGTGGCGGGTCTCACATCTCACTTAGTGACATGTGAACAGCATGCACTACTCGGATCCCATGTTGTATGACTATGCAGCCGAATGCAAATCTTGCCGACTGCTGGTGAGATCTAGTGGTTCACGTTCTCTGAGGCGTGGCGGTCGTAATGGTCCACCACTTCGGTTTTTTTTCTATTGATGCCACAGCGGTAAAAGGGCTAATTCCCACTTGTAGCTCACCCTTGACTAAATCCGTTATATACGTATCCTCCTTGAATGGCCTTGCGGCGCGGGCGTTCAGGTAGAAGAAAGCAAGGTCTATAATAAATTACGCGTCATAAGGGCGATCGCCAAGCGAAGACTTTGTAAACAAACGCGTTCACCTGAGTAGATCTGTCATTCAACACCTTGATCCTCTCGATTGTCTGCAGCCCCGCTGTTTCTTGATACAGACCACATCGGTACCGCACGATAACAACGCATATAGCACTCAAGAAAGATACCATCCCACAATGCAAGAAGAGAACGGCTTAGAAGATGGGCTCCTGGCGCAGCGGCTGGAGACGATGCGAAGCAACTTTCAGGAAGTAGCGTAAGTCAGGTCCACTATATTGTCATGATGGATCTCCCTCAGCCCTTTTATCATGTGTCCCGGTTGACAGTGCTGCATGTGGAGAAGTCCGGCGTCATCTAGATCCAACCGAAGCATTGATCACGCTGGACGAATCGAGTACATACATCGAACGAGAAAAAAGACAGCGGAGAGCAGAAGTTGAAAAGTGTGAACACGAACTGGAAGGTGAGTGCAATCTTGCGTGTGAACGCTCCCTAGCGGTGGATTGAGCAATTTCCAACCATATCTTTCTAAAGAGCTGCGCAATCTACTTGCGGTCGCAGCGCAGAGTGCTGTTCGGCCGTCCAACCTGCCATCAATCCAGCAACACGAGCAGGAACTCGCCAGCCTTGAAACCGATCAGATCACAAAAGGAAAATCAAAGAATGAGATTGAAGCAAAGATTGGAGCCAAGGAAATGGAGTTGTCAGGGCTGAAAGACGAGATGAGGAATATCGAGGATTGGAATGTGGAACAGGATGTTACGGGTCTTAAACCCGAGAGTCATGGCTCAGCGTAAGTCCCTTTGGGAAGCTTGGACGAACTCCGTACCCGAAGCTAACGCATTCTGGTGGAATATGTACAGGCTAAGGCTCGTCCTCACGCGTGAAGCGGGATTCAAGCTGATAGCCGGACCAGACGGTCAAGAAAGGATGCAAATTCGTGCGTGTCCGAGGACTACTCAATCCTTGCTAATACTAAACCCACGTTTGGTCAGGAAACGACAAGAAGTCAGACGTCTTTTACGAGCCAATCAAGGCGAACGTGCCGAGATACGATCTTACGAACAAGTTCTGGCAAGCTGCGGGGTGTTGAGCGTTTATCACGATGGAGAATAGAGACTGGTCTTGTATTGATACGATTTGTATACCGTTGTAATCTGGTGGTCTAATTGCAGCGGCGGCTCGTTGCGCTGCTGTATACGCATTTTAATTGTTTTCGTGAGAATGGAGCTGTTCTGCAATTTCACACCTTGGAAACGGTGTATGAACCCTAAACCTTGAATTGATGTGACTATCATGTAGTCCCCCAATCGTACAACCTCAGCGACGTCTACTTCCTCTTCATTTGCGAACGCTTGCCTTGACCTATTCAAGACGAGGGACGTATTGGTCAGAAAACGAACCGAAATGATCTGCTTCCCACTTACCCTTCTTTGGTGGTCCTCTACCCTCTGCCTTTCGTGCTGCGATCTCCTTCTTTCTGACGATCTCTGTCGCGTCCCTCAACCAATCGTATCCTACATCCGAGTGATCCACCTCCTGGAAACCCGGCGCAACATCGCCCCTAGCTTCCGCTCCTGCCTTGTAATGCCTGACAGCCTGGGTAAACGCTTCCTTGTCGAATGCGACGAGTTTCGATTCTGGGTTCTTTGGGTCCTCGGTCTGCCACCACGGTCCACTCTTCATCGTCGGACGTCCTTCAGGTCTGAATTCCGGGTCCTCCATGATCTGACGAAGCTTTGTCAAGCTCGAAGTTCCTTCCTTTATCCTCTGTAGATACGTTTCCGATCCTCGCGCGATATCAAGAGCTGGTGATGGTGTGACATAGTCGAGCATGGCTTGGCCTCGTAGACGTTTCTTGAGGTATTTGGCGCCGGTCCGGACTGCTGAGGGGTTGTATGTTGTTTGGAAGACTTGGCATCGTAGCAGCTGAAGTGCTTCTAGAGCCGCTCTGGTTGGGCGTGTGGAAGCGGAGGCGACTGACATGGTGGAGAAGAGGCTGCTGTGCAGGAGGGAGCTGACCGATGCAATAGAGAGGTCGTCAACCGCAACAAGATGAGTTCAGGGAGAGTTCAGGGACGAGGTCGATTGGCAGCTCAGAGTCACGTGAATGTGCTGTCTTTTCCGGCCAGAGTTACGTAATACAGCATAATCGTCATGTCTTTCTTGGTTCGAAAGCAGAGTTTAGAGTTCAGTTGGGCTAGGTCGTCCTGCACGTACCGCTGTCCGCACAACCGAACGCCCCCATCCACAAGATCTTGAGATGTTCAAAAAGTGCGTAGTCGTGTCGTCGCGGCTCTCGGCTACGTCACTGATCCCAGCGTAATACGATCAGATTCAGCGTCAAAGAGGACGTGTCCAGCTCGACGAGCTTAAAGTCTTCGGTCCAGCGTCACATCCGAACAGGATTCTGTGAACAAATCCCATTCTTGAACTTGCCCGCCTACTCGGAAACCCTCAGATCGGAACCGAACGGGCAGCCGACGAGCGAAGTCATGGACGAGGAAGCTGAAGCTGAAGAAGATGTACCCAAGTCTTCAGGTAAAGGTGGAAAGAAGAAGGGAGGTGGTAAAAAGGGGGGCAAGAACAAGGGTTCCAAGGAGGATGCCGAGGATGCGGCGCCTGAGGCTGGCGAGGAGCAGCAGTTAGCTGTTATTGATGAAATTTGGCCGAAAAAGGATGCGTTGGGTATCAGCAAGTGGTCAGTAGCTTCTGATGCATTCCAGGACAGGTGACGCATCAGCTTATAGTTCCAATATTACAGCAAGGACCACATCAACATCTATACCCTGGACGGTGTACCCATTCTATGGCAGCACTTTGATGGACCGTTTGTGCCGTCTCTCAAGATCCTGCATAAATGTAAGTTGAATGGAACCTATACCGACGTTTCCAACGAACCCATTCCCTTGCAGACCCGACGATGTTGCCGCACGTCCAGATAGATCGAGGAGCTATCAAGTTTCTGCTAGCAGTGAGTGTCTATCTGCATGTGGATGAGGGAAAGGCTAACGTAGGACCACTCGCGCCGTTTAGGGCGCAAACATGATGGCACCTGGTCTACTATCCAAAGGCGGCCGACTTCCCGACGGGCTTCCAGCAGGTGCACTAGTCGCAATCCACGCAGAAGGCAAAGAGGCTGCTTGCGGTATTGGAAAGCTGGTGGCTAGTAGTGAGGATATCAAGAAGTCGGGCAAGAATGTTGCCGTAGAAGTGTTTTGCTACATTGGGTAAGCTCTTTGTTCTGTTAGGAGCCTGCGTTTCTTGCTGACTTATTCCCGTATCTAGTGACGATCTCTGGCTTCTCGAGAAACTGACATAGGCAACCTGTATAATACGAAGGTCACAGGACATATAGCTACAACTCTATAGGCATACAGGTTTTCCAAACACCGATCGCGCCCAAGCTACCACGTTTCATCATCATCGTCGTCCTTGGCATGATGCATGTCCTCTTCTTTTCCGTCGCTGACTTGCCCTTCCCCTTGATAAAGCAGAACGGCGAATCCTCCTGCGACGAGACTCGCTCCGCACAACGTCCAGAAAGGGATGACTCGCGCAAGATAGATGGCGTCTATCAGGGCAACGAGGCCGATGGCGAGGAGATTGGCTACACTCGCTGTGACGGGCCCGAGTAGTCCAATCAGGCACTGGATATAGTAGCAAAGGTTAAATTTCTGAGAAACATCTGACGCTTTGGACTTGCCATGAATCCAGCATTCTGGCAACGCAATAAAGTCAGCGTTCAGCCGGCAATGAATCCTGCTACGCATCGCTACTCACGTAAGTGGCTCCCATCGTACAAATCACCGCCAACAACGCAAAGTTCCCATGCGGCAACTCAAATTCCTCCAGCCCTGACCAATGGAGTAGCGGGATCGGGATCCAGAATAACAGCAACGTCGCCACTCCGATAAGGAAGGTCAAGAAGTTCGCATGTAGCGCCAATGGCAAGTTCATGCTGTCTGGTTGGCCGATATCTTGCTTGACGAGCGGAAGCGATGAGGAACTCCGTGCATCATCGACAGATAGCGCGGGTCTCGTCGTCGGTCTTGCGCCAGGCGGCCCTTCGTCTTCCGTCTGTACCGCTTCATATCCGTTTACTGACAGGTCCTGTTCCTCGCCTTCAGGAGACGCAGCAACCCCTCCATGACCCTCGGGCAAAGACATCTTATAGACGACCTCATAAAATCCGAGGCAGATCGCACCGACGAGCATGATGAGATCACCGAGCATCCGATGAGGCGGTTCACGAGACGCGCCATCTTGCGGAGCGTCCCCGTCGTCCGAGTCGTTTCCGTGTGCTCCGGAGTAGGTGATCACTGCCACGCCGAGAAAGGCGACGAGGATGGCGGTGAGTGTGAGGTGGGAGAGGCGGGTGTTAAGCATGAGGAGGGAGAAACCATATGTCCAGAACGTGGCGGTCGCGTACAAGGTGGTGAGATCTGTTGTGCTGAGGGGGAAGACCGCAAGTCAGACTCTGTTTTCGGGGGATATGTGTAGCGAAGCGTACCCTGTTAGTGGTACGGCGGCGTACCAACAGATCGCCGGTCTGAAGAACGAGGATAAGTATAGAGACAGCGTTGGACGAAAACGTGATACTTGCACTGAAAGTAACGCTGTTAACACCAATATCGTCTTTGCAAGCCTATAATGCAGTTCCTTTGCTTGATCCGGTCGAAGATTCAGCTACGGCAGGATGATTCAGCTTTGCAACCTGATTCCTTGAACGGCATTCAAGGATATCGCACCTGTTCAGCTGTAACCCTCCTGATAATGCGCAGATACACCTTGGTTCGCACATTCCGTCTAAAGAGTCGTAAGAGGAGGAGATGTACAGGGAAGATGATGGTGAACACTGAATGTGTTAGATAGCTAGAAGTCAACACAATCTGATGAGCTGTCGTCTTGAAATTGGGAGACCTCGAGCGTACAAGGTGAAGTATGGCTTGCTATAGCCTCTTTTCATTCAACGCATCATTGACACGGAATTTCCGTTAGGATCGCCTGACAGCTCCAAGACGTCTCCTCGTTCGAACTCACCCCTGTCTGCCGTCAGGTACTGTGCTCGACAGCAAGGATCAGATCGTTTCCCGCCGCTGAGCAAATAGGAGGACGACAACGACAACTCACGTTTGCGAGCTCGGTCTGGGTTGCGGACGCACAGACGATGAGCGTCAGTACCCCGAGGGAAACGAGCTGCTTGTTCCTCGAGAGTCCTTTCATTGCTCGTGCGGATCTAGGTGTGAACCCTTGAATGGGACAGACCTGAAGATAAGGGCGTGCAAAGTGATAAGTAGAAAAAGCAGAAATAGGAAGATCAATCAATGGGCATTCGTCGATCGACGAGAGGGGTATCGCGTTTCAGTTTATCTGCCTCCACCTGCGAGTAATGAGCGTTTCCCCCGTTTCACCTCGACGGCCATCAAGCCTTGATAATTCTTCTTCCTTCTTTCCTTCTTCTGTTTGTTCCGTTTCGAGGACCCTCGTCTGACTCGCCCCGGTCCCGAATGCTAAGGAGCACCTGACTACTCTGGACCTCTGTGGGAAAGCGAGAAAAGCGTATTGCCGCGACTCCAGCTGGGCTACTATATACATATTCAATTCAATCAAAAGGAGGAAGCGCCGTCGCATTGATTTGATGGTTAAGAGGGAGAATATTTGCTGACATCAAGTGAAGGCCACCATCGGCACACTCTTTCTTCTATCTCATCTGCCAATAAACTCCACAGATGTCGTCAACGACAATGGAGGTCAACATCTTCTTCGATGAAACCGACGTCACCACTCTCCTCCTCATGTCAACATGCGTCCAAGACGAGATGGCCGAACTCAAAAGCGCGCGAGTCGCCTACGACCTGAGTGAGGTTGGGTTCGAAAACGCTGTTGACTCCGTCTTCGCCATGGATATCACCGTCGTCCTTTGTCAAATGATTGAACTTCAAAACAGTCTCGAGGCGTTGGATAGGAGGATCGCGCAGTTGGAACAGGCTCGAACGCGGCCTGAGCCGTATAGGGTGTCGAACGAGGATCAGGTGATGATCAGGTCGCTGGTATCCGAAAACGCGGACGTGGAAGTCGATCATGTCTTTGCTGCACGTTTGCAAGAAATGGAGAACCAACGTAAAACTGTGGACTATCGATGGACCGTAGACGTGTTGTTCGACGCAAACACGATCAGTCGAATGAAGGTAAGTGAGGTCCGATTGTGGATTTGTCAGAGAGATGATTCCACCCTTGTTTCAGTATCAACACACACAACAATCCGAAAAGATGCCAATCGTTTTTGACGTTCCTTTCCTGCGCAATCTAAACCTAGGTCTTCACGCTTCTCAAACAGGTAGGTTGCTTAGAGAGGGATATTAGCTTTGGCCTCATGTGACAGTCTCGACAGTACTTCTCGGCAAGACTCCCGGACAAACCGCTCGTGCGACGAGTACTGGTTACGGTATCCCTCCTATGCGCCCGAAGCCGGATCATCAACCTTCTGTGTCGAGTTTCCCAGCTCAAGCCGTGTGGCTGATGGATATGTCGAAAATGCGACCATCTGCGGGCGTTTTTGATATTGATCAAATCATGGTTGGGAGCGACATTGTCGAAATCAGTCATCCCACACCGTTGGCGAAAACTTCAGCGAAAGGCAAGGGCAAGGGCAAGGCGACAGAGGTAGATGACGAGCCTGTGCAGAACGATGAAATCACCTTGCACGAAGACATCACCTCTGAAGATTTTGCAATCCAACTTGTGCACTCTTACCACGCCTCCAACCGCTTACTCAAGACCATGGCTCAATGCGGAATCTGCTTCGACGACTTTCGAATCACCGAAAACCCGTACAAGGCCGCCGTTTCCGCAACTTCCTCCATTGACAAGAATAAAGGATTGCAGTTGCCTTGTGGGCACAACTATTGCTTGGGTTGTGCGTCTCAGTACTTGAAGACCGAGTTGGAAAAAGTATCTGGCTCGGAGTGGATGATTTCTTGTCCCGAGGTGAGTTGGTCGCGCCGCTAAGCGTGTGCGGTGAGATCGTGAATTGACCTGAATCCTGGCGCGCATTCAGTGTCCTCCTAATGATCCGGCTCGTACGAGATTCACCTCAGTCATCTCCGAGAGAATTCTCGGCAGCCAGGACATGGAAGCTTGGGTGAGTATCGAGCGACGAGTTCAAAGCTTCTCTTCTCAATCTTCATATGCGAAAGGATCCTAATTGTTGTTACCTGGGTGTTTCTGTCCAGTATTATCGTGATCTACAAGAGGGTGTGAAGGGGGTACGTCGTAGAATTTCCTATCAACCAATCCCTGGACGCTGAAGTAAGGTCGGTCGACTTCTAGATGTATTGTCCGAATCGGAATGTGAGTCTCGTCGTTATCGACTACCGAAGATTCTCATTATGCTGATTGACATCTTGCAACGTTTCCTTACATCTCTAGTGCTCCGAGTTTGTAGAACCTCCCGAAGGACCAGAAGTAGAAGGAGCGAGCACCTGCCCATCCTGCTTGGAGGGAATCTGTCTGAGCTGTAATTCACTCTATCATGAAGGTACGTGAGTCCAAGATACTGCTCAAAGATGCGGTTGATCAGGCTAACGTTCGAGTATCCGAGCTTTTAGGCTACACATGCGAAGAATATCAGGTCAGTGCTCCCATTGTGCTTGTTAGCTCTTCGGGGTCCCAAATTATCTTACCGTACCTGCGCGCAGAAACTGCCTGACAATGAACGATCCAAGGAGGATAAGTTGTTGTTCGACCTCATGGAGCAGAAAGGATGGGTCCGCTGTCCCGAATGCGGTGTGAGCTTGAGCGATTTTCCTTTTTCTGAGCCGAGGCTAGTTGTGAGTGGCTGACCCCCACCTACATTACTGCCTGTCTAGGTCCCCTCCGAGAGGATTTCAGGCTGCCTGCACATAACGCAAGCCTTGACTGATAAGGCACATCTACTCCATGCACATGAGAATGATGATGGAACCTCTGGATCCTTTCTCACCTCCAGGTGTGGAATATGCAAGGCGCATTACTGCTATGCTGTAAGTGCGACTCATTGAATCACGGTTTCGAAACACAATATACCTCTGACTTCTGCGTTTGGCTTGCACTTTACAGTGTGGTGGGGACTACAACATAGGACAGTACATTTGCAAAAGCATGTGCAACGGTTGGACTGATCAAGCCAGGCGTCTCGCTCGGTTGGTCAAGTGGAGACCCAGGTCAGAGCAACTCTACACGACCGAGCAACAGAAGACAGAAGAAGGTGAAACGAAGCCGGACTGGAAGAAACGTTTGGTGTAAGCTTTCGCCCCTTAGCTAAGGCGAAGATGTCGCGATCTGACCTAAATTCTGTGATGGAATGACAGCAAAGTGTTCGGAGGAAAGTGATTACGTCTGAAGATATCGTTCGGTGGAGATGGACCGATAAAGATGGGCAAGGCGATCCCTGTAGATTTCCAGGGAGCGTCCTTGTCGACGTCTGACCCCTGCAGTTGTAATTTGTATAGAGAAGCGCATGTGACGTTCTGCTGTTGAATGTCCGACGCTGTGCCAGGGTGAGAGTCCCCAATTCGGGAAAACATGGTAGACTGCTGGAGATAATGCGATAATGCGCTAGTTGGAAACAGCGAAACGCGATTAATAACAGTCTCTTCGTTAGGTAAAGAATTACACCCAGTACTGTAAACAACCCACCCTGCGATCTCAGTCTCCCTTCTCCGGTCATCGGCCTTTTGCAGGCAGCGAAAGACCGCATTCATTATAGGAAGTCTGCACAATGCACGATATATGCTTAACCATACTACACTGCAAGTCGAAATGAGCCCAAGCTAAGTACCGAAGTTTGCTCAAGTACAAGTATATCAAACCTCTACTTCCCTTCTGGTTTGTTCTGAAAGGGACCGGCCCATGCTTGATATAGCGCTATCCCGCCCTCCTTCGTTCCAAAAGCAGCTTTCATTTCCGCCTGAACCCTTTGGTGTTCGGCGCGTGCTTCTTCAAAAGTCATGGGTGTGTAACTGGGGTCTGTACCGAGCGCCGATTGAGCGGGGAAATCACGAGCAGGCTTCTTGTCTTTCGGAGGACTGTCCGCTTCAGTAGATTTGACGTGGGAGACTATAACGGGCAAGCGTTCATAACCTTCTTCTATCTCCTGTGTCGGCTTCATCTCGGTCGCATTATGTCCGAATCTTAAGGCTTCGTGATTTGAAGTCGCATCGTCCGCCGTCAAATTTCCCTTGTGTGCAGCAACATCTCCTGGATGGCGAAGCAGCTTTCAACCAAGTTCGAGGGCGAGGCTGTAGGCATGGCGTGAAACCGGGTGAGTGAATCTGCTGCGGAAGGAGGTGATGGCAATTGCACGCTGTTGGTGGAAGTCGACCTTATATCGTGCAAAGTTGCTTAAGCGGGAGAATTAAACACAAAGAAACGATCACACTCACCAGAAGGAGCGAATTCCATGAGATGTCTTCCAGTGCGGAAAACGACCGGCTCATCGAATGGGCGGCAGGCCGTCGCGGCCGATGGATGGGGGTTACCGAGCGAGTCGAACCGAGAAGATTGATTGCCAAGTGTTGCCATAGTTGCCTGATTGTGCTCTTTGCGCCTGAATCGAGGATCGCAATACAGGAATGGAACGCAAAGAAGTGGGCAAATGGGAACGCCTGATGTTCCCCATGTGAAAAAGCCGCGCTCTGGCACCTCCCATGTTATATATTCTGTTCTTCCTCCCGTGCTAAGGTCTACAAATGCGGGTGTGATGTCCAGACGTATTATCCGCGAGTTAGCGACAACGCTCGGAAGCTGCAAAGAAGGTCGCCACCCGCTTCCCCCCGAAATAGTTAACGAAATAGTCCAATCCATCTGATGATGGCTCAAACGCGGCAAATTGAATGACTCATCAGCTTGAACGCTTCTGCCGTTTCCTGCGAGGATCAATACAACCCACACGCGACTCGATTGTCTTCCATTCCTCCGTCATAAGTACGAAGCTTCTATACTAAAGACAATAATACTGTTGTGACGCAACAGCGACATCGGTGTGAATTCGAGACACAATGTCAGAAACCGTCATACAATATATACGTACAGCCTTGTTACAACGCAACGGCCATCACATACAACCGATAGCAAACGTTCATATTCAGAGTCATACTCTCACACTTCTCGCAGGCTCACTATGCTCCGCGGAAAGCCCTGCGTTTGCAGATTTCGGTTGCGCTGCCCCTGTTCCTACTGAAGGCATTCCATGTCTCAGGAATCCTAGGACGACGGGCAGCAGACTATTTTGCCTGCAGATGAAAACGATTTCCTTTCCCGTGTGGAGTTTATCGCTCCCGACCTGTCCTGCGGATAGCGTGTTCTTTTGGTTGATATTGTTCGCGAGGTTCCCTTCACGAATAGAAGCCGTGTCGTCGAACCTATACGTGTGCTCGAGAGCCGGTGATATATTGTAGTCCAAGATGTGTTGCTGCATTGCAGGATGTCGCGAGCTTGGATGATCCGCGGGAAGAATGGTTGTCGGATTTGAAGGCCTTCGACTGGGTGGGCCATCCGGCAGATCCTTCTTCTGCCTCTTCGACCCGCTCGATTTCACGTCTTCTCCCGGAACGATAATAGATGATTGGAGGACCCTGAGACTGATTTGGTCGGCGAGTTGACGTGATGCACTGGACATGACGGCAGTGTCCTTCCAGTTGGATTTCGACTCTCGAGTGCGCTCTATCAGCTGCTGCAGGATCTCGAAGGTGTTTGCCTTTGTCTCTGCGTCCTGCAGACTGTATAAGTACTTTCGCTTTAAGCCCAAATGGTTTTGGAACGTCAGGTGGAAGATATGCTGCATAAATGATCGCTCCACGAGAAGCGTGTGGGTGTTTGCAAGCTGTCCATAATCCGGTCTGTGACAAATACCAAGGTGAGTTTCCTAAATGCGGATGGGTTTGTATCAAAATGATACATACGCATTCAAGCCCAGTCGTCGGAAAAGTACTGTCCGCAAACCAAGCTTTTCGCCTTTCACTCGGAAGGACGCTATAGTGCCCATCGCAAAGTCGAGCTCTGGCGGATCAAACACGAGCCCGTTCCCAGTGAGCTGAAGGACAAAATCGGGATCGGGCTCAGGGATGCGAACTTTGATGGGCTCGGACCAGGTATTATGCGTGAGGCGGGAAGGAAGTCGACCTGGGATGAGGGTAATCGCTCGGGAGCGTTCTGCGACATCAGCGGTTCGAAGCGACTGCTTCAAAGGCGCCTGCTTGACAGAGTCGAAAAGGCTGTGTAAAAGGTCTTCCGGAACGTGGCGTTTCGGATCCTTGATATGAGCCGATGTAACGAAATCGTCGACATTGATGCCTTGACTGGAGAAGGCGGTTCCAAACGATGTGGCGGGGTACAACGTAGCATTGAGCTGCACCATTAACATCACCAGCTCAACAGTCGATGATGCGTCGAATCCAATTCTGGATGCGTTGGCCGCATACCAGGCGTCTGCCAAGGCGTGTAAAAGCTTCTCACTTGCGTTCGCCTCCGATGGCAACCGGATGGCGAGGAGAAACATGCGAAGCGCCTGATCAATCGGAAGATTCGAAAAATGGAAACGCTCGAGGAACGCGCGCAGTAGGTCGTCCCTATCCGGCGCGCTGAGGTACCTTCCTAATTGCTCTTTGTCGAGTTCGGGAGTCTTGAACAGAACACTCGCAAGCGTTGCCACATCGCTTTGCAGGTGGCCCTTTTGTTCCAATAGTTCAACCGCACTGTCTGGAGCCTCGGCAAAAAGTGTGATAAACTGCTGAACGATCGGATGTCGTTTTTCGGGTGTTGCTTCGCCCTTGCCCTGCTCCTGTAGGTCGGCCGTAAGTTTGACATGTTGCAGCGGAACGACGGATTTGACGGAAAAGTTCGAGTCAAGGGCGATGCCACCATCCGTTTCCGTTCCAAGAAGCGGCTTGGCAATGACAAGGATATCGCTGAAGAGGAACAGATATCGATCTTTGACGGTCTACAGGTGGCAAGCAAGGATGAGCACGATGTCGTTCCGCAAGAAGAGAAAATTTGGCACGACTTGCATGAAGGTTTACCACCTGCCTCACAGGCAAACTCATCACCAGCCTCCTCGGCGGATCATCCAATACATCCGGCCGTGCATCCGGGGCCAACGCCAGGACGGCATTCAACTTGTCCATCATTTCGGTCATTCGCCCGCTCGGAAGCAGTCGTTCTTTGACGGGGGACCGACGGCGCGATGTGTCGGGCGTGAGATCGATACTTCCGCCGATGATGGGCCTTGGTGACGGGCTCGGGCGGTATACGGTCGAGCGTTCATCTCCTGCCTCCATGACCATCGATACCGTCGGCGACTCGGACGCCAGTCGAGGGCTGGACACGTCTCTGTTCACTCCGGGCCGACCGCTGCGCGGCACAGAGGCAGGCGCAGGGAGACCCATTTGTGGTGACGACATTTCGAGCGCCCGCTGTCCACCTAAGGAGACAGGTGGCGCAAGCGCAATCCTAGGAGCATCCACCTCCTGCCGTTCCACAAGCTGCTTCTCCCTCTCCCTTTGCTCTTTTCTCTCCGAGTACCGCTCCAAGATGCTCGGTTTCCGTTTCATGATATCACCTAAGAAAGGTCTTTGTCTCCCTGATCCCTGGCGGGTGATGGTGGATCCTCCTGACGGTGTGCCCGCATTGCCTTGAGCACCGGCGAAAAACGCCTCGGCGAGCCATGACTTTTTGCCTACGACTCCTGAGCCGCCGGAGGGCGCCGAAATCGCATCGTTCGGGGTGGGAGAGGACATTTCCCCACGCGCCGTAAGGTCGTAGTAGGACGCAGCAGCCGACGACGACTGACTCGCACTCCACCCGGCATCAGGCAGTGAAGCGGTACTATTCCCCGCCATGCCGTGCCCTAATCCGACGCCTGCCATTGTGGGCACAAGCGAATCCGACGCCTGCTGTAACAGTGGCCCCGGGGTGAACCCTGCAAACTGTGAGCCCATACCTGGAATCGGCGTCGGTAAAAACGGTGAAAGTTTTGAATTTTGCAAACGGACGTCGTGTGGATCCGCGGCTGGCATCGGGCTCGTCTGCCCTGGGAGGAGGGAATAAGAGGGAACCATGTTGCTTGTGCTGGTGTTTGTTGAAGAGTTGAGCAACGGCGTCACTCGTCCGCTGGTAAGGTGGCGAGTGTCCCCTTCGTCGTCGTTGAATGACGAGACCGACTCGTCACGACTCGTGCGGTGCTTGCGCCATGTATCACGCAGACTCTGTTCGAGGCGATGTATGACGCCGCCAGGCGGAGCCGCCTGCTCGTCTTCGGCCGGCAAGTGTTGGATCTGGGAATCATCACCGACATCTTCCCATCTGTTGGTGCGAAACGCTTAGCGACGGAAACGGGCCTGCATCGACGTGACACTTACGACATGAAACTACCTCGCCTTGAGCGGGACATGGGATCATACCTTTCCTGTTGATCGCTATTGATTCCCAGCCCAATCTTCTCCGTCACATCGCTCCGAGCGTCATCGTCATCGTCCTCTCCCTCTCCCCCTTCCTCTGCAGCCTCAAACCGCTCGAAGTACCCTGCAGAGTCGGACACGCCGCTCTCCCTCTCTTCACTCTCCTCTCGTACCTCCGTATCCTCTTCCTGCCACTCCTCTACTCCAACGCCACTACCTCCAAAACCATACCCAGACCCAATACCACTCCCCACGCCCTGCGGAAAGCGCGACATGCTATCTTCACGCCGATCACCGCGCGTGTGCGAGGCCCCAGCAAGAGCACCCAGAGCGGGTAACAACGGATTCGAGCGGGGTTCCGAGGCATGAGAGGGGTTTCCGAAGGGTGGGATCATGACGGGGATCATGGATGATGATGCTGTCGAATTGGGCGTACCAGAGAGGACACTACTCGCCGATAGCGAAGGATGGTGGATGCCTGGTGTACTTGTTGATGACGGGTCGTGCGTTCCCTGCGGTGGTAGTGTTTGACGCGGAGGAGTGTGCTGGTCATCGTGGTCTATCGTACGTCCGAGAGATATCGATGCTGGAGCTGGATCCGTCAAGGTGTATCGAGCGGGCGTGACGGGGTCCAGTGGTACGGTATCACCCTCTGCCTGACCCTGTGCAAACTCCCCACGGATAGGGGAAACCAGAACCTCTTCCACTCGATGTGCATGATTCTGCTCGTCATCGTCCCACTGTTCCCGCTGCTGCTCGATGTCTCCATTCGCCGCCGCCATCGCCATACGAGCGCTCGCGTTCCGACTGAGATGCGATTCGTACTCGAACACGGCTGATCCGGCGTCGGAACCCGTAGCAGAGGCGGAACGTGCCGTCTGACGACTGAGCGAACGAGGTTGTCCGAGGGCTCCGGCGGGAAAGTCTGTCGGGATTGCAGATGGCGGATAAAGTTGAATTAGGGGAGGTTCCAAGTTGGCTTCTCCATCATGCGGATGACTGGATGTTTGTAGAGGTTGTCGCTGCTGCTGCTGTTGCTGCCTCGCAGCCACCCGATTCCCCAACCGCTCCATCATCCTCCGTCCAACCACACTCCTCCGCTCCAAACCCCCACCAACACCAGACCCCTGATCGTCCCCTCCCGCCCCACCCGCAGTGGCAACGGTATTACTCCTCCCCAACGACGGTTGCTGTTTCCCGCCCGTCAGTTGCTCGAGCGCTTGGAGTCTGCTTGCTGCCGAGTTTGCGCGTTGGAGCTGGACGAGCTGGTTGAGCGAGGGAAGCGGTGCGGGTGTATGGGACTCCATGGGAATGGAACGGCGTTGAGGAGATTCAGGCCGGATGAGAAGCAGGCAACGCAGTCTTCTGTCTATCACACTGGTTTGTGATGCACACGTTGACAGCCGCGTTTCAGGTTGCGACAGGTCCGCGCGATCGCCGGGCCGAGGCTTTTGGGCGGGCCAGAGTTGGTAGCCCGGTTCTTCCACTTTGATCTTCTACAATGCATGCGGTCACTATCTCCGCGAACAAGTCCCAAATTCACCGTCCTCTCAGATCTATAACTTCCAACTGATCATTCACCAACGCAACCCGTCCCCTCTCCGACGTGCCCTTTGTATCCTGCCGACAGAGGGAATCACGTAGCGTCAGTCCAGTGACGCAAAAAATGCAGGGTAGAAGCTCAACTGACCGTATACACTCTATCGTGGTCTGGGTGAAAGCCTCCCTTTTTACATACGAGTACCTCCTTGAGCCCATGAGGCTCGATCAGCCGGAATATCCCATACCTAGCACAGGCAATATAGTGATCAGCACCAGAACCGGGAATCGATGCACACAAGTCAGCTATCTGCGACACTCACCCGTTGTTCTGCGAGGGCGCACAGACGATGGCGATTGCTTCCGGGAGCATCTGCTGATACGATGCATGTGTGTGTAGGTCCATCGAGGACATGAAGCACGATTGCGTAGGATGTGTATGTATCTGTGCCCGTGTGCAGCAGCAAGGTGTCAGTCACATGTGCACGAGGACCGACGCGTGTTTTCACTACTCACCCATCCCAAGCAATCCAACCCTCGCTCCAAGCTAACCTGCAACACCTGCTCCTCACTCAACATCGCACACGTATCAGACGTCCCCGTCTGATTCGGAACCAACAACACCTCGACCACCAACTGCGGAATACGTCCATACTGCATATGCTCGGAACCCAACAGTAGGCCGAGCGTTTCCACCCGGTTCGAGGTGTTCCGCTGTGCGAGCGCGAGGAATTTGGTGATTAGTTGCGAGGGGACTCGCATGGATAGTAGGTTGCCGGTTTTTCGTCTTGTCATCGGATCCATGCGAGATGATGTATCCGTGGTCGAGGGTGTTTGCGTTCCGGTTTGCGGCGAGGCGGTTCGCGAGGCTGCGTTGTCTGGAGAGGGATGTGCTTGTGGCGAGTATTTCCATGCCGAGTCTTCGCTCGGTCGGGGTTGTAGCCGACTGTACTCGGAAGGGCGGTTAGGAACAGGCGGAGTAGGGCTGTGAGAGTCCGACGTATGGTAGCGCTCATGGCCGTTGGCCGTGCCGTTCGAAGGATGATATGCCGTCTTGGCCACGTAATTCGTAACATCCGGCATCTTTGGATATTCGAATGAACGATGGCTGCGGTGTTCTACAACCTCGGACGATGGTTTCCTGGTATCGTGCACCCTCAGTTCCTGAAGAGTGGCAGACAAGGTCGATTCCCGATGTTCTCGACGATGCCGATCTCTATCGCGAGCAGTCTCCGAAGGCGGTGTCGGTCGTGGCTGCGATTGTTCAGCCTGTTGCTGAGCAGCCGTTTGTCTGGCGATGTCATTCTTGACTTTGGATTTCAAAGCGGCCAGGTACTGGAGATACTGTTCTCCTGTCTGTGCGGCACAAAATAAGTTCTGTTCCAAGACAACCCACATCGAGCGCACCTTGGTGAGCTTTTCCCGATCCAGCTTTGTATACGTTGCCTCGAAATCTGGATGAGTGGGTAACCGCCTGATGATGATGCTAACGGTATGATGTCCTGATCAGCGAGACGGATGCAACACGACACGGAAGAAACTCACGTCGCCGCTCTAGCCATCAAAACATAAGCCAGATCGTTCCTCCCCATCTGCTCATATTGCAGAGCCTTGTCCCGCAGAGCATTAACCGACGTCAACCAGCTGTCAAAGCAGGGAATCAGTATTATACAAGCAGACGCGGGCTATCACTTACACCTTCAGAGGGTACCGCGTGTTCCAATGAATCCCCTCCTCGGCCTCACGAGCGAGTTCTTCAATGCTTTTATAGCGAGCAGCCATTGTCGTTTGTCTATTGCGGTGATACCGAGCGGTACATGATGTCCTGAAAGGGAGTTGATGAACGAGGTATGCAAAGGTAGTCGGTGAATGAGCCTTCGTCCTTAGAGCGATGGACAGATTCACCTAGCGATGTATCCCTTGGATCGGCAACGGCGTTCAATAACTGGAATGAAGCAGTGCTCCCCTGTCGCAGCCATCCAGCCATCTCGGAATCAATTCGCCAAGGTGAAACACAGCGCGGCGCCCGAGCGATGACGTGAGAATTCGACCACTTTCGCACTCTGGCTGATGTTCTCGAGTATTACCGGGTGTCAACCACTTTCTGGTCATATCTAAGTCCGTGGGCATCCTGTAGAGCTCTAATATGAACAAACGGCCTAGGCTTGCACGCCTCATCCGATCACTCCCGCTCACAACATCTCATCGGCACCATCAGCCTTCAACGCTCTGAACATGTTCACCGCCGCGCCCAGAAAACGACATCGCTCAGTCTCCTCCTCCTCGCCAGAAGACACACCAGACCAACTATCAACAGAACCATCGTCAGCTGATCCGACTCGCTCGTGCAGTCGGAGTGTCTCGCCCCGCAATGCACACCCCGATTCAGATTTCGAGTCTCTTCCAGAGCATCTCGTCAGTGCCGCGCCCTCGAGGAAACGACGTCGCAAGAACGTAGAGGATGGCGGGAAACTTCACGGAAGGAAACGAGATGGGAGGCCCGAGCCGTTCATTCGGACCGGGTTCGAGAATATGGCGCTAGAGTCGGACGGGGAAGAAGGATATCACGCACAAAATGGACAGTTTCCACAACCTCGGTATTCTGCATTCGAGGAACAACAGGAAGAGTTTGTGGATGATTCGCCTGGGATCGCTTCCAAGGATTTTGCGTTTCAACACAACATGAATTCGACGTTGTACGACACGTATCGAACTCGCGACGCAGCCGAACCGGATCTGCAGGGAGATTTTCAGGTTATGGATGACGCGGATGTCGTTCAGCCTCAGAGTGTGGAGATGCCCACGCCGGATCAAGACTTCTTTCCAGCTTCAGCGCGCCGTAGAACGGCGAGGGAACCGTTTATCAGGGAGGCGGCGGATGCGATGGTCGAAGATGAGACGGATCACGAGGCTGGAGGGGTATTTAATCCAAAAGTGAGGGGAAAGAATTGGTACGAACCGGAGAAAGATCGTGAGTTTCATATAGGCCATCGTATCTACCAGAGATTCAGCAAGCTTACACGATCCGGATTTAGGTATCATCGTCACTAGTCTCAGCGACACTGAATCCGAACAGACCTCGCCCGAACCCGTCACCCCGCCGATAGACCTGTCCAGCGCAGCAGACGAAGTGATCGAACTCCCTCCAGCGGATAGACTCACCCAACCCGGATCTCGCGGATTCACCATCCACCCGACCTTGCTCAACCGCCTAAACCGCATGACGGAAGAGGAACGAAGTCGGCTTCCGTTTATGCCGGGGAAATACAACCAAACGGCCGAAAGAGGACTGATCCTCTATCGGACACCGGGACGGACGTTTGATGGGATTGGGAAGAGCGGAGGGATGGATTCCGATGACGAGGATGATGATGCGGACAGGTTTCAGGTGTTGCCGGATGATGAGGGGCAAGATGGGGATATGGAGATGATGGTGGAGGAGGACCAGGATGACGGCGTTGCTGGGATGTCGGACGTAGAGGTTGATCAGTCTGGGATTATGGAGGATGTCGATAGCATGGATATTGGTTGAGGCGGACATATATATGGTATAGTACCAAGTAGCGGCGAATTATTAGACTATAATGGTTTACCGAGCAGTAGGAATATTCACAAACATCTCCGGTTGTATAGTCAAAAGACGTCCCAGGATACTTGTATAGACACTCATAGCGATACAGGTAGCGATACGAACAGGCGAAGTGGAGGGGGCACCGTTCTGAGCAGAGTCGGGGATGGCCGGAGTCAAATTCTGAATCAAGGGGTGCCTCGATCAGACGCACGGCCAGTGAAGCGACAAGTTGTTGACGAGACTCTGGTCACTGCATCACACCGGCGCTGGACAGTATATAACAAGAACGCAGGGCATCGCTGGATACTTTCTCAAGTACTTCGCCTGATCGTCGACGCATGGTTCGCAGCATCGACCTCGACTTCGGGCTCATTACTCTCCAGGGCCTCCTATCCCACAACATCAAAGCAATCCCTCAACCAAAACGATGGATGCCGCTATACCGGACTCGGTGCCCCGAGCGTACCAGAATGAAATATTCCAGCAAGCTATCAGGAGGAACGTCATTGCCGTTATGGGGACTGGAACGGGCAAGACGTTGATTGCGTGCATGCTCATACAGTACATGCGTACTCTTCCCATCGGCAAAGGAATGCAGAGAAGGGTGGGTTTCTAACAGACCGCCCTTTCGGAAAATCACTAACCTTCCCAACGTCCTCTGCCCAGGTCTCTGTATTTGTAGTCCCTACCGTCCCCCTCGTCTATCAGCAAGCCGATACCGTCAAAAAGTTTACAGGACTCCAAGTAAAGTCGTTTTGCGGAGAAATGGGCGTCGATTTCTGGGATAGAGAGAAATGGCTCGAAGAACTCGACCTACAGAATACGCACGTCATCGTCCTCACACCCCAAATCCTGCTCAACGTTCTCAGTCATGCCTTTCTCGACATTTCAGTCTTTGATTTGCTGGTTGTTGACGAGTGTCATCACGCTAGAAAGTCGAATGCGGTTGCAGTCACCTTTCGCAACTTTTATCATTCAATCAAGAATGGCCAACCTCGGCCAAAAGTGCTTGGACTGACGGCGAGTCCGATCTGGACGCCAGACAACCCACACAAGAGTTTACATGAGCTGCAAATGACGCTCGCTTCGACCATTGTCGCCGTCAAAATCAACATGTCGGAACTCGAACAATTCGCACCGAAACCGAAAGAGCACGTCGTGTTTTACGAACCGGACTTTATGTTCAAGAACACGGAACTCTACGCGGCCTTGGATGGCGTTTCTCCCGATTGGCAGTTGGGGAAATTGCAGTGGTCCAAGATACGAACAAGGGCTGGAGTCGCTTTAGTGGGGTTGGGGCCATTAGGGATGGACCTATATCTGGTCAAGCAGCTGCAGGAACCCGTTCGAGACCTTGTGAAGGAGGTCAGACTAGGCTTCTCGCTTCCCTCGGACATTGATTGGCAACTAGTCAAGAAGCTTCACGCGCTCCTGGATCCACTTGAAGTCGATATCGGATCGACTATACCTCTTGATGCCGTATCGCCAAAAGTTCAAAAGTTGGTCGAGGTCCTATCGAAACATCATGCAGCCAGCAACGAGGATTCCGCCGAGGAATCCCAATTCCAAGCTATCATCTTTGCGACTCAGCGACATATTGCTTTTGGACTTGCAGAACTGCTTGTAAAGCTCGAAGAGTTGTCGGGATGGATCAAGGTGAAAACACTTGTCGGACATGGTTCGACCGATCATATCGCTCTCGGACAAGCGTTCAATGAACAAAAGCGGCTGGTTCAGGATTTCAGGGAAGGAAAGTTTAATGTGCTGATCAGTACAAGGTGGGTTTCTATCAGGAACTTGATACATGATGAAGCTGATTGACGTCATGGCAACCAGTGTCGGCGAAGAAGGATTGGATTTCCCTGCTTGCGCTCTTGTCATCCGTTACGATGTTAACTTGACCATGATTGGGTATCTGCAAAGCAGAGGCCGAGCGCGACAAAAGGAAAGCGAGTACATGGTATTGCTCGACAAGTATGATCCCGACCAGCTCACAAATTACAACGTGAGTAACGGAAGAATGCTACTGAGGCCGAGCAGGGATGCTGATCAAAGTTTCCTGATAGAAATACGTCGTTCACGAGAACGTCATGGCTGAAGAGTATCGCGCGACTCAGCTCAAACGTCCGCCCGAATTTCGTGAAGAGGAAACCGGCATCCATCCTCAGGACCAATCTTTGCGACAGACCTACCGCGTTCCGTCAACAGGAGCTCTGTTGACATTCGAACGAGCCATCAGTTTGATCAATGAAACATGCTCATTATTGCCCACCAGCGATGGTATCCCCCCTCCATTACCTATCACTGAAGTCGACGAGATATCTCAAGCGTTCTACCAAGCTCGAATCGTTCTGCCCGCCGCCACGGCCGTGCCCACGCACAAGCTAGCCGTTGAAGCGAGACCTCGAAGAACCAAGATGGAGGCCAAACGAGCGGCAGCTTTCGAAGCATGCAAGGTTCTGCATCGATACGGCCTGTTGAATGAATACCTCCTGCCGCATCGGGAACATGAAGGCGAAGCGGCAGTCGACATCGATGGCGATCTCGTGGGCGGTGACCTCGCAGTCGAATTCGAAATATCCGTGGATCCCGTCTGGGGCAATCTGTGGAAGTCGCCCGATCGAGTTTACCTTACACCGATATCCATCGATGGTCACGTTCACCTGGGCTTGATTTCCGGCGCGCCTTTGCTTGAACCCGTCAAGTTTCCCATGTGGAGCGGTAAAGCTACGGACGAGAAGAAACGAGACGCCGTCTGCACCCGGTCGATACCTCTAGAGTATACAGCCGAGCAAGCGCATGAGCTGTTCTACCCTTACACACACAGGGCGTATAAAGAGGTCATTGCACATGGAAGAGTACTGGGCCCAAAACTGTCGCTTCTGCTCGCACCTCTTCACGAAAGCGGGGACATCAATCACGACATCCTGGAAAGGGTATTCGATCCATTACCAGAGGATGCCGATCGACCCAGTATCGTTGCCAACGGGCCGTTCGGTCGACCTTTCGGAATCGACCGAATTCGAACGGACATTTCGCTTCGGACCCGGGCCAAAGACGTCCTGGTCGGACAAGCCGTGATTGATACATCACACCTCGATGACGAGGCCACACATGAGGATTACTTGCGCAAGAAGTACGTTCATCGCTTGCCAGACCTGATGGACACTCTCGACGACGGAATGCCCCTCGTAGAGGTCCTTCATCTTTCAAAACGCAGGAATAACCTGATTAGTGTTAAAGACGCCATCAAGACGACGAATGTGTTTGGACGAACCAAGGGACCCATGAGCGAGATTCTTCCGCAGTCGTGGTTGACCGCGTCCTTTTTTGATGCGCAATCGTTCGATCATATACAGGTGTGTTTTATCCGTAACGTCGTCTGACTTTGCCAGCTCAGGTTGAATGTTTCTGTGGCTCCCCAGATGATCCCCTCTATCATCAGACTCATCACCGATGTCGAACGAATTCGACCGCATGCAGAAAAGTTGGGTCTCGGCAAAGTCAGCATCGCCCTACTCAGGGAGGCAGTTACGCCTCCTCAGGCTGTAGCAGGTATCGACTACCAACGTTTGGAAACTCTGGGCGACAGAGTGTTGCAGCTGTGTACTACGGTGCACGTTTACCACAAATTCCCACATAAAAACGAGGGCAAGCTTCACGTTCTAAGAAGAAATTCGGTCTGCAACCGCTATTTGCGTAGACGAGCCGAAGAAGCGGGTCTCGCGACCATGATCTGTTCTGAACGTCTGACCGTCGCCAAGTGGGACTGGCCGGATACAGCCATGGAAGAGAACTTGATGATCAACAGGAAATGGCTCCAGGATGGCACCGAAGGTGAGCCTCACTAGCTAGCTCAGATTTGAATAGCGGAGGGCTACATCGTTACCCACTCTCACAGCACTGTTGGGCGTCGCTTATGCGGCGGGTGGGTGGCCGTTGGCGCTAAAGACAGGTCAAGCCCTTGGCTTGCCGTTCGGCGGCACCGATCCGTGGACCTCACGTTATTCAAAATTCACACCAACGGATCTGCAGGAGACGTCAGATGTTGCAGAGATGCTTCAGCGCAAGCTTCGATACCGCTTCAAGAACCCCAAGTTGCTGCTTGAAGCAATTACTCATCCCAGCTTGACGTCAGAAGACGTGCCCAGTTACAATCGTTTAGAGTTCCTGGGTGATGGTAAGCCTCCCTGATCCTATTACGCCGCTTATCACTAAACGTGAGTGTTTGACAGCTGTTCTAGATATGCTTGTCATCGAACGAATGTTCGAAAAATACCCACAAGCAGATCCCGCAGAGTTGACACGCCGGAAAATGACGATCGTGTCTAATGCTACTCTTGGGTGGCTTAGTGTGGTTGGCCTGGACCTTGCGGTACACATCCAACACAACTCACAAGCCATCCCGAGACTCATCCTTCAGGCTATGGATCTATTCGCCAACGTCGATGTCCACACTCTCCTAAATGAGCACTGGGAATTCCATCCTGCAAAACTACTGGCAGATGTCGTCGAGTCCACCATCGGAGCGATTTTTATCGACCTGCAACATGATTACGAGGAGGTCAAAAAGGTGGTGTTACCGCTCATTGAAGACGTTCTGACAGTGTCAGACGTCTGCCGAATCGACTGCCCCATCATGGAACTGATGGCCTGGGCCGGATCAGTAAGTGGTCTGACATCCTGTTTATACATAGAACACAGAGCACTCACCCTCTGCTCCACTTAGCAATACAAATGCCAAAAAATCCGATTTGAGTAAGCATCTTACCAAAATATTGCGCGTCCTTTGCTAAAGTCCCCTGATCAATAGGCAAGACAAAGAATTGCCTCGGAGGCCGCATCACCACAAATATCAAATCTCTGTACATGGCCACCCTTTGGCGGTGAGGGAAGGGGCGTACAGCTACGCCGTGAAGTGTTCTTTGTCGGTTGACGCGATGCAAATATTGCGAGAGGAAGGTGTGATGCAACGTTACTGCAATTGCGACAAGGCGAACCTTCCTGTCATCGGAGGCACTAGCGCAAAGCGGAAGGAGCGCGAGGCGGAATCGGACGGACCGCCGACGAACAGGATGCGAGTTCAAGACAACGACGATGATTCGATGATGTTCGACTACAACACATATATGATGAGCAGCGAATCGGTGTCGATGACAACGAACACGACGCCCAGCCGCTACTCCATTACGGACCAGATGAAGAACTACTTCCCGGCATGAATCCTGTTGGCTACACCTCGCCCTCAGGTCCCGAAGTACCCGTCTCCGATTCCTTTGTTGACCTTTCATCGCAGGCCATGTCCGCCAAACAGGTGAAAAAGCAAGAGAGCTTCTATACAGAAGCTGAAGAAGGCAACATAATCATAGACGACTCCGAGGATGAAGAATCTGGTGCAAACGCAGAGAGCACAACTGTGACGAGACATCACAATGACAATTTGTTAGGATTCGCACAAGGCGAGGTTATTGTCATTGACGATTAGGACGAACAGCAGTTCCCCAAGGGGAAGGGGCCCATCACGTACGCAGCGCTGGCCAGCCGGAGTTACTATCTACATCACTGTAAATCACGAAACGGGTGAAAAATGTTGCCGCAAGTTGTATCACGGACAATGCATACATGTTGTGAAGTTCTATGTCTACGCCATCGCGGCGCAGAATGCCAGCGTATTTGACCGACTCGCATCATCTATCACGCGAAGCGATTTTCTAGTCCGCATCCAGCGCTAACATCTCTTCCTCCGTCAGTAACCAAGTGGGATCCACCTATGAGCAAAACAGATGGTGCGTGAGACGGATGATTGGTAGGCCGAAAAAAGTGTCGGTCATACCTCGATTTCCCCCGGAACGACGCCTTCTAGTGTGTCCATGGCCAGATCAGGTTTCTGCTCTAGATCGTCCGGTTTGCCAGACTCTGCCATCCTTTTGGCGGGCGCTGCTTGAGAGGTTTGCGGTGCGCGCTTTTCACGGTTAGCCGTGAATTGATTCGCGTCTTCCAATGTGAACCAATCCGTCCGGTCAGGGACCTGTTGCATAGCCGCGCCGGCATTTGCCAGAAGCTAATGAGCAGTAAAAGGTATTCCATATCAGCTATAGTCTGCTGCAAGCGACAGTCAAACTCACGTCGGCGCCTTCGTTGCCTGCCTCTCCTCGATGTGCTTTCACATGCACGAATCGAACTCCGTTACTCTTGCCCCTTTGATTGAGAAGAGCTAATAGATGTACAACCATATCCTTGTTCTTGACTGGTTGTCCAGTCGACAAACGGAAATTGTTCCTGATCCAGCCGGGAAGATACTGTGTGATACCTTTGCACGACAATCGCACAGGAAAGCATAATTATCAGCAAATACCAACTTATATATGGCTCGATAAGCCTCAGATAAGGAACGCGGGCAACATACAAGCTATGGAGTACTGGGAGTCCGTCCGAATCTCTAGCGGCAGCTGAGGGAACGGACAAATTTCCAACGCTCGGATGATGGCGAGCAGTTCGCCTCGATTGTTCGTCTGCAAATGACCCGGAAGTCTTTCCGCCAAGTTCCTGATTAAGATCGATGGCTATTAGCATTTCCATTATCCCGAATCAATGTGGAGCGGGCTTACAAGGACCTGGCGTGTCCTTTGTCACCCCACCAAACGCCACTTCCTGCCTTGGCTCCGGTGTTGCCGTTTCCTAGCGAGCTCCCGTCAGTATAGGCGACTAAGGCTCCCGAGCCGCCGGTTGTTACAGAGAAGCCTTGACTACGTGCTAGTTCGCGATGACGATCCAGATCCGAGCTGGTGGTCATGATATCGCTAGGATCGCTTTGCAAGTGAGATCCTGCTGCATCATATGTCGTACTCGAGGACGAAACCGATGAATTAGGCAGATGACTGGATGATTCTCCGTCCTCGGTGATCTCCTCTTTGCCTTGTGCAGTATGAGAGCCATTCGCTGCAGATTTGCCGTCGTTGATAAAGTCTTCAGCATCACTTCGACTCGGAAAGCGCTTGTACACCGCGCTGTAGATTGGGTTCCCGCACAGAAACAAGTTTCAAGTGAGATGGCAGCAAAATCGGCGGGATCGCTCGTCAGCGCAGGTCTGAGAAGGCTTGCAGCGAAATCCATTCACCCTTGAAACCCCATTACGAGAGGTCCAGCTTCTGTCCTAAAACGTCCAACAAGTTTCTTCAGCATCCTCGATGTAGAAAATCATAGCGGCAGACTCACCAGTCATTATATATCCCTGGCTTCAAACCAACCTTGACTGCATAATATCCCTTGGACGACTCTTTCGCTGGCCCGCTCGCACTCGGCTCTGCATGTGCTGTAGGGTAAGGCCGTGCTCCTCCTCCTCCGATGAATTCTTGAGCTTCCGAACGGGTGGGAAATTTCTTGTGAACGGATCTAAGGGTCACATCGAAATCCGAGGAGAGGAGTCGTGAAACCAGATATGAAATGGGGAAAAGTTGAGCAGGAAAAGGTCGGAAAGGGAGTATTGTG
Organism: Naganishia antarctica; assembly: GCA_025758675.1. NCBI lineage: Eukaryota > Fungi > Basidiomycota > Tremellomycetes > Filobasidiales > Filobasidiaceae > Naganishia > Naganishia antarctica. The sequence goes on along the minus strand of JANGFJ010000087.1, from coordinate 378,304 downwards.
TGCGACATACCCTGTATGCCCTTTGGTCTGTGCCTCACACTCAGCCCTGCAAGGTGAACGACACACAATAAAGACGGATCAATGATTCGAAACTGGCTGTATTGGGCGAGTCACCTCACCAAGAGTTGTAGATGCCGGGTCGTTTTCCGATCTTGACCGCATAGAACTTGGCTTTTGGCGCTTTCGGCCTACCATCAGTGAAGAAGGTACTTAGCAAGCAATTTCCAGATCATCCCCGTAGATGCTCCGTGCTACACTTTGGACATACATTTCTACTTTCTGTTCGTCGGCCCTTCCTTCTGCGCAAAGAGCAGTCTCTGCCTTATCTACAAGGACTTGGACTCTAAATCCTCCGCGGAAATTTGAGCAAACCGGAAGATCGTGAGAAAGCTCGATGGGTAAGCGTGGGATATCGCGGATGTCTGTACTGGTGAATAACGTCCTGGATGATTTGATGGTAGAGATGGCAACTCGCAAAGCGGGGAACATTGAGGGTTCAATTCGCAAGCTGAGCGGTTTCGACTGTAGCCATGGTGGAGTTGACTGTAGTTTGAATGGGGAGGATACACCCTGTCTTGAGTTCCCTCGCCATTCATCGGCCTCACTATCATAAGACAACATCAGACATCGATGTTTCAGGTTGGCGCACCGAAGAACCGTTCGCAGCCGATCGCGCATCGCGCGCACCTGTGACCTCCTTCATGTGCCGAGCGAGGAAGCAGCGAGAGTGCGGAGACCCATGGCGAGAGTGTAGACATTTAAACATTTTATCTTTCGTCTCCATTCGGCCAACCACCTGACCCGATCGGCCAGCAGACTTTTCCTCCCTCGGCGCTCCCCCACGCCCTGCCATCCCGTCCTTCCTCGTTCCGTTGTTGCCTCTCTCGTTTATATACTCGTGACATTCAGCCCAACCGACTCCTTACGTTCACATCTCGTCAAAGCCCTTTATCCTTTCCCTCTCCTCCGCCATCATGTTCGTCTCCAAGGCTGCCGCTCGAGTCTCGACTACCCTATCTCGTCGATCTGTTCGACGAGCCATCCCTACTGCCAGTGATCTCGCTCGACAGCCCGCTATTCAGCAAGCGAGGCGAGGACTCAGTGTTGCTACTGCCACTCTTGCCAGCTTCAAGATCCCTGAAGTCGACAATGAGCCCATGGTACGTACGATTCGTCTCGGTATGAGAAGGGTGGGCTGAATCTTCGTCTGTCCGTCAACCAGCGAAACTATGGCCCAGGTTCAGTCGACCGAGTAAAGCTCCAGGCTACCTTGGACAAGATGCAGGGCGAAATGCCCTTTGACGTTCCTTGTGTAATTGACGGCAAGGAGGTAAGTTGGATGAAATCTCAGCATCTCCCAGATTCCATGGTAACTGATCGCAACTGCGAAAACAGGTCCGAACTGGCGACATCGTCAAACAGGTTCTTCCCCACGACCACGCAAACCACTTGTGCACTGTGCACGGCGCTTCTCCCGAAGTCTTGAACAGAGCCATCGAAAGCTCGCTCGCCGCCAAGCGAGAATGGGAAGACATGCCCTGGAACGACAAGGCCGCCATCTTCCTCAAGGCAGCCGACCTCGTCGCCGGAAAGTACCGATACGAGCTCATGGCAGCCACCATGCTCGGTCAGGGTAAAAACGCATGGCAAGCGGAAATCGACACGGCTGCCGAGTTGGCAGACTTTTTCCGATTTGGTGTCAAATACGTAGAGGAATTGTACACCCAGCAACCTCCGCGAAACTCGTCTGGAATCTGGAACCGAACCGAGTTTAGACCGTTGGAGGGCTTTGTCTTGGCTGTCGCTCCCTTCAACTTTACCGCCATCGGTGGAAACCTTGTCTTTGCGCCTGTTGTCGTCGGCAACGTCTGTATCTGGAAGCCGTCCGCCGCCGCTGTCTACTCCAACTACTTGGTTCACAAGATTCTTTTGGAAGCTGGTTTGCCCCCTAGCGTGATTCAATTCATTCCCGTAAGTCCACGACATCCACTGTAGGTAGATCCAAGACTCATTCTTTGTCGCTATCCAGGGTCAACCCCGAGAGATTGTTCAAGAATGCATCAAGCACAAAGATTTCGCGTCGTTGCACTTTACTGGTTCCACTGGTGTCTTCAAGCAACTGTGGAAGGACATTTCCAACAACCTGGAAAACTACCGAGGATATCCGCGAATCGTGGGTGAAACCGGTGGCAAAAACTTCCACTTGTACCACCCCTCTGCCGATGCCCGGGAAGGCGTCTTGCAGGCCATTCGAGCCGGTTTCGAATACCAAGGACAGAAATGTTCAGCCTTGTCACGAGCCTACGTTCCCGAGTCGTTGTGGAACCAAGGTGGATTTAAAGAGATCTTGCAGGAGGAGGTCGCCAAGATTCAGTTGGGTCCCCAGACTGAATGGCAAAACTTTATGGGTCCGGTCATTCACCGACAATCGTACGACAAGGTCACCGGCATGATCGAGAAGGCCAGGGCTACCGGTGGCGAGATTCTGTGCGGTGGCAAGGGCGACGACTCGAAGGGTTTCTTTGTTGAACCGACGATCATCGTCACCAAGGACCCCAAGTCAATCACCATGCGAGAGGAAATATTTGGTCCCGTTATCACCATCTACGTCTACCCGGATGCCGAATTCGAACAGACCTGTGAATTGATCGACACTACGACCGAGTACGCCTTGACTGGCTCCGTCTTTGCAAGGGACCGATCCGCTCTCATCCTCGCCTCGAGCAAGCTTCGGAACGCAGCCGGAAACTTCTACATCAACGACAAGTGCACCGGTGCCGTTGTCGGTCAACAGCCTTTCGGTGGTGCCAGGGCTTCAGGTACAAACGACAAGTCTGGATCCATGTCCATCTTTTACCGATTTGTATCTGCTCGTTCGATCAAGGAGAACTTTGGCGCTCCGGAAGAGTTTGCTTACCCTTCCAACGTGGTGTAGAGGGGTCGCGCAAAAAGATCTAGACAGAAGGCGCAGCCGCATTCTGGGGTCGGTGGGTAGATAGACATGGAGATTGGATTGGGTATACCGTTGTATTTTGTTATTCGTGTCATTGCTATCTTATCCGAGGAATCAAGATACTTGAAAAACGGCGAAGGTAGCTACGGCATCTTCTGAGTAGCTGGGGTGACTAACCCATTCATATTATAAAGGTTTTCAAACTTTGCCTTCGAACTTGTTCAGCAGATAAAAGCCCAACAGATGCTTTGCAGTGCTGTAACCTTGACATTGGACACTACCCAGGGGAAACCTTGGGTGACCGTGGAGGACTTGTCAAACGGAATCCTCAGTTCCGCAGCATGGCATTGAAGCTGATTTGAGGACGTCTCTCGACCATTGGTACCCCCGAACGACGCCCTCGACGCGGGTATATACGAGCCGACGCGTTCATTCCATGTCCGCGCCGCTTGGATTTCGAGGGTACTTGCTGCTCGCTGTGCGGGCGTCATACTTTGCCCAAACGACTCCGATTGAGACACGAGTAGCAGGCATGCATAGGTAGTCTGACCCGTGTCGTGTCGTTGCTGTCTAAGCTGCTGTCAACTGCGAGGGGATCCGACGATCTACAGAATCAGCAGCTTTCGCTTTCACAGCCAATCCACAATCGAGCTCTACACCTTGTCGACTACCGTCATAGCTACGCATAGCTATCTGCAAGTTTTGCAGCTTTTGTACGCATAGGCGGAGGCAACTTCCCAGATCAGCGTTGTACGCCCATCATCGCTTCAAGACTGCTTCAAGTCGCGTGCACCGGACGACCTGAAACTGAAGCACCGACGGCGACGGCGACAACTCCTTTCGGTTTCTACGACCCTCGCGCCCGACTACTCGCGCTGTAGGAAACGGACCGCCTTCTCTGTTCTTGCAGCTTACCTCACCTCATAGTCCCATGCTCGTTGGTTGAGAGTGAGCAGGTCACAAGCACGACACGACCAGGACTGCGCTGACCGTGTACTCTGCTCCATCCGCAGTTCACAGTCACCAACAACCAGAATGGACAATTATCAGGGAAATGGAAGCCGCATGTCGGGATACGATACTCGGTACGTCTCCTAAACCTTTTTCTGTCGGTCCACAGCGACTGATGGGAAGGGAATTGTTCGTAGAAACAATGTCGCATCAGGAGAATCCGGCCCTTCTCCCCTATACCGACCAACCTCGGCGAATCTCAGGGGCATGGGTCACCAGCGCAGCGAGACCACCGGTGGTGGTTCGATGTATGACGAGATGAACGAATATGTGGACAGGGACGACGACAGTGGGAAAGGCGGATTGCATTCCAGCGGATACCGCAGGGCTCGAGCTGGGTAAGTGCTTTGACATGCCGTCCGAAAACTTGCACTAAAGGCTTAGGAGAATAGAACGATGCCATCGGAATACAACTCCACACCCCGACGCGAAGGCACTTACGGCCTTGATGGATTCACAGTCGACAATCTCATGCCAGTTCAAGCTGCTCGATCCGTCGCTACTACTCCTCTCGAATCACTCCTGATTCGAAGTCAGAGCGGTATGTCGAACGCGGTATCCGATCAAGGTGGTCTGCATCCCCCTTCCGCGTCATCGAGTTCAGGAGCGTTCCCTCTCAGACCTCATATCCGGCATACGACATCGTCCGTGGCTGCCATGACGGGTGGAACAGGAATGATGGTTAGCTCTTCGGCGGATTCAAGCAGTGCGAACCGTCTTCGATCAGGTTCGTTGACGCAATCCGATAATCCAGTCGGATCGTCTAGCAATACCGGGAATGGTTTCGGGTCCGTGTTCTACAGCGGCGTTGCCCCTGGTCGATCCCAGCTCAACCAAGTGATGGGAAGCAAAGATTTGCGGATGGTTACCTCTCATACTTCATCCAACGGCTCTTCCGGTGCAGACGACTATGTCACTTTCTCTACTATGGACTATCTTGGTTTGGCAGACAACTCGGAAACCCCCCGTGCAGCAACATTCGGATTTGAAAAAGGTCCCGCCTTGCCCTCCGCTAGCAACAGTCAGAGGCTACAGGCCCAAGCTCAAGCGTCCGCAACGGAAACCTCTTCGGCCTCTTCGGCCATTCGAAACAGAGCGAGCACCGTATCAAACTTTACTAGACCGGTCTACAAATCTGCCAGCTCGTTCCAGGATCTCATCTCCGCGGCCAACCTGGGAGAAGATCGAGACCCTTCGCGACCTATCGGACTGTACGATGACTACTCGCGCTACAATGCGGCTCCGGATCTTTCGAGCTCGGGCTATGAAGGATATGGACATGCATCGTCCGGTAGCGCCTCTACTCAAATCCGAGGTTTCAAGGATGCTGCATTGCTGAATTCGTTGTCATCATCGAGTAACCGACCCCGAGCGACAACCATTGGCATCCTGGATTCACCCAATCTTCGAAATGCAGTTGGTGCAGGTGGTTTGGGGAATACCAATCACAAGTTGGGATCGTCGATTGATGTTGGAGGCTATGGTGATACCTATGATTCGGTCAATGCAGGACAGGCACCTTTTATCCCGACCACACGAAACGACAAAGGGTTCGCCAGTATGCATCAGGGAATTGCGCCTCGCCACAACGCCTCTCAGTCGATCAGCTCAAATTACAGTGTTGGTTCGGCTGTTCAAGGCGAGGATGGGATAATGAGGCCGAGTGCGGGAAAAGGTCATACTGCCAACAACTTATCTGGAGAGAATCAGGGCCAGCAACCGACGAGGAGTTTATGGCTTGGTAACCTGGATGTCATGACGACCACCAACGATCTGATGCAAGTCTTTGCGCAGTATGGAACTATCGAATCCCTGCGTTTGTTGCCGGAAAAGGTAAGCTAAAGCCGTAAGACGGAATCGATCACAGGGCCAAATTGACCTCTTTTCTTGCAATTTAGTCTTGTGCTTTTGTCAACTACATCGACAAGGAAGATGCGATACGAGCGAAAGACGATGTGCTTATTCGATTGGGCGGTCAGATCCCGTCACTTTCGGATACGCCCATCCGCGTTGGCTTTGGTAAAATCGACTCTGTGCCTACCGCTGCGCCGTCCGCATCCACTCTCAAGTATTCAATGAGCCAGAGTAGTCTTTCGAGTATGGCGAGTGACGCTTCCGAGGCAAGGGAGAAAAAGACGGAAACCACACCCTCTAGGGCATTGTGGATAGGCAGCATTCCTAGCGACACCACGCCTTCAACCTTGCTGTCCATTTTCTCGCCGTTTGGTGCTGTTGAATCGGCCCGAGTGCTCCAGAACAAGCAATGCGGTTTCAGTAAGTCGCTCATGGGTTTACAGATCTCGCGATCTTCTGGCTAAAATCTTTCATATTATAGTCAACTATGAAAGTTTGGAATCCGCTGTTGCCGCTCGAACCGCTTTGAACGGTCGCGAGATCCTGGGCGGTGAAGTCGGTGCTATCAAGATCGGTTTCGCCAAAGTTCCTACACGATCAAGTGCAGGATCACTCGCGGGTGATGAGAGCGTATATGGCGATGAGCCTCGAAGTGCGGTCGACGGTGAAGTGCTCGCCGCTCTTAAACAAGTCAGAGGTTCGGGCGCAAACGCCATCAGCGCCGAGAACTTGGCGAATGTGGAGAATTACGGGAGCAACCTCGTTATCGATCTCATCCAACGAGGTGTTCACGGTGCTGTCAAAGCCGCCACTGGCAAGCCTGAGACTGCAGCACGAGTGGCACAGAGCGTCAAGGAGCAGCTCGAGGCGGAAGGCGGTATCTCGGAAGAGCAAATGATCATGCTGGTCTTGAGTGCTGGTGACCGCCATTTGACGGAAGACGTTCGAGCTGTTGGCAGTAAGTCTGATCTCGATTTTATACATCTATAACCGCTCATTCCACTTTCGTTCCTTGTTAGACGCAGAAAAGCATACCTTGTACTACAGTTATATCCCGGCCCAACCTGAACGACCTCAGCTTAGGCGGTTCGACCCCAGCGGGCTGAAGCAAATCCGACAAAGGCTGGAAGCTAGCTTCTGTTCTCCCGAAGAGATTGACCAGATCACGAGTGATATGATGGAGGATTGCGTTGTTGTAAGATACCCATTCAAACCGCAATAATGAACTTCCGACTAATCGATTTGGATTCTTCTAGTTGGCATCCGACTACGTTGGAAATACGATCATCCAAAAGTTGTACGCTAGCGCCAGTCCTCAGCTCCGACTTGCGTTGCTCGAACGCATCGCCCCACACCTGGCCCTGATTGGCACTAACAAGCACGGAACCTGGGCAGCACAAGCCATCATTGGGCGAGCGTCAACACCAGAAGAGTATTCCATCATCGCGCGAAACCTTGCTCCATATATTCCTCCTCTTTCGGCTGATGGTTTCGGCAACTATTTGGTCAGCGCATGGTAGGCAGTTTTCTCTGAATGCTCCATTGGCAAGTGAATTAATCAAAGCCCACCTAAATATTACAGCTTGAAATTCCCTGCACCGTTCAACAATTTCATTTTCGATGCAATGGTAGACAGAGTTTGGGATATCGCTCAAACGCGATATGGTGCGAGATGTATGCGAACGTGCTTGGAAAGGAAGGAGACTTCACACTTCCATAAGGTACGCTTTATCATGGCGTTCAATTGCTTAGCGAGTTCTAACGGTCTGCATAATCAGAAACGAATCGCTACTGCCATCATTTTGCATGCTGTTCCTCTTGCGACGAATCCAAACGGTGCATTGTTGTTGACGTGGTTGATGGATGCTCCGGAATTGCCAGGACGCTTTGGCCTCTTGGCTTCGCGTCTCGCCAGTCACTTCTCGCACTTGGCCACTCACAAATTGGCATGTCTGACTATCTTGCGAAGTGAGTTAATCCACATTAACAGAGTGAAATTTAGCAAGGCTAATCACGTGCACCTGCTCAGTCGTCAACCAGAAAGAAGAGCCGGACGCCGTTGACGCAGTCTTGGACGCCATCTTCAAGTCTCCCGGAGATCAGGTGTTGCACGAGATTTTACAAGATCAAGTACACGGAAGTCATACCATCTCCAAGATCGTTTGCAGCGACATTGTTGAACCTCGACGAAAGGCTGAACTGGTACAAGCTTGCAGACGAGTCCTGGAGAGCATGAAAAACACCAATGGATATGCGTATCGCAAACTTTTGGAGGAATGCGGTTTACCAATTCCGACATCGGCTGCGCCTCCTATGCAAGGCAACAATGCAAGGTTCGGTGGAAGAGGTTCGCCAGGACCACGTGGAGGTCCCGGAAACAGCCAGCAGCGCTACAACGCAAGCTCTGGGTACAATCAACAAATGGGGAATGGAATGTACAACGGTCCCGGAATGGTTCCACCTTCACCAATCTTGGCTGGTCCGCCGCACATGGGCGTCGCTCCCGGAAATCCGAATGATGTCAGTTCGCTTATCAATTCGATTCATGCCTTTCAATTGGGTCAAGGGATGGTAAACTCGGCTGGCTTGAACCCTCTGATCATGCCGTCCGGGCATATGGGTGGCATGCAGTCGAGCTTTGGACAGGCTCTTAGCCCCAATCCTGCTCAGAACATGTCGCCTACGCCGACTCTCGGGTCTTTCGCAACGCCACATGCATCACTGATGAGCCCCACCTCGGATCCGTTCAATCCGGTAAGTGATTCTTATACATGGCCATGGAGATGTTGTACTGACAGCTTGGTTTGTATATTCAGTTCACCTCCCCGTCTCAATTGTCCCGTGGTCCGAACTCGATGAGGTTCACGTCACCCAACCGAAACGAAACGCCAGCTTTCGAATTGTCGCCAACGTTTGGCGGTCTCGGTATGCAGCCAGCACAGATGAGTGATATGCACAACGGCATGTCCCACCAATTCATGGTTCCACAGCACCCACATTCTGGTGGTATGGTACGTTTCTAGAGGGAAGGCGACCGGCAGAGCAAATTAGCTAACGTCCACCAAACGACCTCCTATCGATAGTAAAACCTTATGAGATCCAAAAAGCGGGAAGTATCCTGTGCGCGAAGAGAGTGGGAATGAGGAGTTAGGCGTGTCTATAATCAAAGAAACGAAAAAACAAGGCGACGCAAGCGATTATAATCGCGACCCCGACAACACTTGCGTGTCCTTGATTCTGGAATGACGAACGAAGGCTCCAGGATGGGACCGACCTGAACGACGAGGAACTCGACGACATAACGAGCTGTAAAGATACGTGGACGTGAATCGAATGGTGTCATCGCTAGCGGTGGGAAGACGAGCACCGCCAAGAGGGAAGATCTTGCGCGCTTCTACTCGCGGAATTGGACCGAACACTCGCACTCAAAGGCAAATTGTACTATCAGCAAGACCACGAAAAGAGCCATGGTAGAACGACAACGACGACGGAAGAGTCTCCAGATCTTCTACGGGCTTCACACCATCGACCAATAAACTGGATCTATATTCCTCGCATATACTTTTTCATCATCTTCTTCCAGTATCCGCGAAACAAAGCGCTGGACCCATGTGTTGTAACTTTTACTAGATCTTGTTGCCAGAAGAATCATCACTGTGATCATGGAGCGAGAGCTCTTGTTGTCCTCGCTGTTTATCTGGTATGATGGCCTGCCGATAGTGGCAAACTTCTCACGCGGGTGAACGACACGTGACAGCCACGATGTTCTTTGCCCAGAGTCGGTTTAGGGGAGCTGTTGTCTGCCATGTCCGCTGCATAGCCGGTTGCCCCTTGTTGTTGCTTCTTGCAGCCAGTCTTTGGCTGGTTGCGCTCGCTGGCTGCAGGAGCCGCGGGCCTTGCTGGGGTGATCCAAGATTATACACATCAATTCTTCATGTATCACCTTGTTAGCACTTGATTTTTGACGCAACCTCTGCCCCATTTGTTCATTGATACAAAGGAGACACCTCCGAATCCATCTCTCGTTCGTCTGATCGTGCGCCGTCACCAGCCAAGCCGTCACGAAGAATCCGCGTCCACCGGTGTCATTTATTACTTGATCGGTTACGAGCGACCTCGACGATTGGATCGATCTGCGGAGTTCAACCACGAGCGAAATCTGATATAGAGGATACACCACTGCCACAGCACCGTTGTCATCGCATCAGTCAAGAATACACTCTAGGAATCACGGAATCATCGCAAGAAAGATTGTCGACTCATTGGTCAAATTACTGGACCCGTAAGCATCAGTTGTTGCGTTCAGTTTGGGAGGATGCTAGAACCGGGAATGAGGGATTGGACAGCGAGGTCGCCTGCAATCACATTCAAGGACGGATAGAGTTAATGAGATCGAGTGAAACGAAACCGTACATCGATGATGGCTAGGTTCGGCGAGTGACTCTCAAGCGAGGCTGCTTTGGAGAGGGGTTGGCTATCGCTGCATCAGGAGAGGCCAAGGGTTCGCATGGCGGAATGGAGGGGAGACAGATGCTGTTGACTCGCGATGGAGTCGGCGTGAAGGCGATCAAGATGGTGCCTCAACGATTCATCTATCGCGAAATGCTGACTCTTTATTCTGCACCGCGTCCAGGTACCATCTCCCCTCCTCGTCTAAAGCTCGGTAATCATGCAGACCATCAAGTGTGTTGTTGTCGGTGACGGTGCCGTCGGAAAGTGCGTCTCCTTGAATCTCCCCATGTCAAGTCTGGTCGAGCTGACGAAACGTTATCGTTGTACCGCGCCTGCAATCAACAGAACTTGTTTGTTGATCTCCTACACAACCAACAAATTCCCTAGTGAATATGTTCCTACCGTGTTCGACAACTGTACGTATTCCATGCAAGCCAATCATCAAAAGCCAGACCTGATCGCGACCCGTGATGTTGCGTAGATGCGGTAACCGTGATGATCAGCGACGAGCCATACACCCTTGGTCTGTTCGATACCGCTGGTCAAGAAGACTACGATCGACTCCGACCGCTTTCTTACCCCCAGACCGACGTCTTCCTCGTCTGCTTCTCCGTCACCTCGCCGGCATCATTCGAAAACGTCAAGGAAAAGTGGTTCCCCGAAGTCCACCACCATTGTCCCGGTGTGCCATGCCTCATCGTCGGCACACAAATAGATTTGCGAGACGACCAGAGTGTGATTGAGAAGCTTGCGAGGCAGAAACAGAGACCGATCCAGATTGAACAGGGAGAACGTTTGGCAAAGGAACTAGGAGCCGTCAAGTATGTCGAATGCTCGGCACTGACGCAGAAAGGTCTGAAGAATGTATTCGACGAGGTGAGTTGAATGTGTCTTGCGGTCGTTGCATATTGTGTTGTTATTGACACCCGTTTGCTTGTTCTAGGCCATTGTGGCAGCATTAGAGCCTCCGGTTGTCAAGCAGAAGAAGAAGTGTGTCATCCTCTAAATACCGACACCTTCAGCACTCAGTCGAGGCACTGCCTTGCATTCACCAACACCACGTTTTCGTCGCAACGCCCCCATGTATGCTTCGACCGCAGCAACATATGCACCCGATCTCGACAATTGCACTGTTTTCATAGACCTTCCCCACAACCTACCGAACTTTCGTCGCCCACTGTTTTACACCTCGTTGGATTGGTGAATCGCTGCGATTGGGGCTATCCACATATTTCTCTGCTTTCCGATATCTTGTTTCTCTGTCTGCTTTCTGTGAGGTGTGTTTCTGCGTACCCGTCAACTTGTACTAGCTAGGGACCAGATGATATTGATATACCAGATGACGACTCAGACGTTCGGACCAGGTCCACTCCACGCTTCTTAACGGCACCACGACTGAGTTTCAGTGCGACGGTGAATATGACTGTTCCACTTTGAATCCATAGATTGGGTATTCCCAACCTGTACCGAGATCTCCCAGGCGGCTCCGTTTCGTCGGAGTGTAGGGAGAAGACTAGACCTCTATTCTGCGGTTATTCGGACGAATGTGGTAATCTCGGTGGAGAGTTCCAGCGGGAGAGTTGAAGCAGGACTGACCTAATAGAAACGCTGTGCCGGCAAGTGGTGGAAGTACGTTGGCAAATGTTGTGCACGATTGATCCGGAAAAGAGCCCCCCTTGTTTCCATGTTTGTGTGGCTTTTCTGCATGAATCGCACTCTGCCGGGCATGGCCCACAGAGAAAGCCAGTTTTCAAGTGGATATCATGGTGGCCGATCTTGGCGTTGGAAGCGACTGGATAAGAGCATGGATCTGATGAGTTCTAGACTGATGATAATATTTTCAATGAACCAAACCACATCTACAACTTTCATTCACTATGACTACTACCGAATTTCTAGACAGAATCGTCACGAACTCTAAAGGCGCCCGTGGCAGCCGCGATGAGATTGCGAATCAACTCTCTATCCATAACCGAAATACTAAACAGAATCAGCACAGACTCAATAGGCGCCGATGGCAGCCGTGAAGAGAAATGCGATTCTTTTGTTTCTTCATTCAAGTGGCGTAGGGCCTTGGTCCCGTGTTCGGTTGACCCTACTGTTGGCGGGCTGCAAAGGTACCCGAGGTACCGGCTGTGAATTTTTCGCCTTCGACAACGAGCCTGTCTGCTTAGGCTGAGCTTGGGTTGTTGAGCGGGAAGCTTGAGATGTCCCCCTCGATCGAGCAGTCTGCTGGTTGAATGGCCTCTTCTCGCTCTCGATATTCCCCCGAGAAGTGCTGGTAGGAGGAGCCATCTGTGCGGGTTGGCGAGATCGAGCAACTCAGTCAGTGATCCTCTAGATGCCTGCAGAAGAGTATACGTCACACTTACGCGCTCTTTACCCTTCGCGCCCTTCTCGAGGTTATCACCCAGCTTTCCTCCTCGCTCTCGGACAGTCGGCATCGTCTTGACGGGTAGCGTTCTTTTCAAGTTGATAGCTTGCGTCGCCTCCTGTTTCTGAAGAGCATCTTGCAAAGCTTGTTGGACGTCTGCCTTGGCTTTTCTTTCGCCTTGCACTAGGATTTCAAGGTCATACACTTGATCTGCTAGCGTGTCCACTTGTTTCTGTGCGAGCTCCAGGTTGACGCGATGTTGATGGTTGGCCGCCAGAGTGGCATCCTGAGCTGCTACCATGTTATTGTAGTCTTTCTGCAGATCGGAAAGCTTCGCCTCGGATAGCTTTAGCTTGTTAAGAGCGTTCGTGCAGTATTGGCGATATTCTTCCAATTGCGCCTGAAGGTCATCTCGTTCATTGCCGGTCTCTCGCCACTGCGCCTCCATCTCGTTGCGTTCCTCCAGAATTGCCGCGACCTTCTCGTCACTGGTCATCTGCCAACCTTCCATGACAGCGGCCGTCAACTGATCTCGGTGATCTTTTCGCTCCGTCTCTAGCTTAGCTTCAAGTTCAGTAACGTGGCGCTGAAGATCCTGGACGTCTTCGGGATTGGTGATAGGTGAATCATGCTTGCAGACCCTCTTGTTCTTGAGTTCCTGCGCGACCATTTCATCGAAGAACTCTTTCAACTCCTTCAATTCGTGGTGGAGCTGTGTGTTCAAGGTCTGCAACTCCTCCACTTTGTCTTCCCACTGTTCCTCCCGATCCTGCAATTCGGCGTTCACGTCCACCATATGTTCCGCGATCGCTCTCTCGATGAATTCTGGCATCTCGCGGAGCTTCTGCATTCTGGCAGCCCTGGACAGCTCCACCACTCTGTATTGCTCTTGATCCATCCATGAAATCATTGCCCGATTTTCCTCTTCCAATACCGTCATTGCCCGATGTTGTTCTTCCAAGACCGCAATCTTTTCTTCGTAACTGGCTTTGACAGACTCCATCTCCACTGCCGCTTCCTCTCGGAAGCGCTGATAGTATGCGTCTTGTTTGCGAGATCCTTCCGCCGAGTCTCGTGCGACAGCTCGAGCAATCCCAATTTCTCGACGAAGTTCGTGAACAGTCTCCTGGTCTGTTAATGTTTTCGTTTCATACCAATCGACATCTTCCCTGGATGACTTGAGTTCCTTTTCCAACTTGGCTTGCGCTTTGCCAAGTTTACGATTCTGAAATAGCAGATCTGCGTTACAGGCTTCTGCAGCAGATAGCCGTTGTTGTAGGCTCATCCTCTCCCATTCCACGGAGGCGACATGTTGATCACGTTCTTCGAATTGTCGCTGAACATCGGCAAGTATGTAATCCTGTTGGATAAGTAGCTGTTTGTGGCTCGCATGTTCTCGACTCTCCGCTGATAGGCTTTGGTGGAGTTCTGCCTTGCCCTGTTGCAGGTTCCGTACCTGTAGCCGACATTCACGGAGCTGTTTCGCCGCGGTTTCCAATGTGTCTTTCAGACTGGAATGCTCCTGCTCCAGGGCATCAGAGTGGTCGGCCATAGCTGTGAATTTACTGCCAACAAAGCGCATCATGGCATTGGTGACCGACAGGCTGCTTTTCAGCTCCTTGTTTGCGGCTTCGAGGTCCTTGTTTACTCGGCTCGATCGGGACAGATCAGCCTGTGAACGATAGAATGACTGCTGTAGTTGAGCTGCAAGGCCATGTGTCGTTAGTCCCGCGCTCCGTTTCAAAACAACCTCGTCCATCAACAGTAATACGCACTGCAAGTCGAGCAGGTCCCACAAATCCACAACCAAGATCCCGAGAACCTTTGCAGAACGCTCTGCAAAGCCGGAATGACAGCATGATAATAGCCAAGAAGCTTGGTGTATGCAAGTTCCAGAAAAACACGTCCTTCTGCATCTTCTTCCAGTCTCTCCAGGTCCAGCTGTGACTGCTCGCTGACATCGTCTGGCCATTGTCCTGGTAATAACTTCCGAGTAGGGCTCTCGAAGAGCCCCACTATGTTCCCCATCTCGGGGAGGTATGCAGTGCAAGGCAATGAGCAATATCCTCCTGGCTTCCGTTGGGGTAATCTATCCTTGGATTCTGTTGGATATCAAAGCGCGCAAGACGGGGTTTTGCCGGGGGTGAGGAGATAAGGTCCGGGTCTAGTGTATCTTGGTGACAAGACTGATGCGTTCCTGTTGGTATGGCGATTGGTGGTGAGGACCAGCGGATGGCAAGATTGCCCACACGAGGGTACGGAAGCTGACGAGTCCTCGTGGGGTGGGCTAGTTGCCGTCTTGTGGGTAAGCTTGTGGTAACAGCGCTGTGCTGATAACGCTCCGTTCAAAGTGGTAACTGCTGGAAGGACACAGCACGAAGGATCAGAATCGTCCCATCAATCCGGGAGGGGGCAGATCATTTGCCACTCACCATCCCAGCCCCATGCGCCGATCGAAGAGATATAGGAAGCAGGAGGACGTCGGCCTGTAGTTTGCGACGGCCTGACTATGAGAAAGGCGAAGATCTGAGTCGAGAAAGCAAAGACGGGTAGAAAGTCGAATGCGATTGATGGACAATGCTCCTATTGATGGGCGCTTCTCCTACAGTCGACAGGAGGCGGCGACTGGGCGCGGCGGAAGCTAAGTCCATGAGGCGCATAATATAACATGGTGTATATGGAAGCGATTCATCGACCTGTAAGCTCTTGTCGCTTGTTGATCGTTGATGACTCGTTCATGTTCGTACCACACGTCTGGAAGGCGTCTTTCAAACTGAGCCTGGTTCTTTCGCGACCATTCCGTTTGAACAGGCTGAAGTGCGGTTATGATATCTCATATACAACTAATGAATTCGCGCTCCCTCCAGAAAGATCGCCCTACATCATGCTCGACATCTTGACCGTCTTCCGCAGCGCACTTGAACTACCTTCATTGAACTTGTAAAGTATCCGGAATTCCTTTGCAGTCGATCCTACAGGTAGCGGGAAAGGGCGTCAACTTCCGGTTTTATAGCCGCCATCGTTTTCTTTCTGGGCAGAGACTCACCTTTGGCTTCGCTTAGCTTGCCGTCGCCTTTTACCAGTCGACCAAAGAAATCGGTAGGAGGCTACCATAACGAATTAGTAAATAGCTGAGCTGAAAGGCGGACTAAAGCTGCTGGCTCACCTTGTCCGCAAGATTTGGTTTTTCTGCCTTGTCCCTGTAGCCGAAAATCAGATCAGAACCACCGAACTTGCTTAAGAGCTCATATAAACTCAGTTTACGGTGACCACATACCTTTGTTTGAAGATAGAGTGGACATCATTCTTTTCCGCGTCCTCTGCGCCCGCACCCCCTTTTCTACGAATGGTCTCGGCCTCCATCTGAAGACAAGGACACGGTCAGCCATCCGGTTTAAGGAGAATGCCTGTCAGCTACAGAAACCTACGGCTTGGGCAACAAGCTGCCTGACCGCGAACCTAGATTGAGCGATATCGGCGGCTCGTTTCCCGTCGTAGTGGATGAACACATCGATAGGTCTGGATGCAGTATACGCTTTGGGTAAGTTTGTTGCGCTAAATAAGAGAAAGCTGACTCACGGATCCAGACGGAACATGGGCTGCCCGTCTTCCGTTTTATCACGGTAAAAACATAGGTTAAGACTCAACATCAGATCCACAAGATGCTTCAAGAGGATTTTGTCATCTGCTCTGACAAGATTGGCATTGACCTATTCGGAACCGAGCGCGGAGTATCAATATCGACAAAATAGTTTGTGAGTAACGTCAAGACTTACGGGCTTTAGGTTCGGCGAGACAATGCGCATCAGCATCGGGACGAGCTCTGTGAGCGCAGATGTCGAATTGTAAAGCCCTCTTAGGTTTGGCGGAATTGATTTGAGCAGCGCGGTTCCGACGTCTTTGTTGGTTGACGCTTTCACGTATGCCTAGTGGACGATGATCAAGTCAGCACGATCTTGTGGACGAAAAAAAAGGGGAAACGCCATACCTCGTAGTCCGCCTTTGGATATTCCACCGGACGCTCGACATTGGCTGGTGAAGCAAGATGAGAGTGCCAAGGAACAATGGCATAAGCCGTGTACGCCATGAGCTCCCATTCTTGGGTGGCAACTATGCGATGGTGGAGTTGATCGTAAAAGTGCATCCAGTCGTGCAATTTGCAAAGATTGGTTAGACTTTGGTCCATTGGTTTGAGATTGGGGTAATGCTCAAAGCATCCTGGGAGCAGAGCAACGATTGAGCAATATGGTGCGAGGAACAGCCGAAAGGCGCCTACCCTGAATGACTTTGTCCTGATCACCGCACGATTGAACTTCAAAAGCTAGCCTGTTAACATAGCTGTCGTTTGCTACTCCGTTCTGCTTCCTTTTGCCTTTGGTCGTCACCGGCACAAACAGACTGTGCCAGACCGCATGCAAGGACGCGCCGCTATCCTTCATCCCTATCGAAGATTGACGAAGCGTTTTCTCCGTGATCGCCATCGAGTGGGATTTCATAAACTGTACCGGAAATGCAGAACTCAGAACCAAAAATCGTTTGCAAGGCGCTTATTCGCTTACCTGCAGGGTATTGAGGCAACTTCGAACATCGCTGTTCGTCATCTCCGCCAATCTCGTGAGCCCGCGGATGTCTGGCCTTATTCTCTCCTTGTCGCATATCTGCCTCAACCTGTTTACAATCAATGCTGGTTGCGGTTTCTTGAAACGGACAATCCGAGCAAAAGGTCTTAGCGGTCGAAGAGCCGGGGCGTATCTAGATACTATGACTTAGCCCCACTGCGGATGTGCCGACCAAAAGATGTGACACTCACAGGTCATTGCAGATGCAGATGATCGGTCTCTTCAAAATCTGAGCCGCCTTCTTGGAATTCTTCCTCGCCGGAACGTCTTGTATCAGTTGACACAGACTCCGGATGAAACCCTGACAATTGGTCGAAAAGTTGGTACTGGTCCGCGCATGAGATGAATGCCTCATCTAGCAACTCACAGCGTCACCACCGGCGGAACCATCGATCTCGTCAATCACCACGCAAGTCGGTTTGCCCTTTGACCGCAGCCCTGAGCCGGCATCCAAGGCATTCTTGATTCTCTGAGACACAGTCCCTGCGTTCCGGTCGTCGCTATCGTCATGAAGAAGGCACAATAGGTAAGCGTTCTGGCCCCGCTCTATGCGTTTGGGGTCGATAACATACCTTGCGTTGATTTCGAATACGTCATAACCAGCTTGTCGAGCCACAACATGTGCCAAGGTTGTTTTCCCCAGACCGGGCGGACCAGACATGAGAATCACCTGACCGATTCCACGTACATGCGCGATCAGCGTGGACACGAGAAAACAGCCTGGCTTCACTACGTACCCTTTCTTTCGGCCTGCCCAAGGTATCGCTCTATCATCATCGATACAAAAGCTCTTCAGTACGACACGGGAAAGTACGACTAGGAACCTGACTCACATAACCTCCCATTTCAAGCTCATCCGTCTCCCTCGGCCGTTTTCGATTCTGCAACGGATTCACACGCTTGAAGACGCATTTATCCCATTCTTTCAGCCAGCCCAATACGTCCCGATGAGACCTCTGTAACGGAAAACAGCGGAAAACGCCCGGTCAGCCGATGTGTATAGCATCAGACTAGGGGTCACTGAATCGTACCTCTTCACCCAACAGATCCGTGAACTTCGTCGGTCGATACTTGTCAACCCACATTGTCGATTTCGCAGCCTCCTTCTTCGCCTGCTGCGCCTCGCAGAGTTTAGGTTGCTTCTTCCCGTTCTTCACTTGTATCGGTGCGAGCGCCCGATCTTCTTCCTCGTATTGCTTCTGTAGGCTGTGCAACCCACAAGGGATTGATATTTAATGCAGAGACGGATGACGAGGCTGTCAAACGGGAAACTTACGCCTGAGCCGTCTTCACGCTTTCTTCCTCTTCAATTTCCTTCAGTAGATCATGATACGACGTTTCCAACAGCTTTAACCCCTTTCCTGTGCCCGTCGTCGATTCAGGACGAGGCTTTGAAGCGTACCAATCAGCTTCCTTGGCGCATCACGCAAATTCTCGGGAATCCACTCACAGCTCGACCGTCCACCACCTTTCGTGGTCTACGCTTGAATACTACTTTTCTCCCTTTACAATCCCTTGCCTCGAGCGGGTTCAACTTTTCCGCTTCCTCGGTCAACAAGACGAGGTTCATGTGGGGATAACCCGCTTCCGTCGGCGTCGGCGTCGTCGATATTGATTCTGATTCTCCGAGTATAAGAGGTGTGGCGGATCGTGTTCTAGTTTGCACGTTTCTGAATAGTGATTTATCGGCGATGGCGGGGACGGCAGGTCGAGATCTTCCTTTCCCCTTTTCAGAGGTCGTGTACCCTGCGGAATCCATCTCCTCCAGCAGCTGATCGAGGGAGGACGGGCCGTCGCTCGTCCCTATCAGAGTACTCCTGTCGATGCGTGGTGCCGTCGCGAAAGAAGTGGCAACTGTGTTGGTTGTACCGCTGCCGGTATCGACGACTGGTAGCGGATCAGAGGTTTCGAGCAGAGAGCTGGATTGAAGGCCGCCGCTCTGCATGGATTCGAGCAAGGCCGCAGAGTGCGGCACGTCTGCAGCATGGGATTCTTCCATCGAGACCTGCTCCTCCAACGATGATAAAAGTCCATTCTTTTGGAACTCGTCGACATGTCCGTTGCTTTCCGATGGACGATCCTCCGTTTCCTTGGATTGAGAAGCGGGAAGAGGATCCAGGCTTGCAGTTGCGTGGTCGATCTTCGTTGCTTGTGCGGTATCTGCTTGTTCCGGGACATCATCCATCCCACCGAATAGCAAGCCGTTGGTAGAGAAATCCTGTCGAGTATCTTCCATCGGCATCGAAGCCTCGACCTTCTTCCGAACACTGCTCTCCTCCGCCCGTGTATCGCTCACAGATGTCCCATCACCACCGCTAGAGATCCCGAGACCCAACCCACGCATAACCTCTGCGTCCTCCAGCGATCCATCAAGCAACCCGTTACTCGTCAACATTTCCAACTCTTCTCGTGCCGTCATCGTCGTCGGCTCGGTTTCTGTGGATGCACCACCCCACAACAAACCATTCGACTGAAAGGCGGAGATGTCGCCCAATATTGGGACGTTGGCCGTCGCTGGCGGTTCGGTATCGACGTCCATGTTGGTGATTGCTTGTATGCAAATGACAACTACTTTCGATGAATACCGAAATGAGAGGAAATCAGAGGAAACCAAGAAAGCTGAAGTTGACCATCGCGTTCCTCTGACGCGTCGAGCAAGGTGGAGGTCGAACGCGTCGCACATGAAGCGGGATCAAGCACTGGGAGGTTTCTCTGACTTGGACGATTATCATCCATGCTCTTTCTGAAACCCGCGACTCCAGTCTTGCAGAACCCTTCCCATCCAACACCTCGACATGTTATCACACCGACAGCGGCGAACATGAGCCGACATAATCCCTTTGCAAAGCCCAGAGCCCGGCCCGATGGCCCTTCGCCAGCGACCACGTCCACAGGTTCGAGCAGGACGACAACGTATTCGAAAGTAGAACATGCCGTTCATTTGCCATCCCTAGGGTCGACTCTGGTGTCCATCGATGGGTCTCAAGGATCGGCGAGGAACCCGTTTTCGAGAACCTCTTCCGCCAGAGATTTGGACACGACGGCAGAAAGTTCAACGAGAGACTCGGTTGCGTCGGCGCCGTCCATCAAGGACACGGCAACTGAGGACCACCTTATTATACAAGGCAGCTCTTACAATAGTATCAAGACGAAGGAAATACACCATCCGTTCAACATCCCGCCTGATGTTACGTCGGGACCTCCTGTGCAACTTCAACACGGCGAAACGATCGATACCGGAACAGCTTCAATTCCAATCACGAACACAGCACTCCCGGAAACGCTCTCTCCCGCCGCAAACCCTACCCCGATTCCTACCACAATCCCAACCTCCATCTCCCGCTGGCGTCTTCTCTGGCGCGGCGGTCTCGAAGTCGGAAAAGACCGATACAAGCTCGATGGAATTGCGTTTTGCGCCCGGATGAGGTTTGGGGTTCCTCTTTCTGTGGGACCAGGCGGGGTGACCACGTCTACCGGGAAGGGCGGCGGTGGTACTGGAGTGGAAGAAGGGACGCCATCGGTGGGGAGTGTGCAAGCTATGTTGGGCAAGGAAGTGGCGATGTCCGAGGAAGGGTCGTATTTCTCGGGTAATGCAATGGAGGGGTTCCCTGTCCCTTCGACCTCTTTCCTGGGTTCCAACCACCCCGAATCAACAACGCAGACAGGAGACATACCACGAGCTCGTCGTCCGTTGCTGAAAAGTCAATCAAGCACCATCGACAATGGTCACGGCTTTACGCCCGGCGGATCACTCACGGCTAAAGCGTTTGAAACGTCTGATCCCGATTTATGCTTGTCCCTCGAATCGATGAAGGGCCGACAAACGCTCAGAGTTGGAGCGGTGGAGCGGTTGAGGGATGAGGATATGCTCGAGGATGGCCATGGCGGGGATGGCGTGCATGTGTAGGTTCACCGGAGTTGCGCCTACGTCATGGTTTAACCCGTTTCCGAAATTCGAATTGTAGCTATCTTGATCCAGCTACCAATCAGTCATCGAGCTTGAGCGGTAATGCGCATTCTGTGCTCGCTCAGTACATATTCATCAGTATCTGTCGCGGAAGGCTATCTTCCTCGGGAAGAACTCGCAAGGCTTTGATGGTGACTCTCGGCGATGATGTTATCGGTAAGTCATCCGAGACTCTTTCCACGATTGGTCGGCGCTCTGGTACACGGCCATTCTAACGGTATCTATGATCTTAGACGCGCCCGCTTCGGCGACGTTTCTTATTTACGGACAGCTGAAACAGGACACACAAAGTGCAGCAGTCGGCAGGCCGAAACTTGAACTGCTAGCTACCAGGCGCAAAGCTCCCACAAAAAACGATGGAGCAAACGGGCACCCAACTCTCAGGCCTGGAGAACCCCTACCAAGAGGCAAGTCAAGTGTTTGCACTGCTCCAGACCCTCCCGCTGACGTGTCCCTGCATCGCCAGACGCACTATACACGGAAGACGGGTTCAAGGTCCCAACCATGCTCTCAAGCAGAAGTTTGCGCAGAAGCGCATCCGTTGCCACTCAAGCGGCCCGCATGTCCCGTGTGCGAAGCCAATCAACGATATATATGCCTCCACCACCGCCTGCCAACGTCCGTGGCCTGTCTCGTACCACTTCAATCACGACGAGTAATGCACCGAGCACTGCGGTCCCGGCTAAAAAACTGACGCCAGGTAGGCGTGGGGAAAAGCGGAAACGACCTTTGAAGCAGCAACTAGAGGAGGGTGAGGACAGGCGTCGTCGGGCTGGTAAGATTGCTGCCGAGGGTGGAACAAGTGCTGTTGCAGGTGCTCTGGCCAGTGCGGCGACGAGTCTTTCCAGTTTCGATCACAGTACTATACGAAATAGTCGTCGGACGCAAGATGGACAAGAAACACAGGATATTCCGGACATCATATCGGTCGATGATGATGATATTTTCGGCAACGTGAACCGCATCGAAGATCCCGGCGCCACTTATTCGGGCCCGGCAAAGTCAGGATCTGCAAAGGCTACCGAGTGTGAGATCAAGAACAAGGCGGTGCGTGTTGTCATCTCTGCCAGAGTCTCGAGATGACTAACTGGTGCTGTTACAGTCGATCAAAAAGCGCCTACTCGCAGCAATGGAAGCTCGACATTGCGGCCGCGGTCACGCTGAATTCAAGGATGTCTTCTCCGTCGCTAACAAGGGGGTATGCTTTGCTCTGGTAAGCGAGAATCTTGTATAACACACCGAAAAATTCTCGGCAGCTGAATGTGATTTCGCCTGCTTCAGAGGCATAAGATTGCCATAGAAACGCTGGATAAAGACCTGATCGAGAGGGTCGTGAAAGCGCATTTAGATCTGTACCTCGCCAACGACCAAGAGATCATCACCATCGACCACGACCGTTCCACGTTGGCCCCCGAACGCCCTGCGTACTCGATCTCGTCAAATCCAGGGGGTCATGCCACTAGTAATATTGTATCCACAGATAACCATGATAACCCTAATACAACGATAATATAATCCCAATGCGCTGATGCCTAGGTATGAGCTATGCTGTTGCCGTTCAATTTAAGCGGGATCGGACTTCGAACTTGTCGTCTCCCAAAGCTACTGATAGTGCCATTGGCAGATGGCGGAACCGTAAAAACAGTAGAAACACGTCGGCTTAGCGACCTGGGTGTCTCAACGGGTTTGGGTAATTGCAGTCGAATCAAGACGTTGCCTTGCCCGAATAGGATAGTCTGTGCTCCTGAAGCAGCGCTCTTAACGGATGCGAACGCCAACCTGGTGAAATTGTTGTGTATACGGTGATGACGGGTTTCAGGCGCTTTGGTGGATTGTAATATCTTTTCAACAGACAGGGAGAGCTCGGAATCTTCATTTCCAGGTGTTTCAAGATCCACTAAAGTCACCTGCCAATCCCTGTTCGCTTTGCTGATTACCACGAGAAGATTCAGAGCAGGCAGTAAGAGCGCTGTTCCTCGAGAGGTCTGCCAGACATCTTGGCTGACACAATGAACAGTCCAGTTTCGTCGCATATCGGAATCCGGTAGATTGACCAAAGTTTCTTCCTCCGATTCTGTATGTGAACTTGTTGATAGGCCGCCTAACAGTAACCCGGTTGATGCAGATAATCGTTGCTGTTTGGATAACGGCGAAGGCGATGTTGACCTTTGCTTGTGTGCAGATCCAGGTTGACATGCCTTCTTGGTTGTTGAACCGAGTGAACGCAGTGGCGTGCTGTCGATGGGTCGTGATACCGAAGCCCGACCACCTGGATGACGGGAACACATGCATACTTCAGCGGTCGATAATTCGAAGGATAGCCTCAAACGTCCGACGGTCGTCTCTGTCCAATAGACTAGATCACAAGGAAGAGTACTCTTGAGGAGCAGGCACCTCTCACAAGGCTCGGCGTCTGGAACGATGACGCGGATCTCCGTAATCGCTTCATCTGAAACGTTCAACTCTTGCAAGATTTGGTTTTCCGGATACGTTGAAAGCTGGATAGTGCCATCTCGAGTCGAGGTAAACCAGAAGTTATTACCTGCGAACGAAGTCAAGTCGCAGTCGGTGATGCTCGAGCTGTCCACTGCGTTTTGGGCAGTCACGACCCATCCAGAGTCAGCGATGCATTCCCATTCATCGACGGTGTTCTCGGAAGCCAGTATTGCGAATCGTGGTACACCGTCTGTCCAGTCGCGAGCGAACAGTCTCTTCCTTTTAGAAGGTACTGGGGAATTCTCGATAGCGCCGATCAATACCGGACGGTCCTTGTCGGGAGAATGAGAGAGCAAGGTACCGTCACAATGTATAGTAACGACGGACCAGGAGGCAGCGAAAGGGTTGATGTTGTCAATGATGAGGGCGCCAGAAGGAGGTGAAGAAGTAACAGAGCTGGAATCGAACGTAGTAACCGCTCTCGGTGTACTCCTGCTGCTTTTCATGTCGTAGATTTGTACCTTTCCATTCGTCCCAGCTATCGCAAGCAGTTTCCCTTGTCGATTCATTTGTACACAGTCTCGCTGACCAGGATATGTGGCGAAGGCGACAGACATGGTGTTGTCGTCCTCCAAAATACGCATTTTGTTGTCCGAGTCTGCGATGACCACGAGTGAAGCGCTTGAGTCGGTCCAAATTTGGAGAATGTCCGTGTAATCGATGGTCGGGATCCATCCTGCCTCCGATTGCCTTACGATTTGCCCTAGCTTAGTGCTCGGTAGTTGCCTATAATCGTCGAACGATACATCTTCCTGTTCGATATCGTCCACTTCTGCGCGCTCTCGCTGAGCGTCCAACAAATCGGCGTCCTTCAGTAGATAAAGAAGCACGAGCCAGAGGAGAGAAGCCGTCAAGAGTTGCGGCAAGATGACAACTTTGAGAAGATAAAATACTGGCTTGATGCGAGGAAGCAATGGTCGATTCAGGGCCTTGAGCGATCCAATCAATTGTGAAGGTTTGACTTTGATCTCCGGTGAAGGCAAAATATACGCTCGAGTCGGTAGAAGACAGACATTGACGGAGACCTGTTGATATGGATTCAGCGCAACCCATGTTTGCTGGATACCGCTCGGAAGGTCAACAAATGCGGAAGACTGAGATGGCGCAGGTTGATGGTATAGCTCAGTCAGATCTATGCTGCTGGATTTCGCCAATCCATATCCTAGAGCGGTAATTAAGCGATCTTTCTGATGCGATTCATTAATGTAGTATACACCCGTCACGAGCGAAAGCAGCTATGGGCAACAATTCACAGCCAGTGAGCGAAATGTAGGCCAGCCACTATGGACTCCTTCTACTTACGAGAACCATACTGCCACCTCTAGCGGTTCTTGCCTTCCAGATACTTCTCGCACCTTTCATCCAGCTTGACTTTTGGCCTTTTAGGTTTCGTTCAGCGCCGCTTTCTTTGGCCGCTCCGTACGCGACTGCATTTCCATGTTCCCCTACGTGCGTCACGGCCGACTGAGCTTGCATCTGTGCCTTCCTAGGCTGTTCAACTCCTTGCCGCAGCAGATCCGCCAATTCCAATCGCTGACAATCGATCGAGACGACGGTGAGAAAGAATGTTTGCAACATCCACCAATCGACGAAAATCAAGACCGAGGCATATAGGCACAAATCCCGGACTGGCCCCAGTTTGACAGTCCACGCAATCAAGCACAGCGCGATGATGTCGCTGATGGATGTGATGAAAAGCGTTGGGCCGGCTTTTGCAAGGCCACAGCCTATCCTGTCGGGAACGGAGTATGTAATCGGTGTCGAATAAATGGCCTTGAGCTGTGATGAGAATCGTCGCAAATCAACACAGTTCATCGCATCCGGACACATACCGTCAGGACTTACAAGTGTCGCCATGTTTTCTACCCCAACGATAAGGATTACTAATGGCATCAGGTAGTACGGCACGACCGTTTCTCCATTCGCATTCCGGTTGGCAGCATCGCCCCATCCGAATCCCAAAAAGGCCATCACGCTGAAACTCATCACGGCCGAACACAGAACTTGTATGACACCCGTAAAGGCGATACCGAACCGCGAATGCATGGCGGATGCTCGTGAGAGGAGGAAGAGGAAATAGAGGATGACAGCTGCATAGAGCAGAAAGATGTACGATGGAATAGAGGTTGATGTAGACCGGGATCCGGTTGCAGTCTTCTTTTGTGGATGAGGTCTCGATTGATCCGTAGCCTTGTGGGGCTGTGGATAGAAAAGCTGGTCAGACAGACGAACGGACTGGACGCGTGACGTGCGACCTTCAGCCTTACTTACCGACATCCTGTAAATAATGGGTTTACTGTCGCCCCAGCTTTTGTACTCGTATTCTTGTCCTTCCATTCCTGAGCTGACCTCTTCCAACGCAGCGCCCCAAGCACGGTTAAACCTTTCAGCAAGTTCCGTACTGTGTTGATCCGCTGAGAAAAGAGATTGAGTCGACCGATAAATACCGTCAGACGCTGTTTCTTGGTCGAATGACAAGCAACTGGATATTGAGGATCCATTGTTCCATTTGACACAAGACATGTCGCCTGAAGTCTTTGAATCCCAGTTGGAAGCGAGATGATGTATTTCTTGGCGAAAGCGAAGACTGCTCGTTTCCTCTGCGTGGTCTACTCGAGGATCCTCGTGTAATGTGGCTGACGTTGCCCGTTGCGCACCCCTCAGACTGACCACTTGTTCCATGGTCGTCCATGCGACCGGACTGACCAGGACGTCACAGCTCTGATTGCCTTCTGTTCTTGTCTGTACGTCAATTTCAAAATACTCTGTCCATTCGTTCTTGGTCAAGAAAGGCCTTGACATTGGTATCGGTACGACCGGATCTGGATACGGAAAGAAACTGTCCAGAAGCGGAGTCGATAATAGCGACAACGGTCCTGAGGTTCTTGTAGTAGCCGAGCCGGTTGAATAACGGTGGTTGACATTCGCATTGTGGATTGATGTTCGCTGAACGTGGAGAGCGAGAGCGGGGTAGAACAGACTCGTCATTACGAAACTATCAATCAAAAGCACTCGGATCTGGAGAACGAGCAGAGCCACCCCATGAGCCAAGATCGCAACAAGTTGGATTCGAAAACGTACCTGATTCCGCGCACAATGTCTGCCAAACGCCTTAAACGCTTCCACCACCAACTTCGACCAGCGATAATAGTAACCGATCAACGTCCAGTGTCGGTCTCCTCGTGAGTGGGGCTTGCTTCCCGCGTTTGTCAAAGCATCTCCGTGTCGACTCCGGGCTCTTCTACGCATGATTGCTGAAACGGTTGCAGGGATGCATAAGCAGTGCTATGCCGCCCTTGTTCTTGAAGAGATCGCTTCCAGATAAAGGTGCAACGGCAATCCCTCGCTCAATGGCAAAGCTGTTGTGTCAAGCGAGAACTATGAGTTGCGAGGTCTCTGTGGTATCCTCTCCCATCGCAGTCTCTTTCGACTATTCGAGGTAATAAGGTGAAACATTTGTCAGATATGATTCATCATCATCCCGCATAGCTTTCTTACGTAATAAGCTGAAAGACCTCGGTCACGTGAATCAGCCAGAGTTGGGCGCTCGATTGTGTCAGCCAGTACGCGACGCGTTCAAACATCTTCTGGCGTTTTCCTATGATCGTCTTACTGTACTCATCATCACTCAAGTCCCTTCCCAGAAGACTCCCTCCAGTCATCCGGACAGCTTGATATCGACTTTGAAGCGCTACATATACTATTCAACATGTCGGCCCAAGTTTACCAGCGGGACCCCCGAGCGGTATGTTGAAAGCTCTGTTATTTCGGTAACATTCCGTGCTGAACTTGCTTTACTTTGGTTTTAATAGGGACTTTTCCTAGGAGGACAGCGAACCAGCGGAGCAGAAGTCAGAGACCAGAATGGTATGCATCACCACGGAACTGGAGACATGAGGACTGGCAAGGATAAGGCGGATGAATAATGGCTATCTTTTGCGTGTGGTTAGTCTTGGCTTGTCAGACGGTATCCAATATCTTGAAGTCATCGCTTGGGCCCGTAGGGTGAGTGTTTCGAACGCCTTCTCAGCTGCACCGTTGGCTAAGATATATATATCATCTTTTCGTAGGCTCGACAAAATGCTGGTAGACAATCTCGGAGATGTGACGATCACGAATGACGGCGCAACGATTCTCTCCCTGCTCGAGGTTGCTCATCCCGCCGTACGTACAAGGAGCGGTTACAGATGTGCTCTCGGGCTCATTCTAATTGTGCTCCAATAGGCCCGAATCCTCGTCTCCTTGGCTACTCAGCAAGACAAGGAAGTCGGAGACGGAACCACCTCGGTGGTATTGATCGCTTCCGAACTTCTCCGTCGTGCGAATGAACTTGTGAGGAACAAGATTCACCCTACGACGGTCATCACGGGTTACCGGTAAGTTGTGGCAGAGCGATCCTCGAATGATGCCGTTGCTGAAATTTGCTGTATCCCTCGTTCGCAGATTGGCTTGCAAGGAGGCTTGTCGGTTCATGGCGGAACAAATGTCGACCAAGGTTGACAAGCTGGGCAAGGACTGTCTGGTCAACATCGCAAAGACATCGATGAGCTCCAAAATCCTATCAGCGTACGTAGCAGTCCCTCACGTCTTTATAGACTACTAACCTGCATCGGCCCTTTCCAGTGACGATGATTTCTTCGCCCCTATGGCTGTGGAAGCCATGTTGGCTGTTGCCACGATCAACCCGCAAGGACAGAAAAAGTACCCTGTCAAAGCCGTCAACGTGCTCAAGGCACACGGAAAGAGTGCGCGAGAGAGTTTCATGGTCAGGGGTTACGCCCTGAACTGCACTGTCGCCAGTCAAGGTTAGCTCGAGCACTTTTCGGATAAACGAGGGATATTAATCACCCTTGTGGTAGCAATGAAGAAGAGAGTGACGAATGCAAAGATCGCCTGTCTGGACATCAACTTGTCCAAGCAGAGAATGCATCTGGGTGTACACATCACGATCGATGACCCTGATCAGCTTGAGGCCATCCGAGCCAGGTGAGCATTGTTTGTCTTTGCAACGTTCCAGAGATCTCATCGCGCCGGGTCCCGTTCAGGGAATCGGAAATCACGCTCGAGCGAATTCGAAAGATCTTGGCCGCGGGCGCCAACGTCATCCTGACCACCAAGGGAATCGACGATCTCTGTATGAAAGAATTCGTGGAAGCCGGCGCTATGGCTGTCCGACGATGCCGAAAGGAGGACTTGCGAAGAATCGCCAAAGCCACCGGTGCAACCCTCATCTCTTCCCTTGCCAACCTGGAAGGCGACGAAACATTCGAAGCGTCCTCGCTCGGTCATGCGGAAGAAGTCGTCCAGGAGAGGATCAGTGATGATGAATTGATTCTCGTCAAGGGAACCAAGATGGTCAACTCGAGTTCGATCATTCTTCGTGGAGCAAACGATTACATGCTGGATGAGATGGAGAGGGCTTTGCACGACGCTTTGTCAATCATCAAGCGGACATTGGAGAGCGGAAGCGTAGTACCTGGTGGAGGAGCCGTTGAGACTGCGCTATCCATCTATCTGGAAAACTTTGCCACAACACTGGTGAGTTGCAAGGCAGAATTTCACATTAGTGTCTTCGCTGATGACCTTGACCCGTCTCCAGGGATCGCGTGAACAACTCGCCATTGCCGAGTTCGCGTCTGCCTTGCTGACAATTCCCAAGACTCTCGCCATCAACGCTGCAAAGGACTCTACCGATCTCGTTGCCAAGCTACGAGCATATCACAATGCTGCCCAAAGCGCACCCACAGGTGACCCGAAAAAGGCACTCATGTTCTACGGTCTCGATCTCATTAACGGGCAAGTGAGGGACAACCTTCAGGCGGGTGTGTTGGAGCCGACGATCAGCAAGATCAAGAGTTTGAAGAGTGCTTTGGAAGCTGCCACGAGTTTGCTGAGGATAGATGATAGCATTGTCGTCAGTGAGTAGAGCTGCTTTCTCCCGTGGCTTTAGAGATCAGAGGTCGCTAACATGGCATTTCATCGCCCTCTCAGCGCCGGAGAGGAGAGAACAGGACGACGGTCACGGTCATTAAACGGCGGACAAGCCGAGTTGAGGATGTAGTGCAATTCACATGACAGGCAACCATTGTACTAGTACAGACAATAGCTAGTTGATGATTGCGACATGTTTAGGCATAGGAAGAGATCTGCATCTGTCTCTGAGAACCCTTTATGCTACGCATATACTCAAAACTCACAACTCAGATGCTTCAGATGACAACAGATAATTCCGAAGGCGAGACGCTGTGGCCAACTCTGGGCACGCGGTGAAGTGACGCGACAAGCCCGCGCAGGATGATGGTAGCGAACGACACCAGCCATCCATCTCATCGCTTGATTATGCATAGCTGCTACGCTACACATACTGGAGTTTAGATCCCCATACATCGATCTCTGCTGTGCTAGGATACCTTGCGATATAGTTCTCTCACACGTCTCCGCATCCTAGTGAGTATTCCCGCTTGTTCGTACACCGGTCATCCCCACGAGATGGTTTGCATGAACGCCTGGTCGACTTTGGTGTGCAAGACAATTCGATTCTACCTTTAACGTCTTGACCGTACCGCTTGGCTCACCCATGCGCTTATCCCTTCCGTAGATCCTTTTACGTAACTATCAGCTTTTGCACTCTGCATCTACGTATCAAACCAGTCGTTCACTCGTGAGACAAGATGACGGAAGGTTCAAACTATGATTTCCTGTTCAAGGTACGTAAAGACACTCCGTGCTGCCCTGTAGCTCTATGTGTTGGTCGAGGAATAGCAGCATGGAGAGGGTGGAGCAATTTTGCAAGCCTCGTGGACTCGCGCACGAACTCTTTGAAGTGAATGCTCATTCGGTACTTTTCGGCAACAGGTTGTGTTGATCGGTGACTCCGGTGTTGGAAAGTCCAATTGTAAGCTGCATCCCGTAAATATACAGCATTAGCTATACTCAAACCTCACATCGCCCGCTCTCCAACAGTGCTCTCTCGTTTCACGCGAGACGAGTTCAACCTCGAATCCAAGTCTACGATCGGTGTCGAATTCGCAACAAGGTCGATCAATGTGGATGGAAAGACTGTCAAGGCACAAATTTGGGATACTGGTGGGTCATATTGTTATTCAATGGGAGTGCGAGGACGGGTGGAAATGAAGAATCAGGCTAAGAAGCAAAATGGTTGGACAAAGGGATAGGGAACATTCCGGGTCCCAGAGGTCCGGATGCGGCAGGCGCGAATGGGCGATAGGATACGGGCGACGAACGTTCTTGTGGGATGTTGCTGATACACCATCTTTTTCAATTTTTAGCTGGGCAAGAGAGGTATCGAGCGATTACTTCAGCGTAAGAACTCCTTTGTCCCAGCTTTATAGCTCAAACTCAAACGCTCTTTCCATCTCACAGTTACTACCGCGGCGCGGTTGGAGCTCTGCTCGTCTACGACATTGCAAAGCAACAGACATTCACCAACGTAACCCGATGGCTCAAGGAGCTACGAGATCACGCAGACGCCAACATCGTTATCATGTTGGTGGGCAACAAGAGCGATTTGCGACACCTGCGGGCAGTGTCTACGGAAGAGGCAAAACATTTTGCAGGTGTGTTAGAGATTTCTCGATGGTCGTGGTCTTTGCTCATATTCCAACAACCAAACGCAGAGGAGAACGGCCTGTCATTCATTGAAACTTCCGCCCTAGACGCTTCAAACGTCGAGACCGCATTCCAGAACATCCTGGGTGGTGAGTCGCAAGGAATTCTCGGGAGGCTCACGACCGTTGTCTGATCTTCCGTTCTCGTCTCCGCTTAGAAATCTATCACATCGTCTCAAACAAAGCACTTGAACAGTCGAACGATGTCATCGCACCCAGAGGGGAAACTATCGAGGTCAAGCGCACAGAGGACGATGGAGGTGCCAAGAAGAGCGGAGGATGCTGTTAAAACACAGAAGTGGGAACACCGTCTTCTGAGAGAACGGTCTACGTGTTTGCACATTTCGGATCCTTCTGATCGCTAGTATTTTTCGCTCTCGCCTGCTCTGTTCTCCCACCTCGTTTCACCTCGACGACCATCCATGCCGCTTTGCTTTCTCGTTGGACTGCATGACTGTTGTATATCCCGTGTTCTCTACGTCACGATATGTCTTGTGCCTCAATGATGAAATTCCGAGTCTCAGCTCAGCTGTGTCTTGTTTGTGAAGCGGTTTGTCGAGTTCAACAGTCGATATTTGGCTAGAGAGCGAGGTACTGTGCAGTTAGTCTGTCTAATGCGGAAACCCTTGATGAATGTTTATGAACGTTGTGATAGTTTTGTACAAATGAGGTTTGACAACTTCGCCTAAAGAGATTGTCCATGGTCCAGCATTGACAAATAAGAGAAGGATTCCTACTTCTTGGTGAAGAAGAGCTCTCTGAGTATCCTCATTGTGTCATCTGGGCTGTTGACCGCGTGGCCGATCGTCCTTGGGTCGTTGAAGATCTCGTAGTCGTTGCCACCCTTGTATGTCTATCAGTTGCGGGATCGTTAGCAAGAATGTCTGATTTCCCCTTAAAAAAAGCTTACCTTGTCACCGAAAAAGTGGATCTCTGTGAATCCTTCGGGTTCAATGTGGTTCAACGAGTAGGTCTTGTCCCAACCTACGCAAAATCGAATGGACGTGTCAGCGACTCCCAGTCTACCATATATCGACATGCTCACCCTTGGGGAAAACGTCGAAGGAGATCTGGCCACCGATCGAGTAAGTCAACCCGAGATGAGCAAACTCCTTTTCCAGTATTTTGACGAATTTGGCTCGAACACCAGTTTCCTGGAACCAATGCATGCGTAAATAAATGCCTGCAGGTTCACATCTCCGCAACCGTGTCAAGTAGCTTACCTTGTCGAAGGTTTCGTATGCCATTCGCTCTTCATGGCTAAAGTCGTTTGAAAGCAGCGCAGTGTCAGCAGAGAACGTGAGGAGATCATTTGCGGAATTGCTCACGAAGCGTTCCTTCCGATAGGGCTAACATTGACCATACCGTTTCGGAATTCAACGAAAGTTCCTCTGATTACAGTAATCTTAGCACAGCTGCCTCTTGGATTCATGCTCAAGAACTCACCGCTTGATGGGGATGTCCAAATCAGCGATGTAGTGCAAGACAAACTTGACAAACTTCTTGTATTCCTCCTCGCCGACATGGTCGATGAAGGACTTTCGGGCGAGCTCCTTGCCGAGCTTGTAGGCGATCAGTCCGTTCTCGGAGAAAGCGTAATCAAAGTCATCAACGACTTTGGCCGAGTTTCGATTGAAATTGTCAGCAGCTTGAAACAGTCAGATAGCCGGATCGACGTACCATTCTGACCGTGAATAGCGAGCTGTTCAGCAATTTTGTTGAGATCGGATCCTCCAACAAAGGCGATGGCACATTCTTTCCTCAAATCTTTCAGCAGCTGGAGCATCTCCTCGGACGCTTGCTACATAATTGATAGGAGGCTTTAGTCAGCAGGTACTTCGTCCTGAGATGAGTCAACTAGCGGACTCACCAGACGAGCGGGGGTGAGGGTTCCATCGACATCACTAGAGGCGCAATCAGGTTTGTCACTGAACACTTACTGAAGTGCTTAAACTCACTTACAACATGCAGATGGTCTTGGGGTGTGTTCGACCCGCAAAGGGCGAGGTACCGGCAGGGACAGCAGACATTTTGGTAGTTGTTTGGCTGGGGCTGGTGAGATGGCTAGTTGGAATGCGTGGTCGATATATGAAGGATGAGAGCGAATCTGAAAGTGCAGTGGTGACGAAACACAAACGGATGTCATCAATTCTTGAACAGTTTCACAACTTTGAGATGACACGTCGGCATCCGCGTGGATGAGACAAACGCGTAACGCGGACCATTTCCACGTGGATTGAGTACAGGGAGAAGGGCAACGGAGGATAGCAGACTGAAAGTGCATAGCAACGGCATATGCGCTGCTTCTGTCAACGTCAGAAATGTCCAAGAAGGGCTCGGGGAGTTCGATCGTGAGCGGACACCACTGTTGGGTCCCTTCCTGCAAACGATTCTGCAAACGATCCTACTCCCAACCGCCACCTCCGCTCGACTCAGCGCCATCGTCTTAGCTATATCGAATCGGAATGAAGCAAGTATCAATATCATGCCTGGTCGGTGAAAAAGAACATTCTCCTAAGCTGGACGATGTTACGGAAGGTTCGTAGCCTTCTGCAGCCTGGCTACGTCTTCGTATGATCGCGCAACACAAAAGCCCAAATCGGACGAGACCTTGCTTGAAGGCCATAAGTGGGCGAGCCACTAATGCTGACCCTGTCCCAGAAGAAGTGAAGCTGAATCGAACCCTTTGCCGACTCTGTAAAGCTAGTCTTCGAGGGCTTCAGGGTGTCGTCAACGCCGCTGTGGAGCGGCGCAAGAGAGCAGTTGCGAGAGCGCAGCGACTAAGTATTACAGTGGCAAAAGAAGTCGACATTCGCTAACACTGGTGCGTAGAGGCCATCAGTCGGATAACATCCCTGATCACCGACAACTAATAGTTATATAGGACCGATACGATGTGAGATCGCGTGCGTTAATGTAAGTCTGAATCAGACACCTCCAAGCGAACGGCTCGCACTATTCTAAGTCGAGGGCCCGAAAAACTGTTGGTCAAGGTTGTCAAGGTTGTAGGGGTTGTAGGGGCTGTAGAGGTCGTAGTTGTAGGCGTTGTAGAAGCCTTCGACGTTGCACCACTCCTGAGAACCGCCCAACCCAGACCCAGGTGGATACGGGAAGGTTTGGGCGAAAGACCACTGGAAGGCCAAGGCTGATTCTGAGTTTAGGTCTATGTCAGGTGGAAGTGGACCATAATCTGTCATGACGTTCGACGAGGCAGAGAGATTAAGCTCCGACAAGCTTGGGTAAATGCTGAGACAGGTCATCCGTCTGATCTGGGGGGAACGAAGGATGTGTTGAAACGCTGCCAATGTCGAAGTCCTGCGGAAGCCTGTGAATGCACGACCGTCAGGGCCAGCGAAAATGAAACATATATGCATGACCTTACCCGACTCTAGCAGGTTGCGCAACTTTCTCCAGTGCAATGTTGATGGCGGCTTTCATTTGATTAGCCTTGTCGAGTGCTGTGCCGGATCCAAGAACAACGCCTTCAGATTTAAGTTGCCTAAGAATCCTAGTGTGTACTTTTTGGGTGTTGAATATCTTATCACCGTCGGGAAACCACCCGCCTTTATTTGCAGAAGCAGGCAATTGCAACTGCTCGGACTACAGATGTGCAGCATATGGCCAGTCTTTTCGACGTAGTCTTAGCAAACCCAACTGAGACTGTTGCGCTCCTTACCTTGGTCTTGCAGAAACCCCTCAATCTCACAACAATCTGCTCCGCTGCCTTCGATAGGTAGTCAGGTCTTTTCCAATCAAGGGGTCCCACCTCCGAAATTATGTCCCTGTAGTATTGCAGCAGTTCCGCCTCACCCGCTGCATAGAGTTCTCCCTCTGGGTCGCGCGCCGCCAATGACGTCGACGTCGACCCCCCCTTCGCCGGTTGCCTCAGTTCTGTTGCGGCTGACTTTTGTTTTCGGAATTGTGCGTGAGGTCCGGAAGAAAGAGTGCCGTTGTGTTTGGGCTTGATGATTCGATAGGACGTCATCTCTTCGTCTGTTGTGACTTCACGAACGCTCACTACGGAATGGCGACCAGAATGACGATGTGATCTTGGATCCTGTGATCTGGCGAGTAACGGACGTCCACTTGCTGTCCGTTTCGGGTTGGTTGACTTTATACCATTTTCCTTCACCGCCAGCAGTCCTTCGCCCTTGCACAGCGCGATTTGCCAACAAAGGAGTCTCCCCTTCGTTCGCACTCCGCACCACCACATACGAGCACGCCAACACCGCTGATTTAGGAATTGATATCGGGCCGCTGGCCAGCTGTCTGCGCTTCTAGCAAGGCAAGTCCTTTTCTCCGTAGTCTCGGACCTGGGAAAGTCACTTTGGACTGCTGGGAGCCTTCGAGCGCTGCTGTTGCCGAAATGGCCGAGGGAAGATAAACGCCTGTCGGAGAAAGTCGTAGTCCTTGTCGATGTAGGTCTTTGGTCGAGGAATCATCCTCCGCAGCAGCCCTCGCGACAGATGGAATATCTGGGTAATAATGTTGCATCAGGTTCTCAACAGCTAGAGTTGCAGAGTACCATTCAAAGAGCTGATATATGGTTGAATACTTACAGAGGGAAATCGCAAGGCTCATGTATCCACGTCTCCAGTCATCCCTCGACTTAGCTTAAGCGGCAAACTAATCCGGGTGATAGTCCGGCCCTGCTGGCAATGAGTAGATATATCGAGTGCTAAAGAGCGCCAGGGGCCCAAGAGGACGATGAAGCGGCACTCAGGCATGCGCTTACACGCTATGATAACGTTGACGGGGCACTACGTGCTAAATGTAGGAGGTCGTCAGTCACTGTCCGCATAGCGACCAGCTCGACGGGGGAAGGAAATGATCAGGGCCCACAAGCATTCGCTTTGTACCGCTGTCGACGTGTGCTCTCTATCCCGACATTGTCAGACTGTTAGACAAAAAGGCTTTGCGAGAGCCACTGCTGCATGCGACCCATCAATCCGAAGGCATCAGGAAAGACACCATCTTGGGTCGTTGCTTTAGTGTTTACTCACCAGCAGTAACGATGGGGCGCTCGTCACCCGGATTACGGCCAGACGATAAGTTTCATGTTGCAACGCGGCAAATAGCATGCGTTCCTCGACGAATGGAAGGACAGTCTCTGTTGCCAGAAGCGTAGTGGAGAAAACGTTGCCGTCGGCCGTGTGACGATCAGCCTGATCCTGTGTTGCGCAAAATCATGATGCATAATAGACTCTGCACAGAAAAAAAGAGAAGAGTGAAGAGTGTGACGGCTAGGCGGGATTATCATGCATGGTTGTCTGGTACATCATGAGCAGCCACGAGCATAGGGTTCGCTGAAATGCAGCGAGGAAAGATGTGACAGAGGAATAATAATATTATCTCTGCATAAGAGTTTGGCATGTAAGCACCTTACGGGTCGCGAGCTTTATCTAAGTAAACCCCAACTGGGGGAAAACCACGAACGTTAAAAAATGCTGAGTTTCTCTGCTTCCCACCCAAACCACCATGGTGTAGTAGTTTTTCGTTTAAGCCGTCACAGTATCGTCCGTTTAAGTTGAGCGGAGGATACCGCAAATATGCTGGAAGGTATCAACTTTGTTATGAGGAAAGGAAGATCAAGAGGGGTAGAGGTTGAGGGTGAATGCACCACTGGTTAAATAGGGCTGGCCCTGGCTGTTCGATCACATTCCCGTTGGAGGAAGCGCAGGAATGCGCCTTTGTGGGACGAATGTGGCCGACTCTGGTCCGCAGCTGAAGCTGACCGCAGTCAATTTATGTACATTCTCACGAGCTCAACTGATGAGAAAGGGAAGGTGTTCGTTGTGGAAGGCAATCAAACGCGGAAAGGGGTGTCAAGTGATGGGTCAAAGGGATGCTGGCACCAGCGTGCCGACCCCGCGACACGGGAATGTACCATATAGATAGACAGCAGATAGGTTCTCACAACTCTATTCACGTACATCCCAGCAGCATCCTAGCTTCTCATCCTGAGACAAAGTATAGTGACGCGTCATACTCAAAGTCGCGTCGCTCAAACTCGGCACTGCCACAGTGGAAGCATCACTTGCCAAGTTGCATACTTCCGACTTAACACTGCATCCCTGCTCCTGCACGTTGGATTGCCCAAACATCACTCGTCCACAGTGATGAAAAGATCACTACGATCGAATCCAGCATCGGGTAATCAGGGCACGTACAGCAATCCCGCTAGCGATCACCTTGCGTTCACCCGTGCAGCCGATACCAACAACCGGGGTTACTCGCAGTCCGCAGAAGAAGGAGACGATCGCTCAGGTTACCCTTCACCACCACGTCGACTTCCCGTACAGGAGTCGTCGGATATACCCTCAAACGCCCAACGTTTCGAATCCGGTCGTGATTACGAGGACGGAAGTAATAGTGCGGATCTCGAATTGCCGCTCTACACAAAGATGAGCTCGAGCGTACAGGTCGGAGGAGAGGCAAGACGTAGGGCAGGCCTCAATAATGCGGCTGGAGACGATGCAAGTGGAAACGGCGACCACTCTCAGTATCCGACACCGTACGGAGAATCGCTTGCGGTCGGCAACGAATCTGAAAAACACCCATTGTACGATAGTTCCGACGCCGACGATGATACAGGAAAGGTCTGGGGTTCGAAAGGATTCGGGGCCGGACCTGGAAAAGGCGGGCGACGAGGGCTTCCACCTGTCGTGACCCGACATCCAAGAAAATGGAGAGAATGGATAGTGTACCATGAAGAATGGGTTTGGACGGGCGTGTATACCTTTTTGGCAATGTGGACCCGGTATTGGAAGATTGGATGGGCAGATTATGTTGTGTGGGATGAGGTGAGTATCAGTGTTTCAGGAATGTCAACGCCCATTCACATTCTCCCCCAGGCACACTTTGGAAAATTCGGGTCACACTATATCAACCGTGACTTTTACTTTGACGTACATCCCCCACTTGGGAAAATGCTCGTCGGTCTCGCAGGACTACTGTCCGGATACAACGGTGGTTTTGATTTCAAATCCGGTGAACACTATCCCGAAACCGTGCCATATACCGCGATGCGAGTCATCCTAGCAACGTTTGGCGTCGGCATGGTTCCTGTTGCTTGGTGGACCGCTGGAGAGCTAGGATGGAGCCGGCAAACGAGGCATCTGGTGACGCTGTGCGTTCTATGCGGTAAGTAAACCCACCTGAATCTTGGACATGTCGCTGATAACCGAAAATGGCACGCACAGATGTCGGCTGGCTATGCATCTCGAGATTCATCTTGCTGGATTCCATGTTGATCTTCTTCACCTTTACAACGGTCCTTGGTCTTGTCAAGTTTCACAATCAGCGGCACGAGTACGTTCAGGAGCATCTTAACCGCGACACCCCATTGATTCTCGTATTCCCATATAGCTCGTTTGGAGAAGAGTGGTGGTTCTGGCTATCATTTACAGGCTTGTCGATCGGATGTGTGTGCAGGTAAGCGATGCCCTATGGCTCTGACGTCAGCTTTCTGAACGCCTCGCTTTCCTTGCAGCGTCAAATGGGTCGGCTTGTTTGCTACCGCTTTGGTCGGCCTATACACGATTGAAGATCTATGGGACAAGTTTGGTGATTTGAGAATGCCAAAGGTGCGTTCATGAGTTCATTGTCCACGAACGGCAACTGACTTGCTGGTTTTCGACCAGATGACATACCTCAAACACTGGATAGCCAGAGGGCTTTGCCTCATTCTCCTGCCATTCTGCGTCTATGCGCTGAGTTTCAAGCTCCACTTCTTGATTCTCAATCGATCAGGTCCTGGAGACGCGCAAATGAGCTCGTTATTCCAGGCTCATCTAAAAGGAAACGACTTTGCGGAATCCCCTCTCGAGATCGCCATTGGATCCAAGATTACAGTCAAGAATTTCGGTTACGGAGGTGGATTACTGCATTCGCATGTGCAAACGTTCCCTGTTGGCTCAAACCAACAACAGGTCACCTGTTACCACTACAAGGATGACAACAACAATTTCGTGGTTTCTCCTACATGGGAAGAAGGCAATTATGATCCCGAGGCACCACTCAAGTTCTTGCAAGATGGCAGCGTGATACGACTGGTTCACGCCTCGACTGGGCGAAATTTGCATTCCCACACCGTTCCCGCTCCTATGACCAAGAACCATTACGAAGTGGCTGGATATGGAAATGGCACGATTGGTGATAGCAATGATCATTGGGTTGTGGAGGTCGTCGACGACATGCTTCAAGGAGGCAAGGCTCACGTCGACCGAATCCACGCTTTGACTACCCGAATGAGATTCCGACATGCCAATCTAAATTGCTACTTGCGTGCGGCCAATACACCTCTCCCTCAATGGGGTTTCAAGCAAATTGAAGTCACTTGCGACAAGGAGAACAACCCGAAAGACGTACACACGTACTGGAATGTCGAAAGTCATTGGAATGACCGCTGTGAGTAGTCTTTTCGCCGGCAAAAGGATGAGAACGCGAATTTTAACCGGGAATTTGTGACTCAAACAGTGCCGAGGGGCGACGTCAAACTCTACAAGTCTCCTTTCTGGAAGGACTTTTGGCATCTCAACGTAGCGATGATGACATCAAACAATGCACTTGTTCCCGATCCCGACAAGGAAGACATCTTGGCTTCTGCACCATTGGACTGGCCATTGCTTCGCCTTGGCCTACGAATGTGCGGATGGGCTGACAATCAGATCAAATACTATTTGATTGGCACTCCTGTCATTTGGTGGGGCAGCACGATCAGCTTGATGGTTGGACTCCTCACTCTAGGGTTCTATCTCATGAGGATGCAGAGACAGTATCAAGACTGGGCCCCTGGAGAATGGGAAAACTGGCTCTACGTCCTCAAGATTGCATTTTCTGGTTGGGCATTCCATTATCGTAAGTGACTCTTGCGTCGTTGCAATCGAGCGACATCACGCTGATAGAGCCTTCTCTCTAGTACCTTTCTTGATCATGGGTCGTGTGACCTACCTCCACCATTATGTAAGCCTCATTCTTCTTTTGGTCTTCAGCCATATGGAGGAGGACTGACGTTGCTGCGAATTTAGTTGCCTACCCTTTGGTTCGCTGTTCTTTTGCTGGGACACATGTTGGAGACATTCATCTTCTCCTCGCGGACACGGTCCGATCGGTACAAGTGGATATGGTTCGGCATACTCGCAGGATCCGTCGTGTCATGTTTCTGGTGGTTCAAGGCGGTTGCGATCGGTATCGAGGGTCCTATCAACGAGCACAAGGGCTTAGGTTGGCGAAAGGTATGCATTTACTGCAGAGATCAACCTCATATAAGCTAATCATACACTGTCTTGTTTCCACTTTAAATTAGTCCTGGAATGTAAGTCACCCCAGATTATGGCGCAAAACCTCTATTGAAACTGATTTGATACTCCTTGAACTTTCAGATCTACAATGGAGGCATTTAAAATGGCCATCAACATGGAGGGGAAAAGCATTAGTTTATGCTGTGCTACAAAGATAATGGATCCCGTTCACGCATTGATCATCGATTCGCTATGAGCCGTATGATACTTCCTTCTAGCTCGCTGGTGACTCTGACCATTATCCTGAGCTGAGTCACTTGAATCCCTGCAGATGAATGACAGTTTCGGAGCCATGCATCTGCGGAATCTATTGGCTGTTACAAAATCCAGACATTATCCCGGCTAAATCCCATACTACCCAGTACCCCCGCTATCGGTGGTTTCGTTCGGCCCATCGGATATTGTGGCCCCGTCAGAGGAATTAAAGATCTAGGTTCAGAGTATGAAAGCCCGTTAGTCAGGAAAGCAGGTCAGGTGATCGAAAGCACTCACTGCACTGGGAGACACGCCATCACTCCGACCCTATTCTCCCCGATCTTGCCGTCAAGCAACCGGACTACTTCCGCGGTTTGACTGCTCTCGGATTCAGCTGACGAAGTGCTGCTCGTAGGGGAGAACCAGCTGAACCAGGAGCCTTTCTCGCCGCTATCCGCCTGTTCCCCTTTACGTGTTTGCATAGCGGAAGAGGCATCCACCTTCCCGCTGGCAGTGAGACTGTCCAGAACCAAAGACTGATCTATGAGTTGTTCGGCCCGTAGTCGAAGCAGACGCAATGTCCCGTCATCGACAAGGTGCTTTCGCAAGGTTGGCGAAAGTACGTCTGGGTGCCGTATGATATCTGGTCCGGCATCCAAGGTCGAATCTGCATCAGCGGACTCCTCTGCAGGTATTGAATCCGATATGCTGCGGGATGGTGTGCTTGCTGGTAGTTTATCCACCGGGGCAGTCTGGCTGTTGCGCGGCAGATATTGTGTGAGGCTGAGTTTAGGCAGCTTGAATGATGTCGTAGCCAGGCCATCGGCCGATGCCGTCTCTTGAGATATATTGGCTACCTTACAGATTAGTTGAAGGAATGGTGCAACCCCGGTCCCCGTAGAAATCTGCACAGGACACAGGGTAATCCAGTCAACCGTGCACTAACCTAGTAAGGAAAAACGAGACATACCATGGCCAAATAATCCAAAGACTGCAATGGCAACGAGACTGTCTTGATAGGTCCCCGAATTTCGACGTCGTCGCCTTCATTCAGCGAATGTAAAAACCTGCATCGATAGATACAGTCAGTATAAACGGCAATCTCTATAAGAATTTCAACTGCAACGTACCGACCCACTTCCCCTCCTTTCACGCGCTTCACGAGCAACCGAATATACCCATCCTTTTCAACATCATTGATCGGTGTATATGGCCTCTCTATCTGCAGATCCGGTGATTTGACGTAGACATGCCAGATATCGAGTGTTCTTCCGCCTTTTGTAGTCGGAACTTTGTCATCTGCGATGTGGTCGCTAAACTCCTGCTTAGATCGCTGAGAGATCTGAATATCGATCAAGACATGCTGCGGCGAGATCCGTTTCACCGATAGAACTCGGTGGGTGGTGTATTTGAATGGCGTTAAGTCGGGTCCATCGTCCGAACCGCCGCCGAACAACGACGTGAAGAGGAACGAGAGCACTGGTATACTGCTGTACGGGCCAAGTGCTTCCCGGCTACTCCGACCTGTGCGATGATACCGACGTCGGCGAGAGTGCTGGCTGTGCTGGTATGAATCCTGTCGCAGGACATGGATCATCCGTGAAGGCATTCGTGGTAGAACGGTCCTAGCTGACCTGGAGAGGCCGGCTGTGCGGACTGCTGTCTGAGCAGCAGACCGAGTTGCGTGTAGTGTAGCGGAGGTGGGCATTGCGGAATACTCCTCTTGTGGACGTCTTCGTAAAGCGAATCAGACAGCCCGAACTAATAGACCGTAGTATGCTGCGCCGTTCAATCTGTAGCATCGACGACAGATGTCTCACTCCTCTCGAAACCGATCGGAAATCTTGAAAGCCGGGCGCCGAAATTATATAATTATGACCGACCCGCTCTTTCCTGAGCGAGAGTTGCAGTCATGGCCGTAAAAGCCGTAGAGCGAATGTCGCCCTCCCCGAGGAAGCCATGTCTCGTTTGACCCGAAGCTCTTCGCCTTCGGGTCAGCCCAAACGAGCTCCGAAGAACCCTGAAGAACTCTGCGGGATGCGCTTTGTCTCGCTCATACCTTGGCCCACCCTGCTCTCTGGAGGTCTCTGAAGGAGGTCTTCGAATTGTCTTGTTGACGGTAGAATGTTGAACAGGCATCACGTGACTACTTTCTCAAATCTGAGGCCCCGCCCGAAAATCCCGAAAATCGTCATGAAGCAGTCAATAGGTGCGCCCCGATCGGTATTATTCGAAAATCCGGCTAGCTTCTGGCGAGTGCGAACATCTTACCGAGACAACAGGTGGTCGGTCTCGCTGGATGACTGGGTTCATATTGTCCTGTTCAGAGCGACAGTCAGGACCGAACTCGTACATAGAGCCCATTCCATCTGCGTCTACTTCTCGGTTTCTTTCAAGGTTCATCAGCCACCGTCTAAATAACCTAGGATACCATAACCCGTCTTCAAAATGCCCATGCTGTGAGTGGACGGCCAACATCACACATACTAAAGATTTCCTCTGACGCACCTTACTCCATGCAGCGCCGACCCCTCAAAACGTTACAGGCCGTTCAAGGCTCTGCCTTTCACGGAACGAACATGGCCCAACAAGCAGCACCAAAAGGCACCTATTTGGCTCTCGACCGATCTCCGTGACGGTAACCAGTCTCTTGCGAACCGTGAGTACCTAAAATTCGTCCTCTACACACGATGTTCTGTGATCCCGTATCTCACCTTGCCCACCGTCATTCAGCCATGACGAATTCCCAAAAGCTTCGATTCTTCCGCCACCTCGTCAAACTCGGCTTCAAGGAAGTCGAAGTCTCATACCCCGCCGCCTCTGAAACGGATTTCAACTTTGTTCAAGACCTAATCAACGACAAGGAAATCCCAGATGACGTGTGGATTCAGGTTCTCACCCCTGCGCGAACTGATCTGATCAAGAAGACGTTTGAGAGTCTCAAGGGTGCGAAGAACGCCATCGTGCACATGTACAATGCCACGAGTTGTCTGTTCCGAGAGGTGGTGTTCAACGCGGATCAGCAGGAGACTGTCCGGTAAGTTACGTGTCCTTTTCTAGTTGTTGACGAGGTCTGACAGATCATCTGTGCAGACTCGCCACGACGCATACTCAGCTCGTCCGAGAGCTCGCAGAAGAATACGCATTAAAAGTGAGCACGCATCCAGAAGATCGAACAGCATGGGTTGACTAACTTGCATTTCAGTACGGCACAAATTTCCGATTCGAATACTCGCCCGAAACCTTTTCCCAGACGGAACCTGCGTTCGCCGTGGAGGTCTGTGAAGCTGTTAAGAAGGCATGGCTTTCTGGGTCGGGAAGCACGTGGGGTGATGGTCGAAAGGAGGAGAGGATTATCTTTGTAAGTGCTTGAGAGAGGGTGGCAAATGATGTTTGGCTAATCAACCTCTGAGTAGAACCTTCCGGCTACAGTAGAAGTCGCCACCCCCAACTGCTTTGCCGATCAGGTAGGAGCCTTCCTGTCGCCGAAGATCGCATCATGCTAACCTTGGATCTGGAATCAGGTTGAGTACTTTGCCACACACATCTCGGAACGAGAAAAGGTTATCATC
Organism: Naganishia antarctica; assembly: GCA_025758675.1. NCBI lineage: Eukaryota > Fungi > Basidiomycota > Tremellomycetes > Filobasidiales > Filobasidiaceae > Naganishia > Naganishia antarctica. The sequence goes on along the minus strand of JANGFJ010000087.1, from coordinate 333,881 downwards.
TCCCTGCACACGCATAACGACCGAGGTCAGTTGCGCCGTGTGGCCGTAATCAAGCACACGGACTGACAGTCTTCCATCATCACAGGATGCGCGGTTGCAGCAGCCGAACTGGGTGTGCTCGCCGGTGCCGACCGAATCGAAGGAACCGTCCTTGGCAACGGCGAACGAACCGGAAACGTCGACCTCGTCACCCTCGCCCTCAACCTTTATTCGCAGGGTATCGCCCCGCAACTCGACTTTTCCGACATGTTCTCCGTCATTGACACCGTGACGGAATGCACCGGACTGCCCGTCCACCCACGTCACCCGTACGCTGGTGAACTCGTTTTCACGGCGTTCTCTGGTTCCCACCAGGATGCAATCAAGAAGGGATTCGAGGCTCTGCAAAAGAGGACGGCGACTGGCGACGATCACTGGGACCTTCCTTACCTTCCTATCGACCCCGCAGACGTTGGTTGCACTTACGAAGCTGTTATTCGAGTCAACTCACAATCAGGAAAGGGAGGGTGAGCCATTTGACAGCACCGCACCGGCTTTTAGCGTACTGATCTCGCTTCCGCTTTAGTATCGCTTACATTGTCAAGCAATCCCTCGCGCTCGACCTGCCTCGCCGAATGCAAATCGCCTTTTACAAGGTTGTCCAAGCCATCTCGGAAGCTACCGGCCGAGAACTTTCGGTACAAGATATTACCAATGCTCTGCGTGGCGAATACCATATCGGCGGTCCTCAATTCGATGGCCGAATCGTTCTTCGATCGTTCACCCTTAGCGACAGCCTCACAGACGGTACCCCGACGCCGGCCGACCCTGAAGCCGGACCTGACCGTCAACGAACCCTGTCCGCCAAGGTTTCCGTTGATGGCATGGTTCGACACATCAGCGGCACCGGTAACGGTCCCTTGTCCGCATTCCTCAATGCTCTCAACTCTGGCCTCGGCATCGACCTGACCATCCGAGAATACAATGAGCACGCTATCGGAGGCGGTTCAGATGTCAAGGCAGCATCGTATGTCGAAGTCATCCCTCCTGATGCCGATGCCAAGGACAAGACTCAGGGTGGATTCTGGGGTATCGGTGTCGACCCCGATATCACTGGTTCCGGTCTCCGTGCCGTTCTCAGCGCGGCCAACAACGCCCTCGGTAAAGGAGAACTCAAGGGTACTGCTTTCGACAATGACGAAAAGAAGCTCAATGGAGCTCAATAGGGCAGTTCCCGACATTTACGTGACGAATGAAACTGCTTGTCTGCATCGAGCGCAAAAGGGAAAGATCATGTATACACCTAGGTGCAACTTCTTGTATGGTTATTATCCAAGGCAACTGAATCTCAATTCCGATCCATCGCCATCCCCTGATATGACCAATCCGTCATGATTATGGGATTCAAGGCCCGCAGACTTCCCAAGCCTCCCCTCCTCCTTTCTATAGGCGCTGAGCTAATGACATACTTGCTCATTACGTCTCAAAGACGATCATGATTTGTGAGCGTTTTCGACATCGCGCTTCGTTGGAGCCAAGTGACAGTAAACGTGCAGCTTTTGAGTTACCACTACAGGCTTCAAAGAAGCGCCATGCAATACCAACAAGACAAGTTGGGTGGGTATAACTATAGCATGGTAAATTCGAGCGCAAACCCTGATTTCGATTCGAGAGAAACCCCGCCCCTCCTCCTCGCAAAGAAACATTCTAAATGACAATGCAGCACCAGTCTAGTGATTCCATTATGAGCTCCTCCTACTGAGTGTAAGCCAAATTTCGAGAGGCCAGGTTGCATTTAGGAGTCTTCCCGCTCAGCGGGCTCAAGTTCACACGTTGCGCCCTGGGAACTGTCCCGAGTCGCCCGAGTCCAGGCGGTTGCCGCAACAATGGGATCAAGTGTTTTTGTTTTGAGTAAAGCTAGCACATCTGCTTTTTTCGCACGATCTAAATTCCCTTGGTCACACGACATCATATCTGGTTTACTAATACCGCATCTGCATTGCGGCGTTTGGACCTGTGCTCAAGGGGCTGGCCCGAAAGGAGGCACGCCGATACTTTCAGCCAGGGAGTAACCACCAGGGAGCTGATAATTATCAGGCCAAGTCTCTGGCGGACGAGCACAAGTGTAGCAGTCGTAAGGAGATGACCATTGGGATCGAGTGCGATTGGAGTGCGCTGAACTAGGATCGATACCGCTTTGGGTTCACATGCTGTTCGGATCGTAACGCCCAGTTTTGCAGGAGACGACCTTTCGTCACTGCAGCACTACACGATTGATGAATATCACTGCGAGATACAAGAAATGAAGACATCATGCTAACTGTTCAATATTTGTCGTTCAATGCCAAGTAGGCATAGTAGATGCTTCTGGTCACAACGTTCTTGCGTTGAAGCACGACTGCATTAAGAAATTGGATCTGATCACGAATAGCCCATTTTTAGGTATGATTGTGATCTCTGATGGCACAAGGAATGCTAGGGGCTCAGTACTTGCCGGAGTCCGAGGCGTTTGCAGGTTGTGCGCTTTCTCCGCCTTGTCCGGTCTGAGTCTTCCCAGTCTTGTCTCGCCCCACTCTCTCGACACATCCGGCACCGGGCGCCTTGAGATACACGATTGACCCTTCAGGCGCGTCACTATTTTCCGGAAAGAATATCAATTCTGCTCAGCCCTCGCCCGAATCTGCATACATAATGAGAAGGCTCACCCAATGTTCATGCGAGGTTCCGAAATATTGTCCCTAGAAATACGTGGCAGATTGTGCAGAAGTACAGAAGCAATCAAATCATTCATTTTCAAAGTCAGACGCAACTTTCATAGAGCCTCCACGGGACGAGCTGAGGATGTCATGTGAGCTGAAGACTTACGAAACGACACTGCCGCCGCTGGGACCAACTGTGAAGATCGATGCGGAAGGTTGTTCGGAAGACGCCTTCGTAGAAGAGTTGGAGTTTTGAGAGGGCATCTTGGAGTGGCTAATGGTTGGGATGGGTGCCCGAGCAGTTTGAGCCGACGATCACCGTGATTGAAAGGTGTTGTGAGGTTATCGATTGTCGTGGGGGATAAGAATAAAGATCGCAGGGCTTTTCCTAACGCGTTGTCACCCTCGTTTTATACTCATCACTCAAGTCAAGCCCAGTAAGGCGACCACTCGGACAGTGGTGAAAGACAGTCAATAGGGAAACAGACTGGGATACGGAAAGCTGCGAATCGAAGCATTGGAAGAACGATTGCGAAGATCGGAGAAGCAATACATGGCGCCTATGTTTCCCCCTTCCTTCGGATCTGGTTTGCAGTACCACATGCTCTAGAACTGTAAAGTGTTCCAAACTTCTTGACTGCGCAGAAACTCAGGGAAGATGGAACTGTATTTGAAACTTGCGACCGACTGGACCGATACACTGGGGGCAGCTTTGAGAGAGCTCCTCCTTCCCCTCCGAAGGCAGATTTGACCTCACCATCCGTTAAGGCCGCTTTTGGCCTTTTTCGCCGTTGTCACCGGATAAGCGACAGCTTCTGTGAAATTTCCCATCCCTAAGATAATAAGAACAAACCCCCGAACTGCTGCAGGCAAACCAGAAGGCAAGAGTGGACGTACTAAGGGCTCGCTTACACTAAGAACATATTTGCTGCTAAGGTCTCCGGATCTTCGGAGTGTCCAGAGCCTCCTGAGCCAGCTGCTGTCTTACAATAAAGTGCTTCGAAAGGACGTCCAGCTCCGAGCGGAAAACAGAAGAAGATCAGGCTGTCTTCCGCAATGAGCTATGTTTACTGATTCCTCTCCGCAATTTTTGTTGCGACAATTTCAATGCGATCCAGGCCGATTCCGTGTTGTCCCATCACCCAGGAAGGCCCACTGGCGAAGCGGTCTCGGACAGGTGTGCTTCGCAACCATCATACTACCGGTTTTAACTCTTCAGACCGATCATATGCCGAAGGGTAAAGGGTTTACACGGCCAGAACTACGTCATTTATGTTTCACGCACGTTTAGCTTGGTGAAATTATTCTTCCTTCCGTCGCTGCATGCCTACAACCTATCACAAATACTGATACATAGTCCCAGGGATCATCTGGTCTTTTCTTCTTGTTTCGGTCTTCGCCGCATCGAGGTATAAGTTCGTGTTCTGTGCAAATGTGGCAATCCGACATTCCCTGCGACTTCGGCTCCTGTTTTCAGAGGCTCAACGAGGCAGGTATCTTCGAAGACCGCAGCTTCACCCTCCTTAGTGACGCATTTCCAAACCGTATTTGGAGACGAGCTAGATGATGAGCAACATGATACGGAGCAGAAACCGATAACGACGGCGTCAGCTTAGGTGGACTGTGTTGATCCTTCACTTACTGCTTGCTAGGGGTGGCCACATCTGCTTCGCACACGCTATCGTGTCTCGCACTGGATGGCCACGATTCCTTGTCCAATATCTTGCTGTGGGGACACGATAGCCGATGATTGCTCTCGTTATAGCCCAAAGAGAAGTATGTTGGGCGGGCGCTGCTTAGGGTAGGAACGGTGGAAGGGGAGGTGGCGGAGGAAGAAGAATTGTCGCAGGACATCTTTAAATCTTGTCGCCCAAATTCAATCGTCAGGAAGTTTCTACTAGTACCAGCTGCGTTAGAGATCGAGCTAGAGACTTACCAAGTGCTTGGCTGCAGTCAGGTGAACACAATTCGAATGTGAAGAGTAGGTTTGAGGAAAGGCGTAGCTGCCTGACGCGACGTTATATACCTGGGACACATGCCACTCGTGGGCAGGCACAGGGCGCCAATGAATAATTCAAGTTGGCAGGGTAGTCGCGGAAGGCATGAGGAACCAGGGAACATGGCAAGCAAAGAAGCGATATCGCCAGAAAAGTACGAGTCGGTTCAACAGCTTGTAACACTCTGTTCTTCGATCGGATGACTCTTGGTGTAAGGTCTTTGTGCAGTTGCACAGGACAACGGCTTCCTAACGTGTGACTAGATAAGCGAGTTGTTCCCTCGCGAGATGCGACTGAAGCGGGGTGTAAGGTCATCTCGCTTTGGCGGATCCTTACATGCAGAACGTGATCCGCCCGAAGAAGCCAAATTGCGTGTCATGTACCACTTCCCTTCTGCATCCTGTCCAAAGTGCTTTTTGCGGTTCTTAAAGGGAAGCCAGAAAGAGGAATGGGATGGATATTGCCTGACAAACCACCACATGGCGAGGTCATCATTTTCCAGACGAGTGGTTGATGTAGATGTAAAACACGGTGGTACGCCGCCGGAAATGTGTCAGCCTGGGACTGGGACTTGAGAAGCAGGACGCAGCGCGAACCAGGTCGCAAGAACTCACAAGAACCACCAGGATATGATTCTCGGCTGCGTAACACTCATCGCGCTATCGAGACTTTCGAGAATGACGCGGCCACTTCGGGATTTCGAGAACGAGGCCGACTGTCCACCACTAGCATAGTGACTGAACGCTACTGCGATCGCGAGGAATCCTGGAGGATCCAACGCTACAGAAGAACCCAGTCCCTCTCCGGCGTTTCCATAGTTTCTTGGACACGCTCCAGTGCGGTTCCTAAGTGAGAATGAGACTGTCTGCCTGTCTGCCGAAGCAACAGGTCGATGTAATTAAACTATTATCACTGACTCGCAATTTCGGTAGGGGCGATGCATATGATTGTGGGCTGTCGAACGGTGGCAAATACCGCCATGCTTTGTGCGCTAGTTTTGGCTGGCTTAACTCGGTCGCGTGGCCATCGCCGTTCAATTCATCATGCTGTCCCGATCGGCAGCGGGATCCATACTTTTTGTGCTCATTTTGTCATTTCGGGTGTAGAGATGTCGAGGACACATGTATACAGGCGAGTTGCTGGTATTTGACCATACCCTTAGGCACGACATACGACAGACGGAGACTGCTGGCCTCAGGGACCTTCTCTTCGGTCACGAGCATTCGATTACTCTGTGGAGCCACGTCGAATCAGTCAGCACTTGCGTTTCGGTGGCTGAATTCGACCTAGATGGATCTGCTATGATCCACACCTCGTAAAGGAATTTCAAACATGTCCATGAACACAGCAGGAGGCCCCCTGCCAGAAGTACGCAACGCCGCCGCCAATGCCGATAGAGACGCTTCGATTTCACCAGCAACAATAAACACGCCAGCCGAAAATTCACGCTCGAGGTTTCAGTCCGACGCCGCTTCCACAAACGATGATCTCCCGGGAGACGCACCTCAGACTCGGTCTACTACGGCTGCAAGCAGCAACAAGGGTGTGCAGACCAAGTGGTATAGATACCTCGGTCGAGGGATGTACCAGGATGTGAAGAATAGATTGCCATACTATGTTAGCGACTGGACGGACGCTTGGAACTATCGAGTTGTTCCGGCCACTCTGGTGAGTAGTTTGCAGAGGCATAGATCTCCCGGGCACCAAGACTGAGTCTTCATTGGGATTAGGTCATTTTCTTTGCCAACGTAAGACGGCTGTTCCTTTCGCTGTAGCGCAATAACTCAACACTTTTGTCGATCTAGGTCTTGCCTGGTTTGGCATTTTCCCTAGATCTCATAGTGAGTATGCGCCCGAAGGCATACGGCTGAGCGTCTCGCTAACTATAACGTGCATCCTTTTAGGAAACTACAGGAGAATACGGGGTGCAGGAGGTGCTGCTTTCGACTGTAAGGCGAAACACAAATCCCCATGACCGTCACTGATATCAGATCGCTAGTTTATGGCTGCTTTCGTTGCCTCGGTATTAGGAGGTCAACCTCTACTGATCTCGGGGGTCACTGGTCCCATCACTGTCTTCAACAAGACGATTTACGATATCTTTGTCACCAATGGCTCTGGCGGTGAAGGTTTCAATTACCATCAATTTATCGGATGGGTTTACCTATGGGGTGCGATCTTCCACTGGATAACCGCTTTTACGAACGGCGAGTATAGATTCATGCTCTCCGGCGATGACGGCTGAAATGTGTACCCGAAATAGGTATCGCCGCTTTGCGTTATGTGACACGGTTCCCCTGTGAAACCTTTGGCTTCTACGTCGCGTGGATTTACGTCCAAGTAAGCACTTCAAGGTTAATTCGGCGTATTTAATAAGCAGAGATTGACATTGCGGAACGTAGTATGGTGTACAAGTCGTCACCCGGCTGTTCAGTCAAGTGAATGATACTTCGGCTTTCCTCGGTATCATGTACGTTGCGGCACACACTCGAAATTTTCAAATGCTAACGGGTTTGAGTACGCAGCCTCGCTCTTGTCACGCTCGTTGTCCCTCATCTATTCAACATGTTTTACAACTCGCCATACTCCCACCGTCATATCCGACGATTTTGCGCCGACTACGGCATGCCCATCACTATCGTCGCGGTTTCCGGTCTTGCCTACTGGGGACGATTCGATTCGTATGTTCATGCCCAAAATATGCGGCTGCCGACAAACGCCGCGTTCCAGCCTGCCGGTAATAGAGATTGGCTAGTTCGATTCTGGGATCTACCCGGAAAATACGTCGGGATCGCTTTCCCCTTTGGGTTTGTCCTCTTCATCCTGTTCTACTTTGATGCAAACGTCTCTGTAAGAGTCTCTTTGGTGTCCGGGTGTACGTACCCAACTGACTTTCTCGCTATCTCAGTCGCTGATCGCCCAAGGTTCCGAATTCCCCTTGCGCAAACCTCCCGGATTCCACTGGGACTTTTTCTTGCTCGGCATCACTACCTTTATCGCCGGATTGCTCGGTATCCCTGCTCCAAACGGTCTTATTCCGCAGGCGCCTATGCATACCGCTGCGCTGGTCGTTATGGGGAGGGATAAGAGAGATGAGGAAACTGTGGTTGAGGGCGATGGCGCGCATCGGCGTGGAGAGAAGCAAGTCCACAGGGCGGAGGAAGCCAAGGAAGTTCCTGTTGCGGTTGTCGAACAGAGAGTGTCCAACTTGGTTCAGGGTTCCATCTGTGAGTTGCTTCTACGATCGCGGAATCCCCTGATGCTAATACTTCTCTTAGGCCTCGTCCTCATGACTGGGCCATTCCAGACCGTCTTGGGCCAGATACCGAAGGCTTGCCTTGGTGGATTATTCTGGTACATGGGAAGTTTTGAGATTTTCGAGTCCCAGATCACGGCAATCTTCCTCTTTCTCATCAGGGACCGCCATCTCACCTCACCGACCGATCCATTTCACCGAATCCGCAAGTCACGCCTCTGGGCGTGGCTTACAATACAGTTACTCGGGTTCGCCGCTACGTTTGCTATCACGAATACCATAGCCGCCATTGTGAGTGTGTGTTCGTCTCTGCCGACCTGTCTGGACTGCTGATACGCCTTTTCGCAGGGTTTCCCGGTCGTCATCGCCTTATTGATACCACTTAGAGTCTTGATCATCCCAAAATTAGCCTTCTTTGCGCCCGAGGAGCTGGCCATCCTTGATGGACCCGTCGCCAGTCCCTTTACAATGGCATCAGTAGGAGGAAGTATATAGACACTGTAGCCATAGATAACCTTATCGTCTCGAATATAATATAGTCGCACCGTACCTGTAGAAGATGTCATCTCGGGAATGGCGACAGTACGCTGGTAGGAAGTGACAGGTTCAGGAGATTATGACCGCTCACGATGAGTTCTTAATTGCACTCAGCGCAGTCAACACATTTCGGTATCGCGAGAGACGTAGCCAAAGTGAGCTCCAAAGCGCCAGGGCTGCATGACGAATATACAGCCTTTATAGAACGATCCCCTTTTTGTCTCGACTTTTCGAGCGATTCGTCATGGCCGGATTCTGGGTCTTAGCCTGCGAGGCTATGTGTCTTTGCCTCAACTAGTCAGCAAAAGGGAACGGAGTATAAGTTGCCTCCTTTGATATCGCCACCCTGCAGCGTCCTGTCGACCATCTATCGTACGCAACATGACGGCAGCGCCACCAGACTACAACCAGGTTGTCAAGGAACGTCAGGAGTTTGAGAGGGATGCAGCAGCAGCGGGTGTAGTTGTCGAAGGTACCGCTCCGAATACGAGTTATCTGGGTAATCCTGCTCCTTACGGTACGTGTCATCCTTACCGCTTTCCGGTATCTGCATCACTGACTTCTCCTTGTGTCGCTAGTCAATCAGCCCGCACGTCAAATGTCACCCATGTCGCAATCGCCTTATCCGTCAGACAAGTCGGCACGATCAAAAACTCCACAGTCCGCATTGTCCTACGCTCAACCTGTACCGACCCCGGGTATGGGATACGGATCGACACAGAATCCCTACATAGTGCAGCAGCCGCAGCCGATAGGTGGGCCAATGCACTACTACCAAAACGCAGCTGGTACGTTCGTCCGACGTCGGGAAATATCGAATTGTAAATACTAACGATTTGTACAATAGGCCATACCATCGCATCTCCACACCCACCGATGCATCCCGCCGTTCAATGTTTCGCCTCGCGTGATGGGCGACACCATACGAAGAATTACTACGGTGTGCTTGGCGTCGTCATTGGAATTTTGTTTTTCCCGCTGGGCTGTATCTGGTACGTTGGGCGACGTGATTGTTATTGTTGTAGAACTAATGCCTAAATCCGTCACAGGACCGCGCTGGACCATCAGACGAGGTGTAAAAGTTGCGGAGAAGTGCTGGACACGGGATGTTACTCGTGCTAGTCATTCTCTCTTAGTCGAACTTGTATGAGATCGCTAGATGTAAATCGCCATCGTTCCTTCGTTGTACCGAAAAACGCTTCCTCCTATTATCTATAAATGCAATCGAGACTAGTCACTGCGACTACTGCTTCATCTCTCCAATCCAGCCATTCGAGCTTCAGCAGCTCGCGCACGTCGTTCCCTCTCGATCCTCGCTCGCATCTCGGGAGTCAACCCTGCCAACCCGGTATCACTCCCCGGCTTGCCACCTCCCAGCTTTTGTGGACCCGTCCGTGCTCCTGATGGCGCTGGCGCCGCAGGCTCGGGGACCTCGGGCACAGGCATAGCCTCTTGCTCTGCCGCCTTTTTGGCCTCGCGTGCGTTTGCCTTTTCCTTCAACCCTTTCCGACGTTCCGCACGCTTCTTGTCCTGTTCCTGTTCCTTTTCCTCACTTAAGCCAGACGGAACGTGTCCGGCCCCGATCCAATCGTACCAGTCTGAGTGATCGTGCGCGAGTCGTCGAAAGATATTTCGAACGTTTTTCGAGGTTGCAAAGTCGTAGGCCGTCCTGCCTCGAGACACTGGCTGTGAATCGTCGTCCTCGGCAGGTGGCGAATCTGGCGTCGCATTATCAGAGACAAAGACAACCGTCGGATCCGCTCGTTGTTCCTCGAGTAACCACTTTACGACTTCTTCCTGTCCCGCCTGCGATGCCATCATCAACAAGGTCTGTCCCGGTGTGTCGTCCACCCATCCTTCCGCTTTAGCATCCACACCACCGAGCGACTCTCCATGCTTGGTCCAGAATGCAGCCAGGGGTTCTGTCCGACCCTTTTTCACCATGTCGACCACTCGTCGGCGTTTCTCCCGGTAGGCTTCTTCCTCAGCGGAGAGTTTGGGTGGAGCGTCTTTGACTGGCTTCACGGGCGCGGTGGATGCTGCAGCAGGAACGGGCCGGGTCTTGGGCTGAAGCGAGGCAATGTAGGCTTCTTCGAGCGCTTTGATCGCGTCTTCAGAGAGGTGGGTGATCTTGACGCGACTTAACTCGTGCCAGCACCTGATCAATTCCGACAAGGTCTGGGGGAAAAGGAGCGTCAGTCTCGACACTGGGATTGCGATGTTGTGCACTTACCGGCCGCCTCGTCGGGAATGGAAACACGCTGACCCTCTCGTCGTTCTTTTCCAACACGGCTCCGTCGTATCCCCAGAAGCTCCTTTTGCTCGCCGTACTCGCTCGCAAAAAGATTTTCTCCGACGACTGGATCTCGTCTTCCCACTCGATCATGAGTTGTTGGATTTCCTGCGAGGCGCAAGTCAATATCGGGATAGGGGAAACCCCAAGGTACTCACCTCTTTGAGACTTTGTTCGCCATATCGACGGAGCATGGCACCGGCCGAGTTGGCCTTGCCCTTAGCATTGTCATTCAAGCTCTGCGAGCCACCTTGCTTCTTTCGTGCTGTGAAAAGGATGATCAGCAAACCGACGTTCAGACGCGGAGCGTGGTACTCACTCGTATACCTGTGAAAAGTCTTGTGCTTCAACACCCTCACTTCCCCGGCACCCTTGACCTCTTGTCGCTCAGGCTTGAGTCCCTTGCCCTGGAGGATGTTTAACGGTCTCAAGCTGACCACCATTCCTGCGAAATGACCACCCGCAACCATGAGCAGTGTCACCTTGCGCTCCTCGAACGGATCAAAAAAGGCCGGAGGCGGGCCGGGTGGAAGCTGCATTGCGCAGAGCGCGGGAAGAAAGGTCGATGGTTGGGAAAGCGGGATTGTGCTCGGGATCAAGGCGCGGTAAATCCCGAGTTGAGTATCATCCGGGACGAGTTTTGCAACGGCATTGGGGTTCCGGGCTTGAAACCAGATGACCGCGGTCCGAAGCTCTGCACGACGTCGGTATTCTTGGTCTTCGGCTTCTTGGTCGGAATCCGCTGCTGCGGCGTCGGCGCCGAGGGTTTGACGACGAAGGAGTCGGGTCACGCGGTCTTCGGTTGAGGAAGCGGCGGTGTCTGAGTCGGAACCGGATGCGGAACCGGAGAGGGAGGAGAGGCCTGCGCGAGTCGAGCCAAGCCGAAAGCGAGGTAAGGCGAGGTGGACGAACGAACGAGGGCAAAATAGCGTTAGCAAATTAATCGAAAAGAATTTTAGAGCGTCACTGCGAGGGCCGTGATGGAATTCGAGGACACCCTCGTCCAGCGGGCGAGCTCGAAGGATTGTCTGTGGCGTAGAGAACGCTCGTCGGCCATACGACGAACTTGACGATTGTCTCTGGCGCACGTTGTTCTCTCGTCCATCTTACGACGAACTCGGGAATTGTCGCAGCGCACGTCATCTCGTCCGTCCTACGACGGGCTCGTGAGGGGTCGGTCGACCCTCCCTACCCCGGAATCTTCTCGCTACGCTCGCGTCCTTTGGACTCGTTGCTTGCGGCGCAGACTATTCTCGCTTCGCTCGAGGACGCTCCACGCTTACTGCAGCCTCCTCCTCACTCCTCGCTTCGCGCAACGTTCGTCGTCAACCACAACTCGCTCAAACTCACCATCCCGCATCTCCTCCCACTCATCCTCCGCCACAACCCTCCCCCTATTCCCCACATTAAACCTATGCCAATCCCCTCTAAAATGCTTCCTCTGCTCCTCTACCGTCTCAAACACGGCCCCTCCACATGTCTGACAACTCAGTGTCCCTCCTGTAACCTGCACCGGCGCCTCGATCTCCACCGTCGTCTCTGGTTCGGGATCCGATGGGGGAACAACAGATCGGACAGAGAGAATGTCGAGCAGCTCGCGCGGGAGAGCATAGGCGTACAGCGGTTTCTGGAGAAGCGGATACGGGCTGGACATGTCGGTAATAGCGTCGTTGGAGCTGGTCAGATTGCCTGTCTACTGTTGACGATCTCAAGATTGTAAATGAGCCGATGAACGATCCAATTTTCATGATTGCTTGCGATGACGTTTCCCCGCTGATCGCCCGATCACTCGCAGCGCATTTCACAAATTCACAATTCACATCTTCACTCTTCTTCATTTTCCTCTCTCCCAACAATGCCCGCCTACCTCGGACTCCTCACCGGCATACAGAACACATCGGCTCTCGTGTTCGCCACCTTTCTCGGCGTCCACCTGGCCGCACCGGTGGCGGGCGCCATTGCAGGAGGGGAAGCCGCGACGAATCTCATGGCAAGTGCGGGATCCTATTCCTCATCCGACATGTGTCTTATCTTATGTTGTACTACGAACCGATAGCTCCTCGGGAGGGCATACTACCATCCACTCGAACCTATCATCGTCTACGGATCCATCACGACACACGTGGTCGCGTCCATCCTTCGCCGGATACACCTCTCACGCCGTCGCTTCAGCCGTCCAACACCTCACCAACTAACAGGATACCTCCTTATCCCCTTCATAACGCTCCACATCTACACCCACCGCTGGATTCCTTCCTCCCCCGAACTGCCGATCCGCGCGCTTTCACCCTCGGAACTGGATTACTCGTTCGTCTCATACGGGCTGAACAAGTGGCCCGCGGTGAGCTGGACGTGTTACGCTGCACTCTCCGCTGCGGGGGTATGGCATTCCATTGGAGGAATATCCAGCATCATCCGCTGGGCACGTCGGGATCCCGCCATCCTTCAACCGCCATCAAAACCCCTGAATAGAAAGCGACGCCTACCCGCCTCGTTCCTCCCCCGGACGGCGGCGCTCCTCCTCGTCTCGACGCTCGGGATCGGACTCGCACGGCTGCAGGCAGAGGATCCGGCGTTTGGGATTGGAATGGCTAGGAGGATGGATGCGGTGTACAGGTCTGTGCCGTGGTTGTATCGGTGAGAGGGGGTGAGCATAAGCATGGCATTATATGGCACGGCGTGATCTCGCTCGTTTCTTTTCCCGTCTGCAAAACAACATCCTACGGTCTTGCAGCAGTACCCTTGTGAGCGTTGAGTTGTCCCAGGCGTCAGAGCAGATACGGTTGCGCGTCAACTGTCAGAGAGATCAGAAGAACACCTACTGCAACATGTATCCGTTGTCTAGAACTCGGTCGCATCGCCCGGTCATGCCTCTACCGAACCCATCTGCAGTATATCGAAACGGAGAGGTATCGTGTATAATAGATGTGCAGATGGACAAAATGGTGAGACTCTTGAGTCACCGGGTCGAGGTACGGCACGCTCGAAACGACTGGCTCGTGATCCCCTGGTCGGGCATGATGAAAAGGGATAGTGAGGGTATACTGGATGAGATCAGCGATATCATCCTATGGACATTCTTGCACTCCAATGTCGTCGTCGAGCGAAGTAGCTAGATCATTCCTATGTTCTTTGACCTTGACCAGGCAGGGTCTTGCATTTGACACCTCTCTGTCGCGGGATCTGCGCCTTCTCCACTCGAAGTAGGAAGCTTTTACAACTCGAACAAGTTCCAGCTCGTGCAATTTCACTCATGGAAGTTCATGCCGTGCAAGTACTCAAGCTCAGGTCTGACCGGTTCACACATGAAAACATTCATAAGCAATCTATGCATATTTATGAGGGTATCTATGAACAATCGCGGTATAGGATACAGCGAGTGATTGACATGGTATAGCTACAGAGTTGGCGTGTCCCAGGTGGTGTCGTCTTGACAGTGTTTTGTATCGGAGTTACAACGAACCCAGTTCGTGAAATGATACAGAGACGACCCGAGAAAAGCCCAAAATCCCAAAAAGCCCGGAATGAGAAAAGGAGATGGTGATGGCGATGGCGACGGAGTCATGCCGGATCGTTTATACGAACGACCAAGAAATAGGAACCGATCCATCGTCTAGGCTGGCAATGTCCTGGAAGGCACCGACAGACAAGTCCAAGGAGTTGGTCGAGTCGACACACGAAGGGCAGACGTCGGCGACCATGGCGGTGGTGCTCTTGCCATTGGCGGTGTTGACGATGTTGATCCACTTGCCACAGTACTGGGAGGTCACTCCGGTGTTCTGCCAGTAGCCTGCGCCGTTGATTGCGATCAGCTTATCAGCATCTCCCTTGTACCATCCACAGGCACCGGCGTTGCCACCTTGGTAGTAGTAGGTAGCTAGAACACGAAAAGGGGTTAACATTTGACAAAAAATGCGCGTTTTCAGTCGCAAAACTTACCATGACCGCCAGTCTTCACGTCACCGCCTGAGCTTGCAGACGTAGTGGCAGCGGGAGCAGCAGAAGTGGTGGTAGGTGCAGCAGAAGTGGTGGGTGCAGCGGACGAGGTCGAGACGGCTGCAGCTGCGACCCAAGGGGAAGAAGTTGACTCGGCGGCTTGCTCAGAAGACGAGGAAGGTGCGGTCCTAAACAAGAGAAATTAGTACTTGTTCTGGAATGACAAGACGCTCAGACTCACCATTCGGAAGAGGAGACAGCGTCGGTAGAGGTTGGAGCGACTTGAACGACCAAAGTAGCTGTGGAGCTGTTGGAAGTCAAAGTGACTTGATTGACTTCACCGGTTGCGGTAGCAACAACGCTGGCGACGGCTGAAGCAACCGATGTAGCATCCTCGCAGTACTCGATGAAAACTTCAGTGTTGTTCGAGGTCTGGGTTGCGTACACGGCCGAAGCAGTGGCGTTTGCGCTCTGAGTGGGAGAGCAGTAATCCGGTCGGATAGCCAAGGTCTCGTTGGCCAACAAGGGATGGCAGCAGTCGTCAAAGAAGGTGGTGTTGTGCTGAGTAGTGCAGTCCAAGGCCTTGTATCGGATGGTGTACTCGTTGTAGGCTTCAAGGTAACCAGTGGCCCAGCCGGTCGGGGCGGGCTTGGCAACCGAGGAAGAGGTGATGGAGACGGGCGCAGCGTTGGCGACGGCGAGGCCAAGGGCGACGACGGAAGAGAGTTGAGCGAACATTTTGGTGTTGGTGTTGTTGTGTTGAAGAAAGTGTTAAGTGTCGAGGGTGGACGGTGGAATAAGACGCGGTTGTCTTGACTGTAGTGAAAGAATGGAAGTGGGAAAGGTCGAGAGGCCTTTCGAGACGGTGATCCAAAGAGTGTCTTAGAGAGTGAACTGAAAGTCGGAGGTGGTTGAGTGAAGCATGGGCCAGTCTGGAAGGGAAAGAAAGAGGAAGAAGCGATTATATATCTGCAGACCAGGCATAGGGAGAGCTTCCCAGCCAGCGGCCAGCCTTTGAAAAAGGAGAGAGCAGCAGCTTGCAGCACTACTTGCTGCCCTTGAGCCTTGAGCAAAGAAGGGGATCAGCTAGCAGTCAGCGCAACAAGCAGCCGATTCTGGACTGCGCACGATCACCACAAATTCAATCAGCTTGTTCATCCCGTCTGCGTTTCAGACTGACCCAGGACCCTCGAAAAGGGGCCAATGCGGCGCCTTTCGAATTATTGTTTGAATGCATCCCGTGTTCGCGGACAATCGTACAGATTCTTCCAGATGCCCGCCCGGTGTAACCAAAAATTATACAGTGTCCGAGAGTTGTCCCTGGTCAGGTTATAATTGGGGTCGATACCTTGCACTTACCTTGCGCGCAATCCTCTGCAGGTTGGAACGTTCACCAAAAAAAGGGGATCTTCCGCGAGCCTTCCCACAAGCCAAAATCTGAATTCCCCATGAGGTTGTTCCACGCGAGCGAATCCGGCGTTCAAAATCCGATTCGCAAATGATTCGCGCGGCCCCGATCTGCTTCGACCCCGCACTTCACGTGTGATCGAACAGGCTGACGGCACCGGCACCGATAAGATTAGAATACCACGATAGCATTTCACGCATCTATTCCAACTTGGCTCTGGAAGCTGCCGTGCGAGGCTCTGAATCGGAGCGCAGAGGAATTCTCCTCGTTGCGTCGTTCCGCGCGATCACTTTGTTTATCTGACTTTTGCTCCAATGGCTACGAGTCTGCATCCTGAGGTATCGTATTCCAGAGACGCCAGAGAGTCAGTTGGCGGGCAGACAGGCAGCTAATTAATCGTTGCTCGTACGGCCTCTTATCCACCAGGATCAAGGGGAGTTCCAGGCGTCTAGGCGTACACTGGCAGCTCCAAACTCTCATGCTTCCAAAACTGAAAACCACGAGCTCCGATCAGAATTCATGCATCGTCGGTCATCGGACTAATGACACTGCAAGCTGGAGCAAAGAGCTGAACAAAGTCTATGTCCACACGCTGTCAACACAATGTCGCCATTTGCCATCACAAATTGCCGTGAGATGTATATCAGCGACTAGGTACTGGCAACTGGTGTGTCGTTCCAATTTCTATCTCTCATTCGACCGCTTCCGAACTTCCGGGCCGTTTCCGTCCTGTGTAACACCACTACAGTTGCCACTACCAGGAGTACCAGCTACCAGTGAAGCAGCGGCCCGTACTTGTGTTGAATCTCGATAGGTGCCGGCGATGAGGGCGTATTCCCTGTCATCCAAGAACGAGTTCCATCTGAAGCGGGCGGGAAGGCGGCTTAAAGGAAACCTAGGGCCTAGGGATCTCATACCTTGAGTGCGTCTCAAGGATCAACTATAAGCAAGCCGAGCTGCAAGCCGCACCCTTCACTTTCTTCTACGCCCACATTTGCCCTGTGCGGAAAGCATGATGCTCTGGCAGGCATCAATTGCGGAATGACACTTCATTTTGCTATTCTGCAAACCAGGGCCTGACGGCTGCTCCCAGCGCGACGACGAATCAATCACGCTGTGAGATCAGATCGCAGCAGTACCACAGCCACTTTCATTCCGCATTTTCACATCATGCTGCGGCGCTCATAGATTGGCAGGGCTTGCTGTCCATATACGGTGTCGGAGGTTGGAAAGCGAGCAGAATATCATGGGATGTCTTTCATGTTGGCTTGTGAAACGTCTAGGGAGCGTCTAGTAGGGTCTTCGATTGGGCTTCGAGCTGGACTTCGAGGAGTCTTGGGCAGGTGGAAGCCTTTGGTTGGAAGAGCTGCAAAGCGCATCTACACCGGACGGCAAATCGGGACCTGTCATTTTCCACTCATGTTCCCATCTACCGCCCTTTTACAAAAGGGTAGGCACCCTCGTTTCAGCTTCTCGAAATACTTCTCCCGCTGCGGGGCGGTGGCAAAAGCGCGAACGCGATTCATTAATCAATTAACCAACGTAATTGCGTTGCGCACATGAAAGAGAAATCGAACACGGGTTTCCTAAATTGTGAGCCTGTGTAGCTGCCTGTGGTACTCCTGTAGTGATGAGCTTTGCAGCTAGGTAGGCAAGCTGGTAGGCATGGCTGTATGATATGTGGAGCCTCCCTTTGCGATTGACCGCTGGCCTCGCTGAGGTTCGTCTCTCAGACCAGTGATCCCCCCGTACAGAATCAACCCTTGAGCCGAGCCACCTCTGGGCCTTGAAAGCGCTTTTGAAACCCATATCATTGACTGCTGTACGAAAATGCATCGTTCGCTTTGGATAATACTGGCACATTGGCGTCAAGCACGAGCAACTGAAGGCCTGCCTGGGAGACGGCATCGTGCATACTCAGGCTTCGGGCCCTGCTGATCATAGCATCCATGTCGGGAGAATTGGCGGAACTCGTTGAGAAACTGGCCAGTACTTCGACAACCCACACGCGGTCTGACGGATATCAATGGCTGGTACTCAGAAAAATACACCGCCAAGTATTCAGCGAAGCAAACTGCCTACAGGTCACCTACCGGTCTTCACCTCACCATCGACACCTCCTCAACAAGACGAAGCAGAATGCCAGAATGAAATTCGACGTCGAATGCGCTTTACGTAATCCGATATCCCGCCGGCTGTCCGGCAACGAGTGACTACCGGATACTCACCTTGCAAACGGAATACTTCCTCTTGGGATATATCTGTGCCTTCTCCGCAAACACCTGCCTTGCAGACCGGCTCCACCAATCAATTGCCTAAGCCTTATACCTTGTCCGTCTGCCATATCCCCCAGCCAAAGAAAACCGAATACCTACCATGCAAGCTTCCAAGTTGTTCGACGTCAAGGACAAGGTTCGTCAATTCGTCCAGCCATAGTACCATCAGGAGGAGCGCTGATGGAGCATTCGTCGACAGGTTGTTCTAGTTACCGGTGGAGGTAGGGGCATCGGGGAAATGATCGCTGAAGGTTTCGTTTCAAACGGTGCCAAGGTGAGCTCCCCGCGCTGCAGAAGTATCGTCAACATCTCCAACTCACTCGATCTCCAGGTCTACATCGCCTCTCGGGACATTAAAGCATGTGAAGCAACAGCCCAACGTCTCACCAAGCAAGGCCCCGGAAAGTGTTTCGCGCTCGCAGCAGACTTGTCAAAGTACGAGGACATTGTAAAGCTCATCGCCGAACTGAGCAAAAGGGAGCAGAGTGAGTCGCCCCCTGACGTGCACTCCGATGCCGTGACCTGACCGACCGTGCTTCAGCTCTGAACGTCCTCGTCAACAACTCTGGTGCCAACTGGGGAGCTCCGATCGACGAATACCCGGATGCAGCGTTCACAAAGGTGAGCTCGTCGAGCCTGCAATCCATGACGGAAGCCTGATCCACTCCGTATGCGACAGGTCATGAATTTGAACATCAACAAGGTATTCACGATCACTCAAAAGGCGCTACCTCTGCTCCGGAATGCACAGAAGAAGGACGGCGTGGCGAGGGTGATCAATGTGGGCATCTAGTCAACTGCGTATACGATGTGCAACTGCTGATCGAATATCTTCCCGTAGATCGGTTCCGTAAATGGTGTTGATCCTCCTGCCTTGGAGACATACGCCTACTCTGCCTCCAAGGCCGCCCTGCACCAGTGAGCTCCTCCTCATCCATTGTGAACAACTCCCAGCTCACGCTCCTCCCCCAGTCTCTCCCGAGTCCTCGCATCCCGTCTGGGCCCCGAGGGAATAACCGTCAACACGCTCGCGTGCGGCCCCTTCCAATCAAAGATGATGAAGGAGACGTTGGAAAAGTTTGAAGAATCGATTGTCGGTGGACTTCCGTTGGGGAGAATCGGGACGGCGGAGGATGTGGCTGGGGCTTGCTTGTTCTTGTCTAGTCGGGCTGGGGCTTATACTACTGGGTGAGTGTGCAGTGCGGGAAATGGGGGTTTGGGTTGCTGATGTTGTGGTTTGCAGTGCGACTATTCCGGTTGATGGTGGATCGTTGGTCAAGGCCAAGCTGTAGGCGGTTTGGAAGTTGGACAAGCTTGGATGGTCAAGAGAGGCTGGGACAGAAAGGGTGGACAGTAGAGGTATAACCATATTGTATTCAAATTTCCAGTGAGGTATCAAATACAAGACACAAGGTACAACATCAAGACAATAGTTGTCCGCTAAAGATGAGCCAAGTCGTGAAATAGAGTGACCGAACCACGTCAAAAACGCAATCCAGCACCGTAACACATCAGCCACCTTCCCAACGGCACCCTCCAGCACCCACGTTACCCACACGATCCAAAAAGGACGCCCAGGCAAGGCACAACCCCCCGACACGACTCGCCCATCTCCCGTTTTAAGCAGACTTTCCAATCATGCACCCATGTTAAAACCGGTGGGTACTCAAGACGAGTAACTGATCCACCAGGCACACGATCGTTTGGAATAAAAGCCCTCGAAAGATGGTCCACCTCGATGTGTCCGAAGACACAAAGGGTAGAGTAACAGCGTTACGGTATATGAAGGGAATGGAAGGGAATCAATCTTCCATGGGTATGACTCATCGACTACCAACCAATGAAGAGGGCGGGGTCGGGGGAACGGCGTGAACCGTTCGTCCCGAGCCCGTTGGTCCCTCTGGAGGATGTCGGGAACCCGAGGAGGGTTCCCGTGTTCCTCCCTGGTAGCGGATCTAAAGACCATGGCTTGCGCGAGCAAGAGAAGAGAGGAAGGGGAGAGAAAGGAAGAGAGAAGGATAGTATGGTTACTCGCCTCGTTGATCGATGATCCTCTCCGCTGCAGCCACATCCCGATCGAGATCCAACCGGTACTGGACCAAGCACGGTACGCGTATCCTTCTACCACAAAAGCAGATGGGAGGCGTGACGGTCGATGGATTGATGTGCGGTATGGAACGGCGGGAAGAGGCTTGCAGCTGGTCGAGGATGTCTTGATGGTGAAGAGACGAGGCAGAAAGGCATCCAGAAAGATGGACTGAAGCTGTATCTATAGCCGCGCGAACTGGGCTGCATCAATCGACGACCGAAATTTGGCGAGTGATAGTGGGTCCGCCGGAATGACGTGTATTGCGCTGAGGTAAGCAAGCGAGAACTGCCTGATGCGGATATGCGTCATCCCGGTCTCCGCCGCGAACTGTTTGGTTCCGAGGCGACGACGAGCAAGCTTGCCTCGCGTGCGTTCGCTATATCATCGCCTTCTACCACGAGTCTTCTGTTCCTTGCCTCGTCTTTGCCGTATTCGCCCTCATACAACCATCATGAAGACCGCTCTCTACCTCTCCGCGGCGTTGGCCGTCGCAATGACGGGCGCAGACGCAGGTGTCCATCGGTAAGTCCAGTCGCCTCGCCCCGTTTCGCCATCAACGTCATCCCGCTCATACTCCTTTCCTCCGCCCTTTCGCAGAATGAAACTCTCCAAGATCCCCCTCGCAGACACTCCCGCCTTTTCCCCCTCTCGAGAAGCCGCCTGGTTGGGATACAAACATACCATCCCCGATTCGATCCAGGGTGTGTTTGATGACATTGCGCAGAAGCCTTTGGGCGGTTCGGGTGGTTCCGGACGCAAGTTTAAGCATGTTTTGGACAAGGAGGAGCACGAGTTTTTCTGGACGCAGATGATCGAGGAGATTGAACGGGTCGAGGAGAAGGAGGGGTTGCGTATGAGTTTGGTAAAGGGTGGACACGGCGTTCCCTTGAGCGGTCAGTCCTTTCAACGTCGTTCCCCGCTCCACGTCCTGACGCCAAGTATCCCTAGACTACTCCAACCTGCAATACTATGCCGAAATCGGCCTCGGCACACCTCCCCAGAGCTTCAAGGTCGTCCTTGACACTGGTTCATCAAACCTTTGGGTCCCCGGAACAAGCTGCACCAGCATCGCCTGCTTCCTGCACGCCAAATACGACGCAACCGCTTCGTCTTCGTACAAGCAGAACGGATCCGCGTTTGCGATCCAGTACGGTTCGGGGTCGGTCGAGGGTATCATCTCAAAGGATACGCTCGAGATTGGGGACTTGACCATCAAGAACCAGTTGTTTGGCGAGGCTGTAAAGGAGCCTGGATTGGCGTTTGCGTTTGGTAAATTTGATGGGATTTTGGGTTTGGCGTATGATACCATTTCGTGAGTCGATTCAGGTCGTCACCGTCACATTCGCTAACCTAACCTTTCGCAGCGTCAACCACATTCCCCCTCCGTTTTACAACATGATCGACCAAAAGCTGCTCGACGAACCCATCTTTTCCTTCCGCCTCGGCTCATCCGATGACGACGGAGGAGAATGCATTTTCGGCGGAACAGACGACCATGCGTTCGAGGGCAAGATCACCTATGTCCCCATCCGACGAAAGGGGTACTGGGAGGTTGAGCTTGAAAAGATTGGCTTTGGGGATGAGGAGCTCGAGTTGGAGGGGACGGGTGCGGCGATTGATACCGGTACTTCGTTGATCGTCATGCCTTCCGACGTTGCCGAGATGTTGCACAAGGAGTGAGTCCGTTCATATCACCTGTTTGTGGATACTAATCCCCCTTCGCCGCCCAGAATCGGCGCCACAAAGTCCTGGAACGGCCAATACCAAATCGACTGCGCAAAGATCCCCGATCTCCCAGACTTTACTTTGCACTTTGGCGGAAAGCCGTACACCTTGAAGGGAAGCGATTACATCTTGAACGCAGGTGGTACCTGTATCTCTTCCTTTACCGGAATGGATATCCCCGCGCCTACCGGTCCGCTCTGGATCGTCGGTGATACTTTCTTGCGAAAGTACTACACCGTGTACGATTTGGGCAGGAGTGAGTATTACGAACGTTTGTTTGTGGATGTGTTGGCTAATTACATGGATTCCCTAGACGCTGTTGGTTTCGCCAAGGCCAAGTAAAGCGACAAGCGACGATCACTACACGGCACGATTATCCGTCACTCATAATTACCAACGTTTGATCGGCCGTTTTCTCGGAATGGAGGCGTCTGTAGCAGTGTTCACTTCCGCATCATTAGTACTCTCAAACATGGCAGCAGTTTCCGAATCAAACAGAAAGAGGTTGTCGACGCTGCATGGCGTTTTCCGCATTTTGTATAGTAAATGACAATATTGAATGAAGTCAAGATACTGCAAGGTCTCTAAGGGCAGCAGAGTCCTTCGCTCATAAGAATGATCGATCACATATTGCGGCTAATCATACAAGATCAATCTTTGATAGCTCAACCGTGTTGCCAAAAAGAGCTGTGATTGAGAGGCGGAAACGTCAGACCTATACTTAATCCCGAGTGCGAGCCACCTACGTCTTTCCCTTGAACGACTTCGAGGCGAGCTCGTCCACTTCTTCCTGTGTCAACGTAAACGTCAAAGCCTTTGCATTCTACACTCGTATTCGAGATCAGCGCCCCGCAAAGGAAAATAACCGTCAACACGGAATTCGCCCCATCTCACCTGTTCAGCCTGCTGCTTATTCTTCGCCCCTCCCAACGGAATCGCACCCTTTGCAATCACCCAATTCAACGCCACGGCCGAAACGGGCACATCGTATTTTGCGCCAATGGCCCGCATCGTTTCCAGTAGAGGCTCAAGTTGATCCATTGGCATGTTGGAGAATCGACGGCCAGAGGGGGGTGGGTTGGAGGCAGAGTATTTTCCGGTGAGGCGGCCTTGACCGAGGGGTGAGTCTATGATGTGCGGAGGGGAGCGATCAGCGGTGTTTTGGAAGGGAGGGTGGTGTGCTTACATGCTAGCAAGGTGATACCGCGTTCCTTCATGGCCGCGAAGAGACCGCTATCTTCTGGCAGCGTTCGCAAGAGACTGTATTCTACTTGATTCGAAACAAGCTGGATGCCATGTTTCTGCAGAATGTCGTACATCTGGATACTGGAGAGGTAAGACACAACAGATTTCAGACATGACTCTGATCCAGGGCAGAGTGCATGGCCTACAGTTCATGCTTGTTAAAGTTGCTTGAATGAGCGGCGCGGAAGGGTGTTATCAACCGGACGAGGACAGACACCCGAAAGCACGCACCTGACTCCAACCTGCTTTGCCAATCCCAACTTTACACACTCGGCAAGCTGAGCACCTTGTGCTGCCCAAGAATGAAACGGCAGACTGGTTGCGCCGTGAATCTAACAGACGCCCGACAAGTAAGTACCATCCAGGAATCGTCCATGCCCGGACCTCACCTGGTACAGATCGACCTGGTCGACACCGAGCCGCTCGAGCGATTTTTTCAAAGCCGTCACGATTGCCGGACGGAAAAAGAACCAGTTTCCTGGATGAGGAAAAGGTAGATCTGGAGAGGATAACCCAGCAACGTGTGAATAACGTCCCAAGGGGTTGACGCGGATCAAAGCCCACATTTCGTAGCAATCACCACTTTCTTCCTATACTCTTCCGACGAATCCTTCAAGAGCTTTCCAATGATCCGTTCGGATTCACCGTACCCGTATATCTCTGCGGTGTCGTAAAACGACAGGCCGAGCTGTTCGCATGCTTTCCATGTGTCTTTTAGGTTTTCATAGTCCCGCGCTTCTTGATAGTCCCAGACATGCTGAGAGAAGAGAACGCCAGAGGGTAGTCAGCGAAGGGAGCAGAAGATGACATGCTCTGTTGGCAGATGAAGACTTGCCTTGTCTCCCCAAGCCCAAGTTCCTGTTGGCCCCGACGCAGATCAGCAACGATGCCGCATATCCAACCCGTCTGTGAGCTCACCGAGACAGAGGGCGGGAACTTGCTTTGTTCCCAGTGCGACTGTTTTCATGATAGACATCTTGCGGAGAGGATGCACACGGTGACAAGGGTGACTCCGGTCGAAGTAGTATACTAGATATAGTATGCGCATTCAACGGCTCTATCCGCTGCTGCGCTGACGAATCTGGAACAGCGAGTGAACGAACAGCTGTCTTCAGTCTTCACCTTGTTTGTTCGCTCTTTATCCTATCAAGTATCCTCAAGCTTATTATCCCATCCGTGCACATCCCACGACGCATACCCTATGTCTCTCACAATGCGCTTCCAACCCTGGCACGACGATGCAGACCTTCCTATCTGCAAGGCATGCATGACCCAATATCCCGCGGGAGACCGAACAGAATGTCCCATCTGCCTCGACCCAAGGTGCGCCTCGCTTGACTCCCGTGATTTATTGGTCGCTTCATTGAGAGTTCCGGCCATCCCCTAGGCAGTTCGTACCGCCCACTGGACAAGCTTGGACTTCGCTGCGACAACTTGCGGAACAAGGACATGTGAACAGGATCGTCCCTGACGAAGACGAACGGATCTGCTTCATCATGACCGAGCCGTCAATGGGGATTGGACAGACCCGTACGTCCGTCACATCCCTCCTAGAATTCAGGTCACCGACGTACCCTTCCCCTCAGCGATACTCATCAAGACATCCAAGGCGACCTACATGTGGGACTGTAACGCCTTCTTATCCAACGACCTCTTTCGGGAACTATGCGCGCTTAAACCACCCATCAAGGCCATCGCAATCTCTCATCCCCACGTACGTAGCCCCCATTTCTGTCTTGCATGTCCTTAACCAAGTGCGCGAACAGTTCTACTCGACAAGCTTGACATGGGCACGATGCCTCCGAGTTCCGCTACTCATCGCCGCGGCAGACAAACACTGGTTTCAACGTCTATCGGATGTGAAGGAAGGCGAAGTCGAGTGGTTCCACAATGAGGCATCGTTGGAAGATGGAGTCAGCGTGATTCAGTGCGGAGGGTGAGTGCCGAGCGGAGCGGATGTGTCGTAGCAGTACTAACGTGACCGGATCGACAGTCACTTTCCCGGATCGAGTGTCTTGCACTGGGATAGATCGCTCGAGCCCGCGTTCGAGTCTGGAAAGCACTGTCGAACCGGGATCATCCTGTGCTCGGATACAGCAATGGTTCAAGCTACCCAACAAGGGTTCACGTTCCAATGGTCTGTGCCAAACATGGTGAGCTTTGCTTTCCATGTAGCGTGGGTTCCTAGCTGATCCCTCGATTCGTGGAGATTCCCCTCAATCCGTACGAGATCAAAGGGGTCTGTGAGCGCCTACAGGGCGTCGCCTTTGACCAAGCGACAAGTACATGGCCGCATCGCTTCATTCGCAAGAATGCTCGACAGGTTCTCCTGGATAGTATGCAGAAACAGCTGCACCATATGGGATTCGTTGAAGAAGGGGGAGAACTTAGGGTTGGATCCAAGTCGGAGATCGCTCATAATCTTGTGTATAAACATTGACTCGCCGTGCGCAAGAAGCCTGGAAGACTGTAATGTTGATACGCAACCCGTTCACGAGATATCATCTTGTCTATTTATCCAGTCCCTGCGCGAGCTTGACAATCAAATTCCAGCCTCGCTCCACGTCCTGCCTTTCCGTCCTCGCATTACCCAGAGAGAACCTGATGCAAAACGTACCCTCCTCGCCATTCTCCGCCGGCAATACAGTCTGGGTAAGAATAATGTCGCCTCTGGAAGCCAATGCTGCGTGTAGTCGTTTATTCAGATCGTTTAGCTCCTTTTGCGTGTATCGTTTATCCTGGGGGCGGTATCGGGACACTAGTAAAGCGAGCGACTTGGGCACCAGCAACTCAAAGTCTGGTGATTCCTGTATCATCTTTTCGAGGAAATCGGCCATTTCCAAACCCTAGGGCCAGAAGATGTAAGAGTTCCGTAGAATTAGAATAGAGGCCAGGTTTGATACTCACTGCGCGAAGATGCTTCTGATAGCCTTGCACGCCATAACTTCTCAATACGAACCACACTTTGAGTGAACGGAATCTTCGTCCAAGCTGAGGTGGAAGCTTTGGCATTAGCCGACGAGGAACGGCACTTAGCGACAGTACTCACTGCCAACTGCCAGTTCCTGTAGTCGATAACCGCCCCTAAGAAAGCAAGTTGAACAAGTCAGCTCACCTGCACATCCGCAGCTTGGACAGGCTTGTGCGCCTCACCTGAATCTCCTTGCGCAGTTCGCAAATACGCCGGAGTCACATCAAGCGCAGACGTCAACAAATCCCTGTCTCTCACCCAAAGCGCAGTCGCGTCGAACGCGACAAGGCCCCACTTGTGGAAATTGGTACTGAAAGAGTGGGCATACTTGTTGATCGCTTCGAGTTGCAGCTTCGGCCGGAGTTCGGGAAGAGCCATGCAGACGCCTGCCCACTGCAGAGTGAGGGAATCTCAGTCTCAGAAAGACCCGCATCTGCTATATAACGATTAGGCTGTCGTCAGTAACTCACAGCAGCGTCTATATGCAGGAAAGCGGTCGGGAAGTCCTTGACTGTACCATTCGATGACAGAATGAGAATGTTTCCAAAATCCAAGGCCAGATTGCAGAAGACTTACGGACTTCACCAATGTCTGCGATATGATCTATAGTCCCGGTGTTCGTCGAGCCGACGGTGGCGACTGGTCGAGAAGACAATGTCAGGTGGAGTCCTATAAGTGCCGAAGTAAGATCAGTCCAAATTAGACTCACTCAACATAAACGGTATCAGGCCTTTCTCGCTGTCTTCCGTCAGAGCCTGTCGGACCACATCAGCTCGAAGCGCATATTGATCTTTGCGATATGTCGGTAAAGCTCTAAACTCCATTCCCAAGATAATCGCGGCCTGTGTGGAATTTGCAAGATTCAGCCCAGGAAAAACCTGTTCGCGTTCACCTGAGGCTGAAGCGACATACCTTCTTGCCGATACTGTGAGTTTGGGTGCTACCATACATGATCATCTTGGGTGTACAGCTGGCCCGCAGTTTCTCCGGAATGACAACTTGCGTTGCCTTTACTCGAGCCCCGTCAACGCCCGTCATGACACCGGTTCCTCGAGCTAAACCTTTCTTGAGATTGCCATTGACCATGGAACCGTGCGCGGCAGCTTCATCCTCGACCAAGACCCGCAGACAACGTTCTCTAGCAGCTACAGCAACCGTAAGGCACGCTTCAGAAGCGGAACCCTGCAACCAGCGGTGTGTATGAGATGACACGTTGACACGAAAGGTCTACCACACATACCAAGATGATCCCACCGCCTACCCCAGAGCTTCCGTGGAATACTGGGTCCAAGCCGAAAAGCTTCGCCGCCCAATCCATCACCACCATCTCCAATTCTGTACACGCCGGAGAGCAGTTCCACTGCCCGTGAAAGTCGTCTTAGCATGAGTGAACGTTGGATCACGAGGGAGCTTACATTGAATCCCGGATTGCTGACGCTGGTAGCGTACATGTCTGCCAGGATCGATTCGAAATTGGTGATCGAAGGGAAAAAGGCAAAGAAACTCGGATGTTGCCAGTGAGTGATTCCGGGCATGATTCGTTCTTGAAAATCCTTTGCAATAACAGAAAAATCCTCGCCCTTGTCCGGAGCGTGGTCTGTAGGGTAAGCGAAGCGAATAGTGTCGTCAGCTGTACGGCTTCGTGTATGTGTTCTGCTAGGCAACTATTACATACCAGGAAGCTGTTTCACAAGGTATCCTGGCTCGACTGTCGAATTCACAGGCATGTCCCGAATATTGGTATAATAGTCGCATATGGCATCCACCGCTTGGTAGCCTGCCTGCCGAAAGCTGGTAGAAAAGAGCTGCATTAGCAAAACGAAGCTTGCCAGTCCAGGTATGGACTTACGCCTCGATATCCATATTAATGATTCCTTGGTAGAGTATTTGTCGTGTGGTATTGGGTATGTATGACCTGCAGCTTTCGCAACTGCTGGAACGGGTATATGGGACGTTGCACTAGGTGGCGCTCTATATGTGTCCAGAAGGAGCTCGAGAATGCACAAGGAAGATGACAGCTGTCCAAGAATGAGAACAGCTGTGGTGTGAACGAGAACGAAAGAAGAGCACCCGGACGTGACCGAGCATGAACCCGCTTTATCCGTTCATTATTCGAGCGCGATTGGCGACTCAGCCGAATCGGATGGATCGGATGGAATAGCAGCTGGAATAGCTGATGAATATAGCTGATCGGATAGATCTTTGGAGCTTGCTCTACAAAAGCAGTACGATACAAAAACCAACGCTTACCGAGATCGCGAAATATCTGCCTGAGCTGGCTCAATAATCATCATTCCGTGTTCTGTGCAGCTCTGCTACACATTCCTCAATCGAAGACTCATTTCGGACTTGTTACCTGGAAACATGCAACGTGTGGCTTACGCCATTACAGGATATGGAACGCATCCAACTCTATTTTTGTTATCCTCCATCTATGGGTCATGTCTTAGAACTTGAAGACATGGTCGTTGTCGTATTGCAATTCACCCAATGCACCCTTGATTTCTCCTTGCTTTGTGCCTTCCTTGGGACCACAAACGGCGGCGTATTGACCGGGACTAGAGGGGGAAGGCGACGAGATTAGTTCGACGTTGGGCAGGATATGAGAAGAAAACTTACGGTCCACAAACGAAGAACTGCATTGGTAGAAACATTGCAAATTACAGTGCCACTTAGTACCCTGTCTCTTGGGCCGTTAAGAAACACTCACCTTGACATCCCTAGCGTTATCCTTGGGCAAGTACTTTTGAATCATTTCTTTTGTGATGTAGCCCTTTTCACCCCGCCAGAAGTAAGGGGGCTTATCAAGCGAGTAGACGACTTGGAACCTGTCAGGGTGCTCCTTGGCGAGCTTGTCCCATCGGTCTCGCAACACTGCGCAGCAAATAAGTTGTCAATTTGCGGCGATACGCGATTTTCGTTGCCAGCAAAACTCACGAATGTCCTTGTCAGTAACGTTGGCAAACATCAATGTCCACTTGGTCTTGTCATCGGGCAGTTCCAAAGAGTGAGTGATCATCTGGTACATAGGGGTGATACCACTTCCGCCACCGATGGCGAAGCCATGAGCGAATGCGTTGGGCTTGTAAGGGTATTTAGCGATCGGACCCTTGAAAGACAAGGTCTCTCCGGGCTTGAGGTGTGCAATATGCTGAGACATTTTTCCGCCCTACGAAATTGTTAGAGTTGTAAATCAGATATACTGTAAACGCGATTATGCCATCCCACCTACTTCGTAAACCTTGACCATCAACTGCATAGTACCCTTCTGGTTCTGAGGAGAGATAGGGGTGTACGGCCGGATGACAGGCTTTCCCTTGTCATCGAGACAAGACTGGGCATCGGTAGCCTTGACCAACAAGGCGGAAGCGGTCTCACCACCAGCGGTAGCTTTGGGATCAGGGAAAGAGAAGGTGTAGCTTTGGACACCGTATGAGCATCCGTGCTTCCATCGCGAAACGAGTACATGCTCACATGTTCGTGTTGTGGTTGTACGGCTCAACCTTTTCCAACTTGAAGTCAACCCAGTTGTTCTTGATCAATGCCTTGACCACATCGACACCAGCTTCACCAGTAGCGGTCTTTTCTTGGTCAAATGGTCCAGTCACGGTATCTTTAGCGTCCTTGACGGCATCTTTGGCTCGACCGACAGCCTCGTTAGTGTTGGCAGAAACAGCAGCGCCGACAGCTTGAGCCTTGTTCTTCAAGTCTTCACCGGTGGAAGAGGCCGAGGGGTCTCGATCGATAGCTTCATTGAGGTTGGCGCTCGCGGCAGAAGTTCGCTCATTCACGAAACCCTTGGCCTTGTCCGCAGCCTCTCCAACGGCGTCCTTGGCTCGGCCTAGGTATTCGTTGGTGTTGGCCGATGCAGCGGATGTTCGTTCGTTGACGTAACCCTTTGCCTGGACAGCAGCGTCTTTCGCTCGATCGGTGTACTCGTGTGCATTTGCAGAGGCAGCGGCCCTGGACGCTGTCAGTGAGAGAGTGATTAATGCAGAGTTTCGTAGCGCATCAGCGAAGACTAACATCGGTCCATGTACACATATCCAGCGAGACCGGCCTATCGACGGTAAATGGGCAGGAGTTTAGCAACAGATCCCAGAACAGTTGCCTGACGCAAGCGGTTTGAACCACCCTTTCACTGTACTTACGATACCGGCGAGACCCAAAGCAAGAGGGAGGTCTGGATGTAACTAGGTCAGCGATCGTTCGAGGTCGCTCCCTTTCGACGAATGTGCTTACTAGATGATCCTCCGGCACCTCCGGCTGCGTAACCTCGTCGTTGGGCTTGCTGAACCTGCAAATCGAGAGAGCCCGATAGTCAGGTTTGCGACGAAGGAGCGATCCAAGAAGAAAAGCTTACAGGTCGAGCAATGCTCCTGGCCAATGGGATAGCTCGAGTTCGCAACATTGCGTTAATTGTGTAAGTGAGAACGATACGCTAATAGCAACCGACAGCGCTGGATACAATACCTTCAAAATGCTATCTTACTTTACAAGACTGAATTCTGAGATCGGGTTGACGCGATCGAACCTCGGGCGATGATATGACGCGTGGTTTCTCAGAAGCGCAACGAGCAGCGAGGAACGGCTTGCGATCGAATTTGGTGGCGGCAATTACTCCTGTCGTATCATGCTGAAACGTCAGGTCCCGAAAGGTATAACCACAAAGAAACCCATCTCAGAGCCCGATGCACCGTCGATAACTATGCTCATCAAACCGCGCCGAAACCGGATGATCGTTATGGAGTGGAATACCAATAAGTGTAACGTGATTTGCTCTCCATGAATTTTCTGCTACTACTGTTCTCCTAGGAATCCCTTGACTCTTGCCATCGTGCTGCAAGCGGCAAATGAGCAAGTCCGGCACTCCCAGAAAGCAAGAGGAGGTTCGAAAAGACAGCCTTTTCATGCCCGCAAGCGCATCCCCAAACGCATTATGGGAATACTACCCCGGTCCCCATTATGCTCAATGTTTTTCGAGCGCGAAAGCGAGCGGTCCATCCGGCCACTAGGCTGGTTGTAGACTTCAGGGAGACGGTTGTAAGTTCGATAAGGGCACAAAAGCTGATTTTCTTCGAGTGAAGTGGATCGAAGCCATTCCCGAGCAATGTCCCGGTTCGCGTCTCACAAGGGCAAGAGCCAACTTCTCAGCGCCTTTGCCTTGACAACGCGCACAACTAGCTGCTGTCGGGAAAGAATCCATCGGAACGACTGTGGACCAAAAGAAGGCCAGAGCAAGCGGTCAGAATACGTAAGCCGGTCTTCCAGATTCTCAAACTGGTCGAGTTATCAACTCCCTATCGGTGTGCTGCGAGTCGCTCGACTCAGCATTGCTAGCAGTGACCCAAGTTGCAACCCGAAGATGGCTCGACCGCAGACTCGCATCAGCTCTCAGAGAAGCAGGAACATGGCATGATGTGTAAACGAGCTGATTCTAAGCTTACATTCCTGACTTGTCACCACGTCGTTGATGCAACGTCTGATAACGTATTCCAATTCCGACTGCGAGGAGACCTCGATGAAACGACCGGAGGCCAGTCCCTGGTTTTGCCACGGCTGAGCATGACACATATCTCTTGAGCGGAGACAGCGTTCGCTAATCGGTGACCTGGGGCCGTCCTTCGCCAGGTCAGCTGTCCAGTGTCCAGAGGTCATTCTTCGATTTGTGGTTTCTAGCGATGGCCGTCTAGTACCAGTACCGCCCGAGAACAAGTACGCGCTTTAACAATTTCAGTGAATCGTGTGCCTTTGTTTGGTACGTGAACAGCATTCAGCTCAACGACTTCGACGCGCAAAACACAAAATGGATACAGCTAGCAGTGTGTGCCGCTCCCTGTCTCCATCTTGCAATCATGGATTGAGAACTTCGCGCATTTGCATTTGCATCTGCCACACCTGCCTCTGTATGACCGAATCCCGCCGGGAACGTAAGGTATTCTGTTGCCGGATACCGTGCTATTGCGCTCAAGATAAAACGACTCATGACATTACCAGCAGTCGTCTTTCTGCTCGCGCAATCTCTCTTCACTACGCCGGAACAGTAACGCGATCCCAGGTACCTCCAGAGGCAGGTTGATGGGTGACGAGATCGCTGTCTACTGCGCCGTCGGCGAGACTCGGGGACATTGGCGTTCCTACCGACCATCCTTCCTGATACCAAGTTGTTCTGCTATATGGCCGCATTTCTTTTTTCATGAACTGTAGACCTCTGATGCACAACCCGGGGCAGACCTGGACTTGAGGAAATGGCCTGTGAACTAGATGGAACCAGTCTCATGACAACCGACGACCTGGCCTGTGCAACGCATCGCAACTGATAAGCACCCAACCTTCTCTCACAACAAACACTTGCGGTGCGATAACATACATTTGTTCATTCGGCATGGTAGGGAGGATGAACACTTGGCGGACAGGTTTCGCACTTTGCAGCCTATCAGTGCCTCCGCATTGTCGTCAGCGGCCAACTATTCCGCCCCTCACCGGCCTTATTGCTGATCAGGCTGCTTACTCCTCCAGCTCATTGCCGCCCCACAAGTTGAGGCACCAGTAATGTATTTATTACTTTAGGAATGGCGAGGAAAACTGTAAGCAAACAGAACTGCGAAACTTGCGACCGAGTTCGACTAGGATGGTGACCGCTTGCACTTTTTTGCACCAAAGTGGAGGCGAATTTGAATGGGAGCTGATCACCATCCTCTGGCTGGAGTGACCTGGGACCGCTGGTTACCACTGGGTTGCCTCGGTCGTATGCGTATAGCTCTCCGTCGTGGTCACGTGCACGTATAACGTCACACGTCCGCTGGCTAAATGTGTGCGTTCGAGACTCGGCCGAAGATACGAGATAATAATTGTGAATTAACCTGAGCGCCAGTGACCTCGCTAGTGACAGCTCCAGTCACTTTGGCCAGCTAACCTGCCTCGCCCGCTGGCTCGCCCTCAGCTGAGTTCAGCTGAGCGAGATTTGAGCGCTGCTGACTTTGCGGAATTAACTGCTGAGCGTGAACCATCGCTACTTCGCGAAGTAATCAACCCGAATTTCAAAACAGCGGCTGAAAAGCTGGTTAGCTCCCAGATCATCATCAGCTCTTCTCTCATGAATTCCTCATGAATTCCGGTAGTATCCCGATCACGCGAACTGCCAAACATGCTTTCCGGAGGCCCTGCTTCCAGTCTGCTTCCTGCAAGGTATGAGAGCAGGATGAGTAATCATCCCGCCCAGCCTACCCCGTAATCCGGCACCATCTATCCCCTACCTTATATCTATCACACGCAGCATGCAGCACATACAGCAGGTGGCTGCGCGCGACCAAGCTTCAGGTAGGAGAGTAGGAGAGCTGGTAGACTGCTAGTAGCTCCTAGGAAAGTATGATGAACGACAGGACTGCAGGCCTCGACCGCCTCTCTGCGAGATTGACTGCTCATGCATGACGGGAAGCCTGTGTAGGAGATGCAAAAGTGCAGCTGGCAGTGCCAGCTTGCCAGGCCTCTGTCAGCGAGCATTATCTTTCCAGCAAGCTACGTGCGGATGATGGAACCATAATCCCTCAGCTACTCCAGTGAGCCAGTGAGGTCTTTTTCGCAAAGCTGACGGGAATTTGAGGAATTTGAATGGACGGCTGAAGCCCGGTGGAAACGACCAGCTACAGCGACTCATAACCGGATCTAAGGGATCTAAGCTCTACATACCGCGTACAGTGGACGCGGTTGTTTCCGGGGATAAATGATAATGCACATACTGCAATACTGCACATGATCTACCGATGTGGAGGTCCGTTGAGCAGTGGCTTCGTGGCTTCGTGGCTTCGTGATGGAATGCCCCAAGGGTGCTGCAGTACATCATATTTGATTCCTCCTTGCTGCGTCCTTTCAAGGGCAACGAATCGACGTCGTTGATATAATGTTCACAACTCACCATCCATTCTTGAACAGACCTTCATACCGACGACCGTCTTGAGCTGTGCATCGTTCAACCGAATCACCACCTCGCTTACGACGCTTCAATCAGATCAACGCTGGTTCTGTCCGTCAACCGTAAGGACCGCAGTCAGGATCACCCAGGAATACAACACACTCTATCAGAGCTCGACAATCTTTCACGATGGCTTCACGAGGAAACCCTATGATCCAGCAGCTCTACGAGTTGCCCGTCCCGCCTCTTGGACAGGTCAAAATGTCGGCGTATCGCCCAGTGTGCTACGATCAGCCGCCAGACTTCCGGGCTGCACTGAAAGAAGGTAAGTCGCACGGTTCCTCTGTATGCATAAAGAAGCGAGTATGCATAAAGAAGCGATTGACCGGTCCTCCTGTTGATTCTACCAATCGCTTGCAGGTAAAACGCTGGTCGGAACGTGCTTGACGATATTGCACAACGATGTCGCTAGATTCACGTCGAACATTGGCTTCGACTTTGTCTTTCTCGATTTGGAGCATACGCCAATGGGACCTGAAGCGGCAAAGGAGATTATAAAGACAGTACATGCCTAGTAAGTTCTTATCCAGTCTGAGACGCTTATCTCACAGACCTGCATTCTCATCCATTCATCCTGCTTCTCCTTTCTCGTAGTTCGGAAGGCGAAACACATGTGATTGTTCGAATTCCGACCTTTGGGCACGAATGGGTAGCTTGGATGCTGGATGCTGGTGCAGCGGGGATCGTGGTTCCTCATGTAAGTGGTATTTCGCCGGTACCTGATGATAGAACTAGAACGACTTCGCTAATCCATCTCCTTTGGATGACGGTCTTTCAGTCCGAGACGGCAGAACAGGCCAGGAAAATAATCGAAGCCGCCAAGTGGGTGCTGCAGTTCGCGCGAGGATAGAGCTGGGGTTGACCCCCTTGTCAAATGTCAATTAGATTCCCTCCTTTTGGTAAACGCTCTTATCCGCCATTCACGGCAATCCCTGGGGTTACCGACGTGAGTCTTTTCAACGGGTCTGCGATGTTCTCTATGCTTCAGTAGTGCTTATAATGTGTTCTCCAAATTGACAGGGCTTGCCAAAGGGCAAGAATTCATTGTACGACGTATACAACGATCATGCAGCAATCATCATGCAGATTGAAAGCAAGAAAGGTTGCGAGAATGCACAGGAGATCTTGGCGGTACCGGGAGGTCAGTTTATCGGCTGATGGGCATTGGACGTCTCCCTAACTTCATCTGCTGTTCTCCGCAAACTAGTTGATGCGACCATGATTGGAGCAGGAGATCTACGGCTGGAGCTCGGTCTTCCACCTACCCAAGACGGCCCAGAACCGTCGTTTCAAGCATGCGTCCAACAAGTCTTCAAAGCTGCCAAAGACAACAACGACATGCCAGTGTTTGGATTCGCCTTTGGCCCAGCATTCATCGACAGCAAAGTCAACCAAGGTTATCGAGGCATCATGGTGACGAGCGATGTCACGGCTTTGGTTTACAAGCAGATGGCAGATCTCAAGTATGCAAGGGAGATGATCCAGCAAAAAGCAGATGGAGCCAAGGAAGTGGGAAAGGACAACGCGGCAGAGGTGGCATCACAAGTGGAAGGCTTATCGCTCAATGATGGTGCCACAGCTTCAAAGTAATTTGTGACCAGTCATGGGAACCAGTGAGACTGGCTGTCTAGTCGAAGCGGAATGGACGAAAAAGACAGCTCGAGGTAGGACGCCCTGGCGGACAATTTGTACAAATTATACCCCGCTCAGTATCGTGATCACAAGATCACCTGTTGTACCACAAATAGCAATTGGGACAACCAACACGGATATCGTGAATCATGTTGCAAAAAAGATACATCCTGCGTCTGCCAGGAAGGTTGCACCATGTCATGCGTCGTATGAACGAAAATCTAGATACCCATGACTGAATGATCATGCTGTGATTTCCGATGCATACATCACAAGACCCGTCTATACGGTACTTAGACTGTTCCATGTCCACCTTCCTTGTAGAACTTCTCCATCTGTGCAACAATCTTTTCCAACCCAGTCAACCATTCGTCGAGCTCCTTTTGAACCTCAGCTTCGGGTGAGCCCAGCTTTGGGTAGAAGACAGCCCGGTACGGGCACGCCTTCATGGCAAGCTAAAGTCATGGAACAGATCAGTGAATTGACGCGATAGACTGAAAGGAAGGGACGTACCGAGAAAAGAGGCCGGATCATCATGCCGTGGTGCGGCCTCAAACTGCCTTCGTATGCCTTTTGAAACGAGACAGACAACTCCTCCGACGGGTCTTGCTGTGATCGTCGGAGACCGATTGCGGTAAACTTGAGTCCTCTGTTTGAAGCACCGCCAGATCAGTACCGCAACGACATCCCGCGGAATAGATAAGGCCTTACCGGAGCAACCACATCAGACCTTCGGTAGCGGTCTTCTTCTTCTCCGTCTTTTCGCCATTGACCAAGTCCTCTAGAGTGGCGGATTGGGCAGGGTGCGATGCCAACCGGGCTCGAACTTTCTGTATATCACGGTATCCGGATGATGAAGGGCATCAACAAGCGGCTCTGCGAAACTGCTCAGGGAAGCAACTACTGACAGCAATATTTCCAGTCAAATCGGTCTGGACGATTCCGAAGGCAGGGTTTCCAAAGAGGTCTACACGGGCAGCATCACCGGGGTGAGGACAGAGGGACTGGTAACCCATGCATTCCAAGCGCAGATACGGAATCGCTTACCGAAGATCTTGACGAGTCCTTCCGAAGCATCGCAAAACTGTGCCGTTTCCACGCCGGGCTGCGTAGGAACGTCTCGGAACGACTAGAGTTGCAGACATGTGATTGTTGGTTAGTTGCAGCCATCATTATGTCCTGCTACTCCGGCGTTGAAAGCCTGCACTCACCTTGGTGATGGTCTTGAAGAAAGGTGGTGGGGCAGCCATTCTGAGCGATTGGAGTTGGAATATATAGCAAGATGTCAAGCAAGAGGTCTTGTTCTAGAGCGCACAACAACTCGTCCGCAAAGGCCATCGCCATTTGAATACCTGCGATATGAGTAGCAGCGGTATGTTGGTTGCTCGTTTGCTCATCGCCGACGCGTGGCGCGGCGGATGCTAATTCCCGGCTGTCGAGTTCTCCGCAGCTGCTGAACCTTGCTGAACGAAGGAAGTAGCTAGTGCTGATGAGTGGCGTCCTAGCTGGTGGCGAGTAGTCGTTGGTACTTCTTCTCGAGCTTCACGAGGACTTCACTCAAGGAAAACACCCTTCAGATACAGTTACACGGCAGACAGTGGGCGGATCCGGCTCCACAGCGATATGATACATCGATACAATAATCGGGTGGGCTTTGGCCTTTACAAAAACAATTTACCTCTCCTACACAACAAACGAAAAGTCGGTATTCCGATCCTACTTACAGCTGATATCTGTTTTACATAGCCTTGGTACAGTTTCGGATTCCTCAAGGTTGCCCTCTCATTCATACGGCGTGTTTCACGCGTTCATCATTTATGTCGAGGGAAAGCCGTCGCGCGTTACGGTTCGAAAAATGGCAGGACATGGCGATGCAAGTCCATCACTCGTCTTCTACCTTCTCGTGACAGTACCTATGACGCAAGCTCAGCGGTTTAACATAGTACGCGGGTATCAAGTCATGCCTGATGTCTGATTCACTAGTCGTCGACAAGCACTACTTCTTGGTCCAGTTGTCCAGACTCGAGCATATCGTCCTCATCATCAATCGCTGGGCCGTTGCTATCCTCCAAAAACGAAACCAACTCTTCATAGTCGTTCATTCTATCCATCAAAGCTTGAAAGGGCCGATACTGCAGCAGTTGTTCTGTTGCTTCGGGGTCGAATTCCTGGACTGCGGCCTCTATAGCGTCGCACGCGCTGGATACCAACGCACTCTGCATGTCGGGAAAGTCCCAGTCGCTTCCGTCCAGTTGAGACGCATCGCCCACGAGGTCAACGATATCGAGCAGCATCCTCATAGCTTCGATTTTAGTGTCCTTCGAAGTTGTTGCTTCACGGCAAAGCTCTCGTATCTCGTCGATTGCCGACTGAACCGGTTCGGTTGCGTCGTTCATGACATCCGATCTCTCTTGCCACATGTCCCTATGAGAGGCTGCTTCTCGCCATTCAGCCCCCCCTGCTTCGCTTATTGCCTCTACGCATGACATCCAGAGAGGTCCGAAGTCGTAAGGGCGTGCCGCGGATCCGGCAGGTGCGCCGCAAGAACGCTACGAGAATCGCTCGGGAGTCCATATTCGTCTCGAGGATCTTGTTTAGGACGATTCGCAAATCGTGCTCGCCAATACTTTTGACCAATTTCTTCATCTCTGAAGGCACAGGGGTAACCTGTGCAGGACCGGCATCTGCGTTTTCTTTCGTTAACTGGGGCCTCCTTCATCGCAGCATCTTTTGCCGATTGTGCGGGATCGCCCGTTGATCCAGCTGGTTTCTTGATGATTTGCAGTCTTCCCATTTCGTGAGTTGACGGTGGCCGAGGAGTGGTAGCTTGAGACGTCTAGGGTTCAATTGCGGAAATGGCATCAGCTAATTCATCAATCGTTTGTTCCTCCATGCATCCCATGCACGCGACGCGACCGCAGCAATAGACGTGACCATGAGTCACCAATGTTCAAGAAGGGTCCCCCGTCGACCCAGCTATCATGCTACAAGTCGTTGGCGATTCGACGGTGACGACTGACGCCACATCTTATACGACCAGAGTCTTACAGTGCTCTGTAGTCGAGACTGCGAACTCGCCGGGATCATTTGCTTCGGCTTTAGGCATTTCGGTATCCGTCTTCACCAACTCCAACAACGTCGCAGCTTGTGAGTTTGCACCTTTGTCTGCGGTGTCTTATAAATAGTGGACAACCGGTAGAAACGCACGAATAGCTGAACAAATGCGGGACGCCAGAGCGGTTGTTGAAGTCGATCAGCCGATGAAGGAGAGTCGTCACAGAGCCTTGAACAAAGCTGATTCCTTGACCTCTGAACAGAGGGATACACACTTTCGCCTCGTGAGAAATCTAGGCAGGCCCAGCTTCGAATCGACGGCCTGAACTCCTTGATGGGACGTGTACATATCAGAAGGCGAGTCGCCTACAAAACTTAGGCCTAACCCCTAAGATCCAACAACCGACCGGCTCACCTTGCGAATAACACTGCCATATCCCATTTCTCTCTAACGAGAATAAAACGGTATCATGTCCGCTCGCCCTTTTTGATCTTGTCCAATAGCTTGGACAGATCTCCGTGTTTTGCAAGCTTGTGCAACCGAGGTTCAAAGCCGTCACTCGTGAAGAGAACATCAACTCCAATTTGCCGCCTATCCCATATCTTCCTCACAGTAGACCTTTGTCATCAATCCATGGTGCAGATTCATGTCGTCCTCTTCGTGGTCTGCAAGACCACCAGGTCTCCTCACCAAGCTGGCAATGTCGAGCAGAGTGTTCAGACCGTCGATTTGGGTGCTGCCACAGGTCGTCAAGCTTATGCAAACCTCCTGGATTTCTGAGATGGCGGTTTCGATCGGGTCAGATACGAACCAGATGATATCCGGATTATAGAACATGCGGGAGGCGTCGTCCGCGTGTTCGTCGTCTTGAAACTCGTCAATGGCATCGATGTGGCGTGCTGTAACGTTTCCCAAGTCGAAGGTCTTGTTTTCGAACCCATCGGCGCGCCAAAGAACGCTTCGAAAACTCTTTGAGCTTCCATACTCGCCGTGAGGATATTGTTTAAGGCAGCTTTCGCTTTCTGTTCGTCGAGGCGGTCGCCGCGTGCTTTGAACTCTGGGATGACAGGTGCGGACTGAACTGAATAAAGACTCGACTCCTTTGCGAATGATCGGATTTGCTTCAGCATGGCGAATCTTGCGGATAGAGCCGGATCCGAGTTGGAGCCGGCTGGCTTTTTTGTTCCTTCTAATCGACCCATCTTTCAAAAACAAGGCGGGTTTGCTGGAAGGTCCGGAACCGAAGGTGTGGTGTGTCTCTACTCAGAAATCAAGACAGTCAGCTTTCGCTATGGTTCTGTCCCTGCTCCGACCTACTCGGAAGAAACGACATGCTCCCCCTCCTATTGCAGGGGTCGCACTGAACGTATCCCCCATCCCTTCGACATCACTCGTCCCTCTTTCGACAGTTTGCGCGAGGACCTGTGCATCGGGACTTACTCGCTCGAACGCGGTCACCGAGAGTGACGGTGCCGGATGCCGAAAGACGACAGGTGCGAAAGGATGAAGGATCAAGGCGGATGGCGCCGACGGTGGTGCACGGGCAAGTAACTGAAGGTGGTACGAACGGAGAGTGTGCGCACGATTCTGCACCAGCTCAAGTACAAGCAGGACGAGGAAAGATGATGTCGCTCTATACGGATACAAAACGCGGTCAACTCTTCATGTGACGACGCGATATGACGAAGCAGTGAACTCATGAACTCATCCCAGCTAAATACTACGTATCGTTCCCGTTCAAGCACAGGAGAGACCCTCACCGCAAACAATTCCCTCTACAACGCGGACCGAAACACTTCGTGATATTACGTTCGCCGCCATGTCCGACCCGCCGCGTCCAACAAAACGAGCACGACAAGAGGAAGACGTCATCCTCAGTACTAACCTTCCAACTCGAGACCAGATCCTGGATCGTATAGCCCGAATGCCGGATCAAGCTGTGCGAACAATGCTCGTCGACATCGTTTTGAGCAGCGAAGAATCTCGCCGCGCGTTCCACGCATCCGGAATTGGAGAGCGTCAGGATCCATCTACGCTGAACGAGCCCGCAAATGGAGATGAGGAAGAAATTGAGGACCGTGGATATGACGAAGGCGAAGACGAGGAGGACGAAGAGGATGCCGACCCAGGCGAAGACTTCGACCATCTCGTCGATGAAGTCAACGTGGCCATCCTCGAAACATATGGCAATCTAAAACGGTGGGATGCCATGTCGATCTGTTCGGCAGAAGCCATCCTCGAAGAATCATACGAAGCGATCGCATCTGCTTGTAGAGAAGAAATCTGGGAGGAGTGTGACGACAACGAAGAGGGGATTACTGCGATCAGGAACGTGAGCTTTGCGACGAAACGAAACGGCTTGGAGGCGTTGGCATCAATGGCGCTCGCGATATACGACGGAAGGGACGGAGTTGTCACCTTCTCGTTGATGCGTCACGATGCAGGAGCTATTGCCAGAAGGATGGAAGAGATCGCAAAAAATCTCAAGCCTCGCGAGAAAGAGCAACTGCGCGACTCCGTCTTCATGGAAATGTTGCAAGAAGTCATAGAGAAGATCGAACCATGGCGAGAGGCTTATGAGGAGGTTGCTAGTGTGATTCAAACGTGACAAGACTATGATTCAAACGTGACAAGACTATAGGAAGCACTAATGGGCTCACGAGGTACGCAAATTGATCAGAGAAGAACTGCGGCGACATGTCAGCTTA
Organism: Naganishia antarctica; assembly: GCA_025758675.1. Taxonomy (NCBI): domain Eukaryota; kingdom Fungi; phylum Basidiomycota; class Tremellomycetes; order Filobasidiales; family Filobasidiaceae; genus Naganishia; species Naganishia antarctica. The sequence goes on along the minus strand of JANGFJ010000087.1, from coordinate 292,103 downwards.
TATTTGTGGGAACAAACAGATGTCACTGACCTGTAGCGAGGGAAGAATCATCTCTGCTGATGGGGGCCATAGCGGACGATCTGCGACCCTTCTGTATCTATGTATCGACCTGGTTGTATTCTCAAACACTATGATGTCCACATTCTGATTCGATGGCAGTCGTACTGAAGGCAAATTCGTTCGCGCCCAACCTGAGACGTCAATGCATACGTGTTGAATCATACAAGATGTTGTCACTATTCTGTGCTACTACATAGATTCCCACTCCATGCAAATGTTGATACACAAGTGACGCAGGGCTTGCACGCGCGCTGTCACACCCTCCATGCTAGCGAACGTGACCCTCTACTTCTTCGCCTTGCCGAGTGCCTTTTCCATCGTTGACAATTCCGACAAGATGGCGCCTTCGCCGTCGATTTTCTTGAATTGCGTGCCTTCCAAAACCTCGCCCTTGTCTCGTCTATCTTTCAGTTCCTGGATTGCTTTGAGCTGTTTGAAGAAGAGCATCGTTAGCAATCAACAAAATGTTCACGACATCTTGTTCACACTCACCTTCTTGTTCAGATTTCGGATCTTCTTTTGCAACGCTTCACCTTCCGCATCAGCAGCATCGTCGACGACTATAGCAGGCATGATCTCCTGTACAGGAGTCGAAGGAACGCTCGCTGCGGGGTTGTTGACCCCACTACCGGCAACTGCAGCCTTCTTCTTCTTGTTTGGTTTGCCGTTTAATTGAGCGGCATTGGCCTCAGCGGCCGCCGAGCCGGCACCTGGGACGGTTCTGGTGCGCGGTGTGCGCTGGCCCGGGACGTATCGCGGTGTAGCTGCAGCAGTCGGATTCGCTGCAGCGCCTTCTTCCTGCCTCCTGAAAATGTCGGGGGCCGCAGTTCCTCGAGCGCCGGGCGGTCTATAAGCACCGGCAGGCTTTGACGCTGTGGTTGTGGCCTTTGGCCCATGTTCGGCAACACTTGCAGACGGTTGGGGTGCAGCCGGAATCTCGGCTGGGAAGGCGATGTCTGCCGTGTCTGGTCTCCAGGTGGTCTGTAATGCGCAGAGTCAGTTAGCGCCACGTTGCTGCTGTCCCTTTTTTTAGACTTACCTGGAAGAGCTCGTCCACCAACTGCACATGGAGAAGCTTTCCAGCGCACCACCAGATTCTGACTCCGTTATCCACCCGTAATCTCGGACTGAGGATACCGGTCAAGATGAATCGACCACAGGGACTCCATTCGCAGACAGTCGAGTTGGGAGCAGAAAACTCGCAAACCTTTTTCCGGCTCCGCAGATCCCAGATATCGACGTTTCCGTTCAGGTTGCCGAAACCTGCTGACAAGAGTAGCTTTCCCTGTGGCTGGTATTTGAGGTAGTTTCGGGCTTCCGTTCCGAAAGAATGCAATTCATTCGCTTTCGAATCAAACAGAGTCGTTCGGGCAGGCACGTAACCGTATGTAGCAGCGAATTCCCTCGAGTTGGGATTCCATGCGAAATCATGTATCGGTCCTTCCTTTTCAAGCGCGACCTTGCACTCGTACTGGCCGTTTAAATTGATGAGGTATAGGTTGGTCTCGCCGTAATATGATTTTCCGCTGCTGTCGATGTCAGAGGTGGTAAGGAACAAGGCCTGTGCAAGGGCGGGGGCGTCAAATCAAGTACAGGACTACGTGCCGTATATGGAAGTACTCACGATGTTACCAGTCTTGTTCCACTTCAGCAAGACCTTGTCACCCTTGAAAAAGTTCTTTCTCGCCTGTGTCATCGGCAGAGGCCCGCTTCCACCCTTGCTGCTCACGGCGTCGATAAGGTCCCGCAATGTGTACAGGCTGACATTGGCCGGTGCGCCCTTGTATTCGGCTGTCCAAATGGCGACTCCCTCCTTTCCTTGCGAAATCGGTGCGACAGGTGACGATGCACCAGTCGCGGAAGATGCCTTTGAGGGGCTGAGCCATAACGACCGGATCGAAGGACCATCGACGCGGAGTTTTGATACCGGTGCAAACAGACCATATGCATCGGCAATGGTCTTGACATCTGTTTCTCCGGAGAAGGAGTTGACATCGGGCATCTCGCTGGCGAGTTCGAATATGGAGATTTCCGAGGGCCCGGAAATACGGAGGAGGTGGGTTTCGTGATCGTTGACAAGTGGTTGCCAATCCGCGAATGATTTCTGCTGGAATCCAGCGATTTCTCGAGGCGTATTTTCAGACGACTGCTCATCTTCAGAGCCAAGCCACCAGACCTTCAGGTTTTTGTGCCCTGCCTCGCCGTCTTCCACTTTGGTTAGACGCTCCCACGTAAAGAGGAATCGACCTTTCGGAGAGAAAGCCATGTCCATGGCATTTGGGAGTTCCAACGTTCTTGACGCATCTGCAGACCTTGTCGACACAATATGAAGACTAGTGACACAGAGGGATGAGCCTAGGACTTAGCAAGGCTGTGATGAAGCGAGAAGAGTGCTCACGTGGTCCCCACGATGTATCCAAATGTCATGCCTGAAGGTGAGTACTTGAAGCTCTTCGCTGAAGCTGCCCGACTACTCCAGTGACATGTGAATTGCATGTGATTTGAAACGAGCGTTGACGGAATAAGGAATGGTTGAATAGCAGGGAACATCAAGCAAATTGTCAGCGAATCTCAAACGCGCAAGAATGATGTGCCGCTTACGCAGGAAGACTGGCAGAATCCTCGTAGGATGGGTGGGCATCGACTAGACCGATGCTCTTTTGGGCTCGATCTACAGGTTGGGGAACAGGAATACGGTGGGTGAGCCGCGAGGATGCCAGGCGATTGGTCCTCGACCAAACGCAAACGCAAACGCGGAAGAGCGACTTACATGCGTATTGAGGAGTGTAATCCATTTTTGATGTAGCGTTGTCGCTGAGCAGGTATATAGAACCCGGTTGAGATTCGCTGAATGAATGAAACCGACTGACAGCGTTGCTGTAACGTAGATTAAAGTTCCACTTTCTGTACTGCCGTACGACCTCCGATGCGCAAATCTATACTCTCGCTGAGAGGTGACTTGTCTGAAGAAGCTGGGCGAGACAGACCTGGGAGCGAACCGGAGCTTGTATGAGAGCCGATGATTCTTCACAAGCTGACCCGTTGCACACAAAGACTGTTTGAACCCAACTCACTTCCATGTCCCTGCGCTAAGCGTAGCCGATCGAGTCAGCCAAACCGAGGCGCGTTTCCGCGTTCGTTAGGTAAGCTAGATTCAAAAACGTCAAACACGGGGCTTGTCCAGAGCTGGTTCGTCACACGAGTTCGGGTTCGCAACTTTTTGGTTGCTGCCTGCGAGCCTCGTGCCAGCCTCAACCTGGATGCGTTTCAGACTGCTTCATTCCTCATTTCGGAACTTCCATCAAACTTGCACACGCCCAGGCCGCGAGCCCATATCTCAGGAAAAACGTTTGTCGATCGCTCAACAGCGGAATCACGGATAGTCTGAACTGCGAGGAAGCGACAGCCGGACGACTTTCAGCACAAGGACGATATAGCGTACTTTACTAGAGGAGATCGATTCGGCCAGGAGCTGCAGTCCGGAAGATACCTTAGAAGAGCATAGCTCGGATTCCCAGTAAGCATTCACTCAGTTCACCATCTGCTCGAGCTCGTACATGCTCGTCAGTTTCAAACAAGACGAGCTCTATTGGCTGACACCTCCCACACCTTGAACGACTTCACCAACGTGTCTCTTGCCCCTATCCACCTAGTTTTATATCGTAGAACCTTGCACAGTAGCTGTAGGAGTCATGCCTCACGCATCAGGAAACAACGTTCGACTGTTGACGGGTAAGCCCATGCTCAGCTTTCGACGTTTCCTTTCGTCATCTTGTATAAACACCACAGAACTCTTGCTCACTCGAGTCTCTATGCCGCTTCATATGTCTATGTTATGCCTGTATATCACACTGCGAATATTCCGTTTGCAATGACGCTTTCGCATTATCCGCTTCACCTCCTGGCAGGCAACAGCCATCCGGCGTTGGCCAAGGCCGTAGCAGAGCGGTGAGTTGGCTGCAGTCGTTCTTGAGAAACCCGCTCCTTACATCTGTCCCGGGTCAGGTTGGGCATCCCCTTGACACCCTGCAATGTCTCCAAGTTCTCAGCGTTGGAGACGGGCGTCCAGATCCACCAGTCGGTCCGAGACGAGGATTGCTTTATTCTGCAAAGCCCGAGTCCGCCGAGCATCAACGATCACCTGATGGAATTGTTGATCCTGATCAGCGGTACGTGTCGGCTCTCGATATTGTGGTCACATTTGCTGAACAAATTTGGCTCGTATAGCATGTAAGACTGCATCCGCCAAGCGAATCACCGCTGTCATCCCGTGTTATCCGTACGCGCGACAGGACAAAAAAGACAAGGCCCGAGCTCCTATAACCGCGAAGTAAGCCGATTTCCCAAGCTGTATCAACTAAAAGACTGACTGAGCAAGTCTGCTTTATTCTTTTTTGTTAGACTAGTTGCCAACCTCTTGGCTGTCGCAGGAGCCGATCACGTCATCACCATGGACTTGCACGCCTCGCAGATTCAGGGCTTCTTCGATATCCCCTGTGACAACCTATTCACCGAGTTGGCCATGGTGTCTTATATTAAAGCGGAAGTTCCCGGTTGGAAGGAGGGTATCATTGTCAGTCCCGATGCAGGTGGTGCCAAGCGGTAAGCAGAAAGGTATATGCAGACCGGGAGCAAATTGACTAATCGGGCTGCAATCCGCTTCAGAGCGACCGCCTTGGCCGACCGTCTGAATCTAGAATTTGCCCTGATCAACCGTAAACGAAAACGAGGACACAAGAACCACACCCCGACATCGCTCTCCAGCCAATTCAACATGTCTTCCGCCAACACGCCCATTCCAGGCACACCGACAATTGAAGCCGACCTCGGGCGAAGCATTTTTAGCGGTGGTGGTGGCATGTCCAACAGTTTCCATATGAGCATGACAAATAGCTCGGCGTCGATTGCGGACAGCCTTGCTGGGGTTGCTGATGCCGACGATGAAAAGCCCGACAAGATGGAGTTGTTGGTCGGAGATGTCAAGGGCAAGGTGAGTAGCGGCAGCCATAATCGCGGAATTTATGCTGAACCTGTTGGGTCGCAGATTGCCATTTTGGTTGATGATATGATCGATACCGGACACACTGTTCGGCTTGCAGCCGAGGTGCTGCGTGAAGCCGGTGCCAAGGAGATCTACGTCCTCATCAGTCACGGTAAGGCAGATTCTTCCTGCGCTCATCGCGGAGGCGCTTCAAAAGCTGAGACTCACTGCGACACGTAACAGGATTGCTCTCCGATGTCACAATGAAGGCGCTGAAGAACCTTCCTATTACAAAACTGGTGGTACGTAAAAGCACAAGGCCTTGTTTGATCGATGAGCTAGCTAATGAAAAACCGTTCATATAGCTCACCAACACCATCGACCAAACCGCCCGAATTGAAGAGTCAAACGGCATGATCGAAATCATTGATATTGCGCCCATAATTGCAGAGAGTATCAGACGTACTCACAACGGGTCAGTGTTTCTCCGCTCGGCCGCACTGCGTGAATACTAAATGCGATATATTTCGTCATCTTACAGTGAATCGATTTCCGCCTTGTTCAGGTCCGACCCATACTAGAACCTGTACAACAAATTACCAGATACCTTCTATATCAATCCAGGCGATGTCTGTTTGTAGCATTATCTAGGGTTGACATTGAAATCTTCTTGCCCGTTTCCGTCACAAGCGGCGGTCTAGACGCGAAGTTGAGGTCTGCGTACAGAAGTGAACACTTGTGGTCACCAGCGATATCCTTGGCACCGCACATGATTCGATCAGAGGACGAGATCTTCCCACTCTTCGGCTACGTACAAGTCGCGATCGTCAGTCGTTTTGCCCAATGGATCGAAGCGAAACGCACTCACGAATCTCGAGATACTGACGTAAATCGCCCGAGTCGACTCCCATGGTATCCTTGGCCAGCTTGAAGAGGATCATGGTGTTGTCTGTATCACAAACGCAAAACAGTGTCAGAAGGTATATCTCTACACGGGAGTATGCCCAGCTCACCTGTCCACCTAAGACTAGCTTCCTTGGCAGATTCCACAGCTCGTTTCTTCTCCGCAAACTTGACAGGGTCAGCCGCACCATGCGCTTCAAGTTCGTGCTTCAGAGTTTCGTGGGTCTGTCGAGCCTTGGCGAGGCGGGCGAGAAGGTCACGTCGGTTTTGCTTCACAACCGTATTGTTCGTCAGCAGTTTGGATCGGTGGATGAGCATTGAGAAATGGGTCCTCACGCAGTCTTCTCTACCCTTTTGAGCTTCACGCAATGCTTTTTCCGCTTCTGCGACCTTGGTTTGCACAGCGGCTAGCTCTGCCTTTTCCTTGTTCAAAGCTGCTTGTCGCTGGTGTTCAACGCAGGAGGGATAGGCGACCCATCTTTTTTCTCACTACTAGCAGATGAGCTTACACTCGCTCCTGCTGCACTAGGAAATGACCAGAAATCTGCCAAGGCAAGATGAATTAGTCAGGTGTTGGTCGCCGTTTGAAACGGAGCTCGGGAGCTTAAAAAATTGACTTACAGTTGCTTGTTCCAATCTTGTCATACTGAATCAAGTTGTCGCTTTGCAAGTCTGACAAGACGTCCTTTACACTTTGCTGGACTGCAAGATGAAGCGGAAAGACGTGGTCATCAGCACAACATTCTAGGAACATGTCCAAGACGGGAAAGCGAGTACTGTACTTACCAATCCCCTTGATCTCTGGATCGCGGAATGAAGGGAGATGATTGAGAATCGATGGCGTCCTTGGCCTCGACGTAACGGTTAAAACCCACTAGGTGCGATCTTCTCCATGTCTTTCAAGGTGTAGAACTCTTTCTGTAAAGGAAAAGATTTGTCAAATCGCATTTTGATGTGTCACTGTGCCGAACTTACTGTCTCGTGAAAGATCTCGAGCACTGAGGTGATAGGTCCGATCCGGGATCAGTGACACGTTCCAACCATGATTCCCTCCAGTCCTGGCCTTCGTGCTCACTTTTCTTCTTCTTTTCCTCTAGCGACAAACCTTTCTTCGACATGGTGATGAATGAGCGATGATCTCAGGTGTGACACAATCGTCGGTTTTCGTGCTGAGCGGGATTTGATGCTTTCTTGTGATCTACTCGGAGATCTGCAGTGCACACTGCCTCGAGTGTGGTCTAGACGTGTATTGACTATCGAACTTCGGCTTGAGGGACTGGGATTGCCAAGGTATGTGAGCGCGATGCATTTATGATCTCGGTCGAACCAGTCGAACCGTCCTGAGAACAATAGCAAAGCCTGGCCGTCTGAGATTGTGAGTCCAGGAAAGGTCCCCTCCTTTGGATTTTAGCGAGCGCTGATCCTTGATCGAAAGAGAGCGCACGAGCCAAGGCCTGATGTATGCGATGTCGGGCTGCTTACGGCAGTCTTGCGTTGAATGAGATATCATCTGCTCTATCGATTAGTTGGCGAGGGGATGATACCTTTATGTTGTCCGAATAGGTTATGCTATCATTGAGGATGTAACCTTTCATCGCCTTCTCCATCAACGTCTCCTGAAAGCTGAAAAGACTGAAAGCTCGCTGGAAGCTGCAACGCCGTTGGCGCGATCGGAATCGGAAGGCAATGTCCGATATAGCTAGCTTGGTACGATCTGCCATGAGACAAGAGTTTTCGAAGAGTGGAGGTGACCTCATTCCAACTCCAAGATCATCAGACCACGCCTTGCCACGTCCGTAGCCTCACCGATCATCAACGATTGAGAATGCATCGACTCTCTGGGTGTTCCCGGCGAAGCTGGTAACCACGTTTTCATCTCAAACACCTATCTCTCCGCTACGCACGCATCCCTCGCGAGCATATCCCAGTGGCGATACCAAGCGGGCCGCCACCAACATGCCTTCCAGTCCTATCGATCCTCATCTTCCGGCCCATTTCGAGCCAGTCCGGATATACAGGCCGGACGACATGAATGATCTGCATGATGGCGACGTCGTGCAAGCATGGGATTACCTTTTCCAGTGGGACAAAAACTGTCGCTCGGCGGCAGAACTTGAGCAGTGAGTACGCTCCTTTGACTTATCTTGGCTTGCAAAGCTCACCATGAATGCGAAATCTTGCGTACGCTGCTAAGATGGAGACGAATCCCGGATACACTCATGGACGATTATCTCGCCACCGTTCCGCCAGAAAAGTTCAACCCTTCGTTTGACCAGCTTGAGCTGCTGTTGAAATCAGATACTCCAGAAGCGAAATCTCTGCTGGCGGAGATTACGCAACCACCTCCGGAAGGCGTCCGAGCTTCAGATGATGATATACGAACCGCTCAGGAGTGTTTCTACCGATTTGCCGGCGGGATCTTGCTTGGAACATTTTACGTTAGCCTTGTTGGCGGATTCTCATCGTACGTTCTCTTTGAAGGGAAAATGAGCCATAGCTCTGACTTCTCAATCGGGCAGACCTCGTATATCTTCTGTTCTCCATCAGACCAGCTACCTCGTAGCTCCTACCGTGAAAAGGCAGACTGGCGAGGGAGAATATCAGTCGCCGACTGATGAAGAGCTCGATGGCCTAGCTTACGCGCCCATCACCTCGCAAGTTCGCCAACGTACATCTGACCGTCTGCTGGAAACCTTGCAATTCGTTCTCGATATCATGGGCTCGCCCCTCCCGATTGCGTCACTCGATGCCGCTCAAGGAGACGTCGAAAATGCAAATGATTTCGGCAAGCTGAACGCGACAAGGCTTGGACCAGCTTGCTTGAAGCCGTTGACAGGTGAAGGGTGGAAGAGCGTGATCAGGACGAGAATACTGCATGGGATCGTGCGCAGGCGGTTAATGAATACGGTCAAGGACGGAAAATACAACTTTGAGAAAGGTAGGTTTGGTTTCTCCTTTCTCGGAATGCAATCTGACGCCTACATTCTGCACACAGATGGGTATCCGCTCAATGCGGAAGATATGACGGCAACCCTGGGAAGCTTTTGTGTTGCCCCTATCTTGTCGGCCTTGAAGATTGGTTCGCCGATGCCGCCGCGTTCCCAATCTGCCTTTATCAGTGAGTTGTCAAACATTTGCGAGCCTTACGGTTATACTGATGACGCCTTTCTGCAGGCCATTGGAGGCATGTTGGCTTCTATCTAGGTGTCCCGAGCGATATTTTGAAACGGCATTTCGACGTGTCTCGATCTCTCGCCCCAACTTACAAGTTGTTCGCATCCTTATCGACACACTTGTTGGCGCACCCTGTCGATCTCGAGAAGCGCAATCGGCTCCCACCGCCGACTTTGCCATTATTGCACACCGCTGCTGGCATGCAGCCTTTCGAGACGCCGCTCAAGCATCACTTCCGCCTTGCCAGGTACTTCCTTGGGGATGAACTGGCGACCGCGCTCAATATACCTCGGTCCTCACCTGTTCAGCTAGCGTTGATGCAGCTTTCGTTTTACGCGATCATCTATCCGGAATATTTCGGCTTGCTGTATCCACGCAAAAATTGGGAACTTCAACGAATGCAATTATCTCAGGATCTGTTGGGAAGACTCGTCAGGACGGGATTGAAAGGACGGCGATCGATGTTCAGACCCCACAAACTGGTCGACGGTGAAGGAGCGAAACAAGCGGCAGATCTACCGGACGACATCAAACAGCTCGAAGCCTTTGGGGTAAAGAGAGATCCGAAGGGGGCACAAAGTGCGGTGAATAGATATAGAATGTTACTCCTGGAGATGGTGGTCGTTTCCGGTCTCTCGGTGGCGGTTGTTGGACTTGGTGTGGCATTCATGGGGAGCAAGATCATCGGTCTGGGCACTCAGGCGTTTGGAAGGCAGTGGACATTCTGATCGCGGTCGTCGTGGTAGCAGTTTCGTTAGATGATGATTTCGCATGCATCTATCTCGTTGTACAGACATTTGTTGGCGTTGCAGCCTTATGTTTATTGGTCTTCTGTCTCTGTGCACTTGTTCGCCGCAGCGGTGGATTGCGGCAATGCGCTTGAGTTACGACATGTAAAGTGAGCTATTTCATAACGATATAGTGTGCAGCTATCCTGCGTACACGTTTATAACTATAGGGATGTCCAAACGCAACCCAGCGTAGGGATATCCAGTCTGAAACGCGTGGCAACGCCCGCGGGAGTCTGGCGCTGAAACACGGATCAAACGCGCCCGAAAGCCAGGCCGCAGGACAGGAGAATCCGAAAATCCGAAATGATCATCATCGACGATCTCCAGGCCACCACACAGAACAGATTCGTCTTCATTTCTGAGGAAGGTCAACATGTTACCTTCTATGCTTCAAATCAAAGACTGTGCGAAATCCCTCAGGCTCTTCGCCCAGCAAGCCGCAAAATACCGGCGCGCTTGCCTTTGTCTCGCTTCCATTGCTGAAGAAGGAGACGAAACCTCCTTTTCCCTGGACGAATTGATCGAAAGGTACCTTTGAAACACCGACCCGCTTGAAAGGTAGTCTTCTTTCTCAATCGTATATAAGACATCAAACACTTCTTCGCATTCATCGAGAACCCTTTCCCATTTTGCTCGTCGTTATAGACATCAACTTCTGCATCCAATCATCGCAGAGAGACTCTCACCTGTCAGAAATTCGTACAGCAAGCTTAGTGATTGGACAGCTCGGAGATTCGGGTAGATACTCTTTTCTTCGATTTCCGACGAGTTACGCTGATAGTTGATGTTACCATCCTGATGAACAGGTGACGATCCGCACAGCGCGCCCGTCATGGCCGAGGATGATCAGCAACCCAGATCCGAAGACAACGAGCGACAATCTCCCGAGCTTAAAGACAATGAACCCGCGAGGCCTATCAAGCGGGAGAAGTTGTTGACCAATCATATCGACATTGTCGACTCAGGCATGTGGAAACAGCCTTCCGTTCTCTATGGAAGTACAGGCCTCCTGGACAAGATCGCAGGCTACGACAGACTTCTCCCCGAAGATTCTGGTTGCGATACTGGGTCTGCGTATCTCCAAGACCTCTGGGCTCGCGGAATGCCTCGAACGATCAAGGTGAAAGCAAAAGGTGCCAAACGCGCTAGAGAGGACCATGGCAAGGAAGATAGGACCGACGGGAAACGAAGGAAGAAGAAACCCGCCAGTATCCACGAAAGCCGCAACGAAGGATGGAGAAACAACCATGGGTCGATCAATGAAATAAACGAAGACATGGTTGACAACGGAAAACAACGAAAGATACGACCGAGGAACAGCTTGCAAGGATGGAGCTCTGCGGGGACGTTCTATCCGGGTAACCACTTCACTATCACCCCACCTTACGAACAGCGCCCTTCCGTACCCAACGACACGATTAACGATTTCGGTCGCAAGGAAAACAGTTCAGAAAGCGACAAAAGAGGCCACGCTTCGGGACTCAAACACCAGTCCCACGCTTGCTTTCCGCCAGTCCAAATGCCTTTCTGTCAAGCACCGCCCTTCACCTCCTTTCACGCCATCTTTCCGCCTGCGATCATGTACGACCCGACTGTAAACCCTTATTCGCGAAACTCCTGGAACGCCAGGGAGGTGGAGTTGCTACAATCTCTGCGATTCGTGGACCAAGACTTTACCAAGCTTGATTCTTCAGGATGCAACCCCCCTCGCCATGGGCATGTTCAATATCAATCAGCGGATAGCGGCGACGACGACGAGATTGTTTACCTCGGCGAAAAGCGAAATTTCACTAAGATGGATTATGCGAGTGTCGGATGGCCCGGATCACGAGGGATGTCGAATTATGTCCCACTTGCCTATGCGCCTGATGAACCACCGACATGGCCAATACCGTCGGTTTCGCAAAAGATGAGCGAGGTGGTGAATCTGTTGTTGGTAGCGGCGGAAGTGCTTGACATGAATGAAGTAGGCGGCGCGAAGAGGGAAGGATCAGAGTCGACGAGTGACAGAAGTAGCGTGGACAGAGCGACGTCACCACCGGTACCGACGTCGTTGTCTCCGTTGTACACCTTGGCGAAGCTTAGCACAGAACGCTTGGAGACCGAGGGTATTGTCAACCAGACGCAAGGAATCACGTCTACCAACGTCGCCAACGGCTTACCAGCGAGCAAACCCACGAGTGTGTGGATACGAGGCGGACATCGCTCGACCAACAAAGACTCACTTGCAAACAAGAGGAAGAAACCGTACGACCGACCGTTTCAAAGATCGTCCAGCAAAGAATCCGATTCCTCGAACAAGTTGAATTGTTACACCGACTTTCCGGAATTCGAAAGGCAAGCGGCCACGAAGAAGCGTTCGATCTCTCTCCGTGAGAGCGTGCTCTCGCAAACGCGGTCGCTGTCGGATATGCCATTCGGTTTGGGCAAGAGAGTCACGTTCAATCTGGAGGCGGTACAAGCAGAAGGCGACACGAAGCCGAAGGGTGGATCCGAGGAGGCGAATGGCCAACTTAAAAGATTCGCTTCTACACCGAAGCCTATTCCCAAATGTAGACCGATCTCTTCCTCTCCAGTGAGACGACGGGGACGACCTCGGAAAGTAGTAGTGGAGACGGAAGAATTGAAGGTGCCGGTGAAGACGCCACGGCGACCCAGACCAAAGCCGGAAAGCGTTGACAAGATATTGATCACGAGGACGAGGTCTGGCAGAGTTGTAAAGGCGGTACCAGTACTGAGCGCGACGGGCTGAGTCGGGAAGAATTCAAGAAGTATTGACAAAGAGTAGCGATCAGATGCGGCGGAGCTCAAGTTGCGTCGAGCTGCTGCAATCGTTTGCATAGTAAAGTAGTCGACGTAGACGATTTATCGATTGTACGATTGCACCAGTTAAGACCATGTCGGCCAATATGCTGCGTTCATCCTTCATGTGAACAAATATTTGCGCGGCAGTTGTTCTGGCCGTTGCGCGCTCGATTGCTCCCACTTCCCGGACAGGCCCATCATCTCGACCTTCAGCCCAGAGTCAATCTCGCATTGTGCAGCTGCGCGAAACATAGCAATGTCGCTGTGATCTCTGGGTCTTGCACTCACCTCATATTCAGCAGTACATCCCGTCACCAGCTTTACGCTCCGTGCAGCGCGAGCTCAAAGGGATACATCAGCCGTCAAGTCAGACAGATTCGCCAACGCGTTCGTATTTCCGCTGTAGGGGCATTCAGCACAGTCGATAAGAAACAAATCGTCAACCAGATATCACCAGGACTAGGATATAGAGTGCGAGGGATAACCTGAAGGACATCTTGTCGTACGTACCAAACTGCCCATGTAAAGGAATAGCGAAGTGTGCTGATTTCTAACGAAATAATCAGACCCCGCACAAACAAACGTTCGACTTCCTCCTACCAGCAAAATGGTAACCTCCGTGGCTCCTGGGCCAGCGATTGGGTTTCCAACCCATTCAAGAGGGTCCACCGCGAGCAGTTTATTGTCGAACGGCTTCATCTCGCTGGATATGCCTCCTTCGGAAATCGGGAATCGCGCGCAAGAATGTCGGTCTAATGGCACCAATAATCTCGGATCTGCAACGTACCTCTCTGGAGCAAGGATGCATCTCAAGCTTCCATCAAGGGAACAAGAGGATTTGTCACCGGACGAAAGGTCTTCACCAACTAGCGAGATGTCGGAGATGGGTCATCGCCGAGGCAATTCCTTTGCGGCCTCTCGAGCTCGTGCGCAGACAGTGTCTGATCAGACTGGACTTCGGACGTATCCATCCATCTCCTCCATCGCTGTCGATCACGCTGACGATGATGTACCACAAAACTCGAAACCTTCGAACAGCCAACCAAGTGGTTGCGGCATCAATAGCGAACGACATCCCTATTTCTTGACAGCGCATCCGACACCACATATCTCCCCAATCGCTAGTCAACGGCAGATGATCACTCTGGATACCGAGTACGATGGGCCTCTACCTTCAGGAGCATCGTTGTCGGGTATGGAATGGGAGGAGACCATGGATGTCAAACCAGAAAGCCCGCTTCCACTTCCGTCACCTATGCCTCATGCCGATGACCAGCCTGGAAGCAAGAGCATCTTTGGCCGGGGAGTGCCGTCCATCACGGGATCAGTCAATCTGAACAGAGGCGGAGGATCATCGCCAGCGGTGAGCGGCGCAGAGGCGGAGAACAGAAGGGTTGATGGGCAAAAATCGGGAAGCAAGACGAGCGCATTTTTCTCCGTCAGCTTCGGCGAGGGACTCCCTGCGCCGCCCCGACCTCTCATGGAGTCAGAGGTCAAAGGAAAAACGATAAACTCGATGGCGAGTTATCCCGCCCTGAACGGCCAAGCCGGTAATTCAACTGAATCACAGGTCGCCTCCAGCACAACCTCTTCTTCCCAGAGCAGAAACTCCATCTTTGACAACGGTGGCGGTCTGACTTTTCTTCCGACACGCAATCGCCAGCGGTCCGGACTGGGTCTCGGTACAAGTCCTGCTAGGCGGTCGGAAACTCCTCGTCTAAATGTGGATCCGGGACCCATCCCGGACGACGATGAACCAGTGTTTTCCGAGTTCTCGTCATCTGCTGCCAGGAGAGCGGCATTAGCTGCCGCTGGGGTGAACCGTGCGAGAAGTTTGGGGGAAGCATCGAGACACTCCAAGTCCAATGCAATCTTTACGACATCGCATGCTCTGCCCCCGCCACCGAGATCACCAACTTCCACCTCAAGCAACTTTCAGAGACCACTGCAAGAACTACCGTCTCCAGCCGAAACGAGTAGCGTTTTTACGGTATCGCCATCACCATCGCCGCTGACTGCCACTTTCGGCGACAGGCTAAGCATGAACGCCGCAAGCTCGAATCTCGGTATGAGGACGCTTGGCATACCCGACCCTCGAGCAGTTACTATGCCATTCTCCTTGAGTCAAGCGAACGCGCCGTCCTCCAGTTCCACATTACCGATCAGTCCTGTCGAGTCGAGCTCGTCGATGATGGACGGTCCGACCCGAAGCACTGCTTTGCTTCTGCCTAGCTCTCCGAGGAGCATGGCGAGCCCACACAAAAGACTTACCCGGGAAGTATCAAACTCGAATTGCAACGATCGGACGACGAAGGACGCGCTCCTGGACAAAATCAATGTCAAGCCCGGAGACATACTCGAACCCGAGTCTACTGCCAGCGATGACCACTCCGAGGTCGCTCAGGCTTGGAAGCTTGAAAGAGTCTTGGGCGAAGGAGCGTTTAGTCGGGTGTGGTCCGCTCGACGCTTGATCAGGTCGAAGGGCAAGGCGAAAGCGACGGATATGGATGTGGACAACGACGTGGAAGATGCGGAATCCGAGGTTGTCGCCATCAAGATGATGGACAAGAGGATTTGCAAGGATAATGATCGGACTCGAATAAGCTTTGAGAGGGAGGTTTCTGTCCTCAAGGTGAGTGTTATATGCATAATTAGGCCTTTGTCTAGTCGCTAAGCTTCCGAAACATAGCGCATATCCCATCCCCAAGTCGTGGAGTACAAGATGGCATTCTCGACAAAATACTTTAATTGCCTCGTCCTCGAACAAGTCACCGGAGGGGAACTTTTCGACCTGTTACAACAACGTGGGAATCACAGGCGGATGGGGGAAGATTTCTTGCGAAGGGTGTTTACTGAGTTGTGTAGAGGTGTCTACTGGTTACACTGCGCGAGAGTGGTCCATCGGGATCTCAAGCTGGAAAGTGAGTCGTTTCGAAGCCATCTATCTAGGCGACGCAATGGTCCTGACATTACTTTCCGCTTTACAGACATAATGTTCACAGTAAACCCGTTTGACCTAGTGGACCGGTCAGATCCAAACGCCAAGATCCCGATTGAAGCACTTCCACCACAACTCGTCAAGCTCACCGACTTTGGCCTCGCAAGGTTCATTGATCCCGCCGCACCACGTCTCGAGACTCGCTGTGGGTCCGAGTCTTTCGCCGCCCCCGAGATTATCATGGGATTGCCGTACGATGGACGGGATACGGACGCATGGGCCGTGGGCGTGATCCTGTTCGCGTTGGTTACGTGCGAGTTACCGTTCGACAGGTCACATTCCGAGGGAAGGGGCTCGTCGGCTTTCAGTCACAGGACGGGCCATTCATCGCCAGAGGATGATGATACCTCCCGCCGTCGACAACTCATGAGGATCGCCAGGGGTGCGTACGACTGGCCACCTAACAAGGGCAGCGAGGGAGTCAAGAGGGTCGTTGCAAAGCTGCTGGTCAGGGATCCAGCAAGGCGAAGCAGGGTCGACCGCGGGCTGTGGGATGAAATGTGGATGAATGGACCGGGTAGCTTGCCTGCACCAGAGGCTTATGACGATTCCGCGCCCTCACACATGGAGCGGGGTAGGCGAAAGGTTCTTGATGGGTATGTGATGGATTCAGAGTCGGTGGAAGGGGCGAAAGGTAATGCGCGGATCGGTGTCTGATAAAGAAAAGCAGAATTACACGTTGTATAAGGGATCTGTTTGATACCAATCACCACGACGCTCGTGCCGAGGTCTTTCCTCTCGCTGTGGAAAGCTGTTCCCGTCAACAAGAGCCTCGTCTGCGGTTTACATACCACGCAGGTAGAACCGGGGGAACCAGGCCAGGGAAGATGGAAGATCTGATGGAGCGAAGAACGATACGGCGAGGTAGATGGCAGATGAGTGAATGATGACGTCAACCGAGTATAGATCGCGATCGTCGCCGCGTCCCAGCGGTTAGTCACTCTTGAATCACTGGAAATCCTGGCTGTCGTCTGGCTCTCCCGAGCGTCATACTTCGGAAGCGTCTAGAGGACAAGGACAATGGTTGCACCGCAGACTGCCCGATATGAATATAAGCGTCATGTCTTCATCCATGCCCACCGGCTGGCAGGCTGTCCCACCCAAAACCTACACCCTCCCACAACACTCACCCATCTATAACAAGCAAAATGGTCGGAACTGGTTGGAACATTGATCTCGTACGCTGCAATCCCCTACCCCCTCCTCTCATGAGCTTACGTCCGACCCTGCTTCTACTAGTCTGGCAAGGCCATCATCGTCACCGGTGGAAACCGAGGCATCGGCCTCGCCATCTCCCGACAAGTCGCCCAAGCAGGCGGACACGTCGCCGTCGTCTACCACACCAGTCAGGACGCCCCGGACGAGGCTGAAAAGATTGCAAAGGAATTCAACGTAAAGGCAAAGGCATACCAAGTCGATACGTCGGATGCCAAGGCGATGCACGAGCTTGTGCACACCGTGTACGCTGATCTGGGACCGGTTGGTGGACTCGTGGCGAACGCTGGTGTCGTAAGTCGACGCTATGACATGCAGTTGTCTGAGTTGAGATCCTCTGACTTTCTTACTGCTTCATGTTCTCCGTAGGGCGTTTCCAAGCCCGCGCTCGAAATGACTCACGACGACTTCCTCCAGCAGTTTGACGTCAACTTCTGGGGTGTGTTCGCGGCAAGTCAGGCATGTGCCGCCTTGTGGAAGGAGCACGGTTACCAGAATGGTCGAATCGTCTTTGTTTCCTGTAAGCTTTCTTCTCAGCTCGCTTTGGCAAAACACTCGCGCTCACTATCATCGACCCGTTGCAGCCATGTCCGCTCACATCGCCAACAAGGCATCCACTCAGTGCTTTTACAACCCATCCAAGGCTGCCGTTTCGATGCTCGCCAAGGTCCTCGCCATGGAATGGCAAGATCTAGGCATCAGCGTCAACACCATCTGCCCCGGATACGTCGAGTACGTGTGGTTTCCTCATTGCCTGATTTCGAACGCAAAACTGACTGTTCCCCTTCTAGCACGGATATGACTTCGGGTATTACGGAAGACAAGGAAAAGCTGGAGGCCAAGATGAAGGATGAAGTGCCTCTTGCACGGATCTCCCAGCCAGATGAGCAAGCCGGGATGGTGGTGTTCCTTTTGTCGGATCGTGCTTCTTGTACGTCTCAGCGCTGTCCGCCCGTCTTGTCCAGTGCAGGGTTGCTGAAAAACATCTTTGCTTGATATAGACATAACCGGTAGCGACCACTTGATCGATGGAGGCTGCACTCTGTGGTAAACGATCTCGCCGATAGCATAGTCAGAATGAGCATTCTCCAATCGAAAGACGAGCATAGAAGTTGTATCCATAGTCAAAAGTCAAACGCGATAGAATTGATCGTGCGATGGAATATTACAATCGGGGTCTAGACTCTAATGGTGAATGATCGCATCGTATGGGACGAGCTCCTTGTCAAGAGCTGGGAGAGCAAAATGCTTCTCATGGGATTGCCAGCGCGTGTCATGACGGCGTGTCCATAGCACTGGCAGCTGTACAACCTCGGCCGACCGTGGAACAAACCCTTGAATTTTTGAATGCTAGGTGTATGCGATGCCATTGTCTCCGGTTGTGACGAGAAGACTCTTCCGTATTATAAGCTAATTATATACAACCAATGTCTGCCCTTCAATTGTGCGTGCGATCCCACTTCCGACCGATTGGAGTTCTACTGGTTCTTCTCGAGCCCGCCATTTGCTTCTGCTTCAGAATTGCTAGTTCCAGCAGGGGGGTTTACTGGACGCGAATAGTCCTCGTTCGCTGGTGTCTTCTGCATCGATTTACCAGTCTGTAGTGTGACGATACGATCAGTCTTCGCTCAACACCGCGACTGAGATGACACTCACATCTTGCTCAACCTGTTTGGCAGCCTTGTGTGGATTGGTCTCCGAGTTGAAAGCCGCATCACTCTTGGCGACATCATCAGTCCCAGCGCCGATCGATCCCTCCTCATCCGAATACAACTCCATCTTCCCCTTGTCTGATGCATATCCCCGCGTCTGCTGCTGCTGCTGAGCGTATCCGATCGCGGAAGGTCCGAACCGGATGGCGTTTGTGCTCGACATTCGAGGGTTCATCGCTGGACGTACTGGAGCGGTGGCGTACGTACGGGAGGCAGCTCGAGCTCGCGACGAGGTGATGGTGGTGAGCTCCACCGAGGCTGGCTGTGTGGATACTGCTGGAACGATGGGAGTCTTGAACAGAAGAGAAATGGAGCGTCGTGAGAACAGCATGTTGGATTCGTTGTAGTGAGTGGTGGTGCAAGTGGGCTGTTTGTTACGGAACGGTGTGTTAGTGAATTATATGATAGCGACAGGGAGAGAATGGTTGACAAAGGGTTGAAATATTGATAATGGGGACGAGGCAAACTGTCGACCGATGTCTCCCGCTCGGCAAGCGCACTCGTTTGACGTCATGCCGAGTCGAGCACAGGTCAGTTGACGTGTTCTAATTGCCTCGCTCGCCGGCCGCCGAAGTCATCGGAGATGTGCGTCCAGGCGTCCAGGCTGTTTGCGCACATGAGGTTCCTAAGGGCTGAATGATCTTCATGTTTCGTCTTGAAACCGTTCACTCAATTTCTCACCATACTCTCATCATGACCGCACCTCGGTCCCTGGCCGTGCCCATCCTCGTCGTGGGGATGCTGGTTTCGGGATCGGCCAATAGCTTATTGTAAGCTTGCAGAGAAAGGGAGCATGTCCCCGCCGACGTACGCTGATGACGCTCTGTGTCTTTCAGAACAAAGTACCAGGTATGCAATCACGAGTTTTCGCCCTCTTGGCTTGGGGAACGCGAGCTGAACTCTTGTTCCGGCATAGGATATGCAATGCGTGGAAAATTGCGAAGATGGCAATAACCGCGGGTTGAATTTTGAACAGCCGGTGAGCAACCTTTCTGTTGTTCAGCATCTCCTTGACTGAGCTAAGTAAACATCGACCACTACAGGTGTGGCAGAGCTTAAAGTTCGTGCCTCTTGCTCTATCAAAGTACTTGTTACTTACCGGTTCATGGAAACTTGCATGACAGCATGTTCGTTGGCGAACTCATGTGTATGGTACCATTCCTCCTCAAGCCCTTCATCGCTCGCCTTCGTGGGACTCAGCGGGAACCATCTCTGGCGTACTCTCCTCTACCACAACAGGAAGAAGGCATCGACGACGATCTCAGCGACTCTGAAGACGTGCATCACAGACCATCCCCCGAGGACCACGTCAAACCCCTCATCCTCAAAGGCGAACTACCAATGACGGGATTGCATCAAGCGTTGTTCCTATTCCCGGCCGTGTGCGATATCGCGGGAACGACCCTCATGAACGTCGGCCTGATTCTCACCCCAGTCTCGATCTACCAAATGTCCCGGGGCGCATTAGTCCTCTGGGTCGGTGTCCTGAGCGTCATGTTCCTCGGACGGAGGTTACGCGCATACCAGTGGGCGTCGTTGATCATCGTCATGCTCGGGGTTGCACTCGTTGGCTTGGCGGGAAGTATGGTGAAACGGACGGCGATAGGTCTCCCGGATCGCGAGGACGTACTGGAACACTCGGGCTCGGCCATGGCCTTGATGAAGAGACTCGCCGTAGCTACCGCGGAGATGGTGGCTCCAGAGGACCCGACAAAGGTCTTTATTGGGGTCTTGCTCATCACTGGTGCTCAAATCTTTACGGCGACCCAATTTGTGAGTCTCGCGGTTTCCCGTGTTTGAGTACGGGTCTGCAGACCTCTGGGGACGAACCATTACGGGCTGACGCATGATTTTATCGCGCCACAGGTAATTGAAGAAAAGATCTTGTCGTTGTACAAGGTAGAACCACTTGTGAGCTGTCCCGCAACCAGCCTTTATTCCTAACCGCGTCGTGCTTAATTGCTTATCTATCCAGCAAGCCGTCGGTCTCGAAGGATTCTGGGGACTTTCCGTCATCCTGCTTTCCATGCCAGCCCTTCACTACTTTTTCGCATCCAAGTCGCCGTACTTTGACATTCCCAGGGGATGGCACCAGATCGTGGATCACCCGCTTGTGGTTGGGTTATCGGTCGCCATCTGCTTCTCCATTGCCACGTTCAATCTTTGCGGGCTGGGCGTAACAAAGGCGGTCAGCGCTTCGGCCAGGTGAGTCTCTCGCAAGGTGCTTTGCAGTCGTTGGTTCCTAATATTGTATGTCCGATCGCTTACAGATCCACCATCGACACCTGTCGTACCCTGTCCATTTGGGTAGTATCTCTCTCTTTAGGCTGGGAACACCTCTCCTGGCCATTCAGCTTGCTTCAAATTACCGGGTTTGCCCTTCTTGTGTAAGCACGATTTGTTCGCGACCGCTCACTTCGCAAACTCATGTCCAACACAACCCCTATAGCTACGGCACGTTCGTATTCAACGGTCTTGTTCGGCCGCTCATCTGCGCACCGGATCCCTCCGAATTGGCCCACTTGCCGCATGAAGAAGTACTCGATACAACCGCCGAGGCGCCGTCAGCATCGAGAGAGGGAGGAACGGGATACGACGTGGTACCTATCGATGAGGAGAGACACTAAATGTTGGTGGAAGATACCACGCATGGGCTAATAATATTCGTTTGTAGACGAAATACATATCACGGAAGAAAGTCGCAAGCAGGATAATATGCATAGTTCACAAAGATACATAGTATTAAAATCACCAAGGCAGATGAACACGTTACAGAAATAGAAGTCACACATTAAGGGTCGTTACAGTAGTCATACAATCAGTGAGATACAGATGGATGTTATACGATTAGCCAAAACTGGCGATTGATGCGAAGAGTACTCCTCTATGTTGGAAGAACTATGATGCGATCGCAGTCCTGCCTCCCGGCGTGGGAAGAGGCGATTGCACAGGGCTGGACTGAAGTGATCGAGAAACGGCTTTGAAGAAACTGTCGCCCTTTTCTTTTTCTTGGCCTTTGCCGTTGCGGCTTCTGGCTTTGGGCGTTGTTGACCTGTCGGTGGGCGGAGGTGAATTGATGCTGCCTGTATAAGTTTCCAGGTGATCGATGGCATATTTAGGGGTATCCGAGTCAGCAGATGAGTGTTGATTATCCAGGCCAGAACCGTAAGCGCCAAAGGGAGTGACGCTGAGTTCGGCAAATTTACCAGGGTTGCTACCGCCCCAGCAGAATCTGAAAAACAGAAAGACATCAATCAGTGCTATGAGACTATGCTATGAGACTAGAGCGATCAAAAGGAACTTACTTTTCAAGAATGGAATTGTAATCAAGGCTTGCCAAGTGGTCAATACTCGCTGCTCGCGGTAGCTCCGGCTGAGAAGGACTCTGGGGAGAATCGGCAGAGGTAATCGAGGAGGCAGTAGAATGGGAAATCGAAGGTGGCGAATCGTCCACGGTATCGAATCGCTCATTACTGCTGTCCATATCGCTAAGCGTGAGAGCCGACTTGACCTGCGAGTCGTCCTTTTCGAATGCCTTGTTCATGAAAGACGGACGAGGCGAATACATCCTAGGCAACTCAGTCGATACCGGGACAGGTGATGTGCGATCCGGTCCAACTGTCCCAGAGGGAGCCGATGGTGCAAAATAATCCAGGGGCGGTGATGGTTCGTGGACAGCGACTTTTGGAAGCGGGAGGAAGCTTCGATCGGCCGCGTTTCTGTCGGAAGGCGACAGCACCTCCGCAGGCATGGAACGACTTTTAGCCGAAAGATCCTTTAGGTGATTCAGCTGCGGCGAGTAGAAGTCCATACTGGGTTTGGCGATATCAGCCGGGAAGGTCAAACCCGTTGGCGAAGCTGGAAGATCTACGTTTCTACCGGAGGGCGAGGTCTTCTTGCCGCCCCTAGCGCCTTGCAGGGAGAAGGAGAAATCGTAACGCTGAGCGAGCGGGGAAGACGGACCAGGACCGGGCGATGAAGGCGGTTTCAAGTCACTGCTCGTGTTGCTCGATTCCTTCCTTCTAGGTAGACCACCGGGCCGTCGGACAGGAGACAAACTTTGCCCTCGGAGGACAACTGGAGGGTGACCATCATCACCGTCGCCGTGATCATCTCCCGAAGCGAGACGGCTGAGATGAGCACGAAGGTCCGACATCCTATCGTCCCGTTTTCCGTTGACATCCCACTGAGATGCTCTTCCGCCAACGCTTCGTCCCATACCAGGCGAGATGAGGCCAGATCCGTGGGACATGTGGGGTCGAACAGGAGTCAAGGACTTTTGATTCGAAACTGCCTTCTTCACGAATTTGACCTCGTAATTCTGCCCATTGTTGTTATCCCAAATCTCTCGGCCATCGGTATTGTACCGTAAGGCAATGAAAAGTGATTTATCTTCGATTTTGTGCAGCCTGTCGTGTAATTTCAGTGTAAACTGGAATCGATCATATTTGCCACCTTGAATAGATTCCTTGAAAGTCGCTGACGTCTCGTTCGTGGTGGACCACCAATCGAACGTGAATCGCACGGCGACCCATTTGCTAAAGGAAACGTTCTTGACACGGATGACACCTTTGAGGCTTTTCCTGTCATCGTCCAGAAACAGCGACTCGATGTACAGATCGGCGTCGGCTTCGTGTTGAGTAGGGAAATTGGGCAGTCGGATCTCGAGCAGCTTTTTCCCTGCGTCCTCCCCGTCGGTAGTCGGGAAGGGATACTCCTCACCCTCGGACGTAGAGATACAATCTATCGGGCTTCCATCCCTACTGACGATCTCCGGCTTTTGATCGTGCAAGAACAACTTGACGCGTTCCAGATGGGTATCAAAGTGCACGAATTTTGGACAGCTTGGCGTACTGGGTAAGCTTCGGATTCCCGGGCTGGTATTCAGAGCTTGGCCGACGTCGGAGTATGAGCTGATAGACTTGAGCGACGGTTTCAACACCTCTCCAGACTTTTTTCGAATAAGTGGCGATGGGAGAGCTGGCGATATCGACGACGGTTCCACGGATTTCGTCTTCAGCCCGCCCAGGTCAAGCTTCAGAGCAGTTTCATTTCGTTGTGCAGAGGTACGGGTCGACAACGAGGGCTTTGGTGCGACGCGAGCCAAGATGCGATGAGAAATGGCCGTGGGCGTCCGCTTGACGTTGGCTTCGGAATGAGACCTTCCCACAGACTGTCTCCTTGATATCGACGGCAGAGGCGCCGAAGCTGGCGTAGGGGATGTAACAGGAGTTCCAGAAGCGGATTGCGGTGGACTAACACGGTCAAGTGTCCTCATTGCGGATGCCCTACGATTCGACCGCGGAATCATCTCGAGTCCAGGTGATCTTGTGGGACTTGAGTTCCGAGATCCATTTCTGGAGGACTCGGCAGAGGAATTGGTGTTGCTCGGGGCATCCGGTACCATTTCGGTAAAGCCGAAAAGGCGAGGTCGACCCCGAGTCCGTTGTTGGGAAGATGGGATAGGCTCGTTGTTACCAATGAGTGCGGATTCGATCGATTCCCCTGACTCATCCGTCGGTTCGTCTTTCCAAAGGCTGGAGCTTCCGAAATGCTTGAAGCGCCGCGGAGGTGACCGCACTTCAGGCAAGGTTTGCTGTCGTTGCACTATTGCAGGAATGGCATCAGAGGCAGAAGAAGCGCTAGGGCTGACAGTCGGGAATTCGACTGTGGATGTCGGCTTCGCTATTGTTGGCGTCTCCGTCCGTCGAGCGGCCTGATGAAAGGGATCCGCTTCTGGGGATTTGTCAGGAGTGGGAGGCTGTATTAAAAATGCTAGTGTATTCAACGGACTGAATGGGGAAGAAATTAGGTCTGTAAAAGTAGAGCTTTATGGAACAGACAGAACGTACTCGTATCCAACAGGTAGGCCGGCGGGAACCTGCAACGTCGATGCCTGGGTCTGCTTGTTGCCGTTGGGGATGCCTTTGACGGCGGAACGTGATTCCTCCTCCGCTTTCCTTGTTCCTTGAGGCGACATTGGTGTCAGATACGGCATGGATATTAGACTATTCGAGCAAAACGCGAAGAAAGTGTTGTCAGCAGTCAAGCTACTGTGAAACAGAACGTGTGGGGAATACGCCACGTCGAACGTACTGTCCTCTCTCCGAGCAGGACAAGTACGGAGACCGACCCCCAAGAGAGAGGTATAATGGAGGATGAAAGGCACACTGCGGTACTCACGAGGTTTGACGGGATAACAGAGGTGCACTGCGCTGCCACTTGCGGCGAGGTGGTGATTGACGACTAAAGGAGCCGTATCGATACAGTGATCCAAGCCAGACAAAAAATGGCAGGGTTGATTGAGTTGGCACGCGACGAAAATGCCCAGTGACCAAGGGACAGCCTGCCGTCGAGAAAGAGAAAGCGAAGGTCTCGAGCGGTCGTATCGACTCGACTGACTCGTGCTAGTAGACCTTGGTGCCGCCAACTGGACCTAAGGGCGGTCGAGTTGTGTTGGTAACGAATGTGACGGTTCTTGGTGAACCAGGATTGGTAAGGCGAAGGTGGTGTTCCGCGTTTTGCAGTGACGGGTTGCGGCGGGTAAATTGCTGGTGGGGCGGGGCGCGTCACCAATAAAGGGATGGATGGCTGAAGGCTGTAGCGATGGCTCTGGGGCACACAAAGCTCTCGTCTCCCAGACTGATACCAGGCGTGACCTATGTGTCGATAGTGAGGCAGGGGTGACGGGTGGCACACTACTCTCGTCGACGACGACTTTACTCAAAAAACGTCAATGCTATCGACGAACCCTAGCTCACATTCGTTTTTTTCTATCAAAAAAGCACAAACTGTGAGTTGAGTGGGGATCAAGCGCGAAGCGTTGGGTTTGGCTGACCTAGCATGTACAGTTCCGAAGCGGATGTCACTAATGGATCCGGCGTGCCTTACTGCCAAATGAATTAGGTTGCTCTCGCGACCTGTACCGGCTCTGTACTGTCAGAGTACTTAGAGTGTTAGATGATGTCAGAGGAGTCAAAGGAGCAGTCAGAGGCTGGTTATGCTGGTTGTGCAGCTAGCTGGCAGCTGGTTTTGCTGGGTAGAGGAGCTGGCAGAGGTCAACAACTCATGCAACTCAACAAGCAACAAGGGCTCTGTTGCAAAGACGTCCGCTTAAGCCGGACATTGCAGCATATACATCAGACAAAGAGTCGAATACAAAATAGCTTCCCTTCTTATTTGCCCTCTCCTAATTCCATTTTTGCGTGTTGTTCCGGGCTGAAGGTAGATTACAGCAAGGAAGCAAAGAAGTTCTTCGTTTCTGCCTGTTTCTGCGAACGAAAGCCTACGTTCCAGCTTCCCCTTCACAGCATCGCGTTGTCTGATAGCTACCACTGATAGTCGTTTGGCCAAGAATCCGCCCGTCCAAGCGCTCGAAAGTTGAAACTAATGAAGAAACGGAACGTTAGCTGGAACGTTCATCGGTGCTCGCTGCATAAGCCGGTCATTAGGCCCTACCAGCTACCTTCTGCCAGTTTTCTGCGTTTACCCTGACTACCAGGACCATGGCTACCAGCTTACAGTCGTAGTGTAGCTCCCAGGCCTTTTGCCAGCTTTCCTGGGCAAGTCCCGGTAAGTCGTGGTCCACGGGGCCGAACGTGTGGACGCGAGAAAATGGGAAACCAAACGACTATCAGACGGCTCCCTGACCAAAAGATGGGGGGCTTGGAGGAGCTGATGGGGGCAGGACTGGGAGAGCTGACTGGGGCGGGCAGGTTGCCGCAAAGGCTGGGCAGTGGCCCGGGGGGCAGGACGGTCGGGACAGTCGGGACGAAGCGCGAAAGCTCGCGAAGATGTCATGTTAGGACTCAAGTCGGGCAGGAAGGACCGCTGGCACTCCTAAGAAACCTAGGCGGACAATCCGAAGATCCCCCATACGATGATGTCTGTAGGGGGAAGATTTTAGCCCATCCATCGATGGCTGTAACCGGCCTATGTCTCTTAGGAGTGTCAGCGGTCCTGGGCAGGAAGCGAAAGATGCTGCATGTACAGCGTTTTTGCAGCCGAGTCGCGAGGCGGATCTGTTTTAGCCTTCTTGATATAATTTAACTGATCGGCAAGCTCCAAGCGCTCTCCAAGCTCCAAAGCTGCTTCCAAAGGCCAAGCTCCCTTTTCCTTATGAAGCAGCTGCTCAAGAGTTGCTCAAGCCTATTACGATCCAGCTTATAGCTTATAATTACCCTGTGGCCTGTATACTGGAAATATTGTTGTTATCCTCTTTCATACCTTGAAAGCGTGGACTAATGATAACCGGGCCGACTGGCGACTGGCGACTGGCGCGACTGGGTGATAATGGGTATCGCTTCAACATCAGATGCAGATGGCTGCAGACTTGCAACTTGCAACTTGCGCAACAACTTGAGAGCTGACTTCAACAGCTATTCAACTACTTCTTCACCTGCTGTTTCATATTTTGCGACTCCATATCAACTATGGGCACGACAATTGCCTTAAGCTACAAGCTACGCACACCAGCTGGTTGCGCTTCTACGATGATCGGACTTCCAAGTCAAGTCTACCACCCTGGCCAGCGTTGGAGCTGGACAACATGCGGCTTCTAGAA
Organism: Naganishia antarctica; assembly: GCA_025758675.1. NCBI lineage: Eukaryota > Fungi > Basidiomycota > Tremellomycetes > Filobasidiales > Filobasidiaceae > Naganishia > Naganishia antarctica. The sequence continues at coordinate 264,901 of JANGFJ010000087.1, read as the reverse complement.
GTGTGGCAGAAATGGTGCGCGAAGCCCCGGGCCACGAGTCGAAGCGATCAAAGAAGCTAAGGAGCATACTCCCTCATGCAGTTAGCAGTCTAGGAATCAAACTCCAGCTAAAACCTCAGAGTTCGGATGATCGCGGATGAGAAGGTACGAATGTCAAGCTAGCTAATAGACCTTGCCAGAGCCGAAAGACAATAATAGTAAGCTGCCGAAGCAACGAACGGTTCTTCGCTTTGGCAAGAAGGTTGTTGTTTTCTTTCCGAACATGCAAAGACTGTATACTCGAGTGCTAGTGGCACGAGCTGTTGCACGGAAGTGCACATCTCCCTCCTGATTTTTGCGAAATGGTTCAAACTTGTCACTGGTCAAGGAGTGGCGAATGGCAAGTGGCGCCAGTGGCCGGGTCGATGGGAGGAAGGAGGAAACAACAGCAGCTGAAACAACGGACTTCAAGAAGCTTCGAGCTGGATCTTCGCGATGTACGGGCGGCTAAATGACGGACCGATCGAGAGTCAGGAAGACGGACCAGCGATGGATCTGATGCTGACCTGGTCATGACCCATAGGTGATTAAGCTAAGACGCGAATGAACGTATAGTTGCCCCATAAACCGAAGCTGCTTTGGTCGCGCTTCTCCTCGCCACCGCCCCAGCAAATACCAAACGGCGCAGATTCCCTTCATAGCATCTGGATACTCTGTCGTCTTCGGAACAGCTTACGGACCTGATTGCTGATCATAATAGCCCATTGGCAGCAGCCTTCGCATCATTTCTACAAGTCCGACAAGCTGTCAGACCCTGAGCGCACTCGACTCACCACTCAAGTCAGCTGCGACTGTAAGATTTGGAGGTGACAAATAGTGGAACGCTGTTTGAGCTTCGGCGGCAAGCTATTCAGCAGCTGGAAGCAGCTCCGGACGCTGAGATAATTACCAGCATGACTGTCCTCCTCTTCACTGCGGAGGAAGGGGCAAAGCACATTCGGAAGTATTCCAATTTTCGGAGGCACAACGCTCGCACAAGCTCTGGCATCTTATTAAGTAGTGCAATGATGATGGACAACTCACCTTGAAATGGCCCATCATCTTCCTCACTGGTCAGCTTTGTTCAATTCCCGGTAGACCATACACAGCTCGTCCATAACTTGCGCCTGGGAACTGCTCTAGTGCTGTGGGACACAGCCCGGTGCTTTGGAATATGGCCGCGCCATAAGGGTTGACTTGATGTCTAGATTCTGCATTGAGTGGTATGGCCAGGTTTGCGTTCATAATATCTGAACGCGAAGCGCATGCCTGAAACACAAGGAACAAACAAGTGGGTATCATTCAGTAGGTAAGACAGTCGCGTGGCTGCCGAAGGTATGGCTAATGTTTTTTCCTCCTTGCAATACCAAAATCAGCCTGGACGAAGGGCGAGCCGCCTAGTAATCGCAGCCTGGTTTGTCTGCGAACGTAAAATGCCTACTCATCTGACTGATAGGGAGCCCAACTGGTCAGAGTGATTACCCTATGGTACTGTGCGCAGGTTACTGCCGCGTAACAATCCCTGCGCAAAGTCCTGCTAACATCTTGACTGCGTGATGCATCGCGATCATCGACTATTATCACATAGCACTTCACGCCGACTATGCGTGACGGGTGGCAACCTTGCAAGTGAATGAAGCCAATATGCCGATAGCACCGCAGAATCCTTTGAGGAGGACCTCCCCATCGCAAGAACTAGCTGTGTGTAAGACTCGCATCGCTCGCATTGCTCTTTAGCAGGATAAGTAGTGATCCCGGCACAAAACACTTTTCGGAAGAGCGGAGGTCGTCGGGAATGCCAACTCATTAGCATAAACACTCTAGATCGCGCTTGGCCTAGCAATGCACAGGGTTGTACGATATATGGTTCCATCAATAATGCGCTGCGTCTAGTATTACAGTATTCGTTCGAATTGTCCCGGGTAAGATTCGCGGGAGTTGATCATTGCAACTCGAATGGTGGGTATAGTAAATAAGTCGTCGGATGGACAGCAACAATGTCATCACGTCGCTGAAGCTCGAGTGTCATCAATCGCAGCGGCAGCGGCGTCCGTTTCCAAGCTGCGGTGATTCTGCAGGTCCCGCATTACCGCGGGATCCACTGCATTCAACACATAATCGTGGTCAGACAGAGTCAGACATACATCACAGGCGAGGCAAAAGATGTAACCGGTACTTACGTGGCAATACACTCTTTCGCCGAGCGTGGGGGCTATTACCCGAGGGAGACAGAGGGTTCAGTTCTCGAGGCTAGGGGAAACGCCGAGGCGACATTAGATGGATTTCGAGCTGTACAACCCCGATGCTTACAGGTGATCTGTCCAGTCCAGGGTCAGCCAAAGGTACGACGTCTTCCGCCATGCTTCGCTCCAGATTGAAGCTCTCGCCACCTTCGACGATTCCGTTAAGGATATCCGCAGAAACTTCCCCCAAGTCATCGCCACCCTCGTCATAAGGTTCTGGTCTAGGCGGCGGCGGTTCTCGCAAGGAAGCGGGCAATCTTGGGGAATCGTAGCCTCCAGCATTTTGAAGGGCAATCTCGCGAAGACGCATCCACTCGTCATATCGGGCGATGGCCCTTTCAGCTTCCCTGTACATTCAACACTCGCGATCAGAACAACGATTCAAGGGTCGTCTGCAATGGGACTTACTCCCGCTTCATAGCTTTATAGCCATGCTGACATTCTTCGAAAAGTTGTGGGTTGATCTCGACAAATACTTTGAGTGCGTTGTAAATCATGCCATGAATCGTCCTGCAGGGCATATAAATCAGTCTCGGCCGAGCAACGTTCATCCCAAGTCGAAACTTACCTGTTCCAGTGTGTTTTCGAATTCGTGTATAATACAGGGAAAACCAAAGGGAGGATGACGCCGATGTTATCACTCATCAGATTAACGATATATTCGTTATTCCAGTAATACAGCGCTCGCTCCGCAACCTGTAAAATCATTGTCATCAGCGGATTCAACTTGCGGAGTAACACCGATGCTGACCTGGAAATGTTGGCTATTGATGCATCTCGCCAGCTGTTGGAAAAGCGGTTCCATGATCTTCTGAAACTCCGTTGCCTCAATAACGTCTAGAATCTCCTCGACCTCATTCAAGAACATGACCTCTTTTGGCGAGTTTACCTTTGGCCAGTATCGCAAAAGGCCCATCAAGACCTCCTCCGTCAGAGACGCATCCTTCTCCAAAAACTGCACCACACAATAAGCCAACTGTGGGTGATAGAGCGCCAAACTTTTCGCCTTGTGTAATGGAATGAGAACCCGCGTCAGGAAGGTCTTGTGTTCCTCTTTGAGCGGTAGGGCGAAACCGTTGATGATTGATCCGAGTATTTCCAAGAGCTCGGCGATACCGTTGTGTCGCTCAGTCTCGTACACAAATTGGAAGAACACGTTGTTGATGGATCGTCGGATAAATGCTCGCAAGTTGAGGAATTTCCCGTAAATTCGGTGTAAAGTAGTTTTCAAAAAGTCGCGTTCTCTTGGATCCTCGCTGTCAAACAACTCTAGTAACTGCGTTGTTGAGCAAGTCGACCAGTCAGCTTGCAATTTTGCGTTCGAACGAAGGGAATCACGCAGTACTCACGTGTAACACGAATGTTTGATCAATGTACTTTTTCCCGATATTTTGACTGAAGTCGGGACTTTCCACAAAGCGGAGGAAAAATTCGTAAACGATCTGCAAGTGAGGCCAAGCGAGCTCCAGTACGGGTTCATCCTCTTCAGGATCGAACGCATCTCCTGTCGGATTGACCTGAGGGGGTATCGATCGGAACAGATTAGATGCAAACTGCGGATAATGATAACATTCATGTATTAGACGGGATCGCAGAGGTAAGTGAGCAAGAGGGGCGACGAACCATGTTGACCACTTCGGGGTAGATCTGCTCGGTGATGACACCACGCTGGGTAGTGATATACTCGAGCATTTCGTGCAAAGTCTGAGCTTTGACTTGTTTGCCTTTCATATCGCCACTCGCGTCGTTGAAATCGAAGACGACAGAACATTGATGAAGTTTCTGTATGAACAAGTCATTTCGTTCTTGCGGCGGTACCTCTGTATTTGCCAAGCATGTATTTGATCAATGATCTGGGCTGCAAAGGCTCGTTCAGAATTGATCTGCACTCACCCATGAAGCCTGGCAGCTTGTCCAGATCCACTCTCTCTGTGACGTGGAATCTGCTACTCCTCTGTTTCCTGGGACTCTTGCCCACAATCGGTATCGTGTCTTTGGGACCTCGCAGCCCCCTTAGAGTTCCAGCTTTGGGTGGTGTTCCCCCTGTACGCCCGCCGACCGCGGTCGACGCACCTCCAGCCTCGACGACGGAGAGTCCACCTCCTGATGTTGGACTGGATCCCTGACCGGAGAGTCCATCCATCATGCGATGAGGGACGGGGTCCTGCGGCATCTCTACGTTGGGAGCGCCAGACACAACGACTACCGGCGGAGCGGGGGATGTCTTGTCGAACGATGGATGCGTTTGATTTCCGTGATGAGACAGATGGTGGGGCGAAGGAGAACCGCTAGTCCCACGACGGTCTGGAGTTGATGGGAGTCCTGATGTTTGACCGATAGTTGATGTGGCTTGTCGTGCTTGACCACTGCCTGATGTTGATGGTGTTGTGGGATTCGAGCTTCCGCTGGAACCGAGGGGAGTTCGCGGCTGCCCGGAGGGAGACGCGGTTTTGTCCTTCTCCTTCTTCGCGTCTGAGCCTGATTTCGTTCTTGAAAGCTGCTGCATCAATCAAGGAAGGAAATGGTGGACGTAATCGTCAGCACAGTTACGAGTTATTTCAAAACACCTCGCCGAGCAAACTCGGAAATCGCCAGACTACAAACGACCTATGTGACTGGCGTTCGATGGGTAACGATCGTCATTTTCCTCAAGCAGTCTATGCAAGGGATTCTGCGTGATTGTGTTTCCTCTTTATAACAAAGATCGCGAGATTCGAGCTCTCCTTCCTTTGATCACTGCTTCTCCCTCTCGCCCAAGTCTCCCGGAGTTATGCGGATAATGAAGAACTTACCATAGCCTTTTTTAGCCCTTTCATTGTGTTCGATAAATCGCTTTTGTATTCTTCAGTTTGAGTGGTGTGATCCTCGTGGCCTGGGGTCCGAGCGCAAGTCTAACCAAAAGCGTCGCAAACGATAGTATGATCCGTCAATGGTGAAGCTGGCAGATCGTTGGCAAAGGCGTGAGCTATCGAGTGTGCTGGTCGATTACGGTATTACCAATGATGAAGATCGATACTTGGTGTCGTTAGGTGAAGGACATGAAGTGGTTGATCCACGATTGGCAGACGTCGTTTGGCGAAGCTGTTTGTATACGTAAACGCGTCCGGTCAACTCTGCGTCGACCTTGTCCAACGGGAGTAAATGAGAATTCCGTAGTAATGCAACAACAGGCAACTCGTCTGTTGTGGTCACCCTGAGAACGATCAACAGCGGCCAACGGAATAGTTCTACCAAAGTGTACTCTGATCTGATGGTATGGTGGAAGCAGCTTACCCGCGCCTGCGTCAAGCAGTAATACGCAAGCCAAACACGGTGCGAGTCAGCGGCGACTGCCCAGCTCTCGCCAACGCAGATAAGCCAATGACGTGTCCAGACAACCCCGCATTGTCGCGAGCTGTTGTTCGCCTTCAAATCTTCCTGGACAGCCACGGGCCAGTTAATCGTCAATTCTCAAAGTCCACTGCTCAAGTACAACTCCTCCCTTGCCACTCTGTCTCCCTTCGGAAGGCTAGGCGAACATTGACGATACAATTACATACACAAAAGCCAACACCATAAAGTCCGATTCGCAGGATCAATCCCTTTGAGTTATAGCTTCTTTATCAAGTCCTGGTACTTGGCTTTGTCCAGCGTAGCTTGAGATGGCTTAGATGGCAGACCCGCGGACGTCGGCGGAACAACCAGATATGCCCTTTGCTTGTCTAGCGATGCCCCATCCATCTTTGACCTCTTATTCCGTTGCGCGTGATCTTCGATTGCCGACTGACTCCCATCATCGTCGAAGGCACGTCGTTTCCCTTTACCAGTTGCGTCCTGTCCTTCTTCCAGTTCGGGTGTAGCGGACCCATCCGCGGCGGCCAAAGGCGAATGCTGCATGGCGTTTAATTTTGCCTCCAACGCTGCGATTTGTGCTTCGGCACTGTGAAAGAGAAAGTATTCACATCAGTCCTGTTACGATGATTCTACCCGGGATACCTCAACAACCTACCTTTGAGGCCTTTTATGGCCTTTGAGTAAACTGAGCGTTGTCGTCTTAGGAGGTTCGCCTCTACGATTAGGCTTTCCATTGCCGGAAGTATTCATGTATTCTGGGTTCATCTGCGACATGATCAACGACAATCAGTCAGGAAGGAAAACAATGCGCAAAGAACAAGCTTACAGCTGCGGCCGGAGATACTGCTAGTTTTCTTCCTCTCAACACTCTGTCATGTAGTTTGGCAACAGCTTTTGCCGCTTCCTACAGAGGACCGCCGAAGCCAATGAGAATTGGTTCTGCACCCGAACACGCGATGCCATCATCGATGTAGCTCACCTCTTTGGTCGAGTACTCTACAAACGCATATCCTCTTGGTTTCCCCTTTAATGGACCAGTCTTATGGAACAAGAAATCCATCTTTGCAATCTTTCCGCATTTTGAGAAAACCTGAATCAGGGTGTACCTTGCCATAACGGTAGAGAGCACATTGTTAAAAGTGGAAGGCACCTGTTAGCATGAAGCTGAAGGATGAAGGGTATGGAGTCGAAGTGCACTCACTCGTCAACGGCTGGACTCAGGTTTCCCACGAATAATCTTGTCGATCCCACCACAGCAGGCCTAGGAGCTGGCCGACCTAGCGTCTTTGATGGAGCGGGGGGATCGACGGTAGGTCTCGATAGATAGTTGGACGCCATGTTGACGCTCCTGTGCAGTGCTTTTGTTCGGTGACTATGGCTGCGAGCTTGGTGCGAATTTGTGTGAGCGTGAACTGAGTTTGCGTGCGAGTGGATGTTAAGGGTGTTGAGTTGAAAAAGATGTCAAACATTCACCATGAAAGGGATGATTCAGGCCTCCTTTGACGTGCAGGATCAGGTATCCATCACGAGAGATCTGCTGATTTTGTCATCTGCAAACGATAAGATTATGGCATGATGGACGAGATGGCAGCTTGGTTTCAGGTTTCGGTGCGCCCGCTTCTGCCATTCGTTCGCGTGTAATTCGCCACCAATACTCTGGTGGAATATCTTCCGGCACGGAGTAGCTACAAGTAAAGAGTAAAGTAGGGTTTGTACGAGCTACTGCTGGTAGGTTCGCTTTCGCGTTGGCTGAAATGTGTTGGCTTATGACGTCTACCCAGAAATGGACTCGAAGCTTTGCATGTACAACAGAGCTTGTTCGAAACATCTTTGTGATCAATTGCTTCATGAATATAATATGAGGTTCGCTCTCGTGATCGCGCTTTGGTTGAGATTGCAACAAGCGTATAACCTTCCTGATATAGTTATGTCACGAGGAGACGTTGCGGAATACTATTTTACTGCGTCGGCGGTCCATACTTAACCCGTCCCACGCTCAGCCAAGCTTCTCCCCCACCTTCATAACACCATCCCAATGGCCCTAGATTGCACTCGGCGCATATCAGCCATTTGATATTCTTATTTTTACCCTTGTCCACTCCTTCAATGGCACGAGAGAAACCGATGTTCTCGAAAGCGAAAGGCGAACCGTCGACGTGCCAGTATAGAGTAGCTTCCTTGCTGTTGGTACCGCTGGAGGGTACTTTTGGATCAGGCTTGAAGGGAGACTTGGGATCCTCGGGCATCTGCAATGCGGGAGAAAGAGTTGAGTTTGATGTAGAATGAGACGAAATGGAAAATTCAAGAACCCACCAGCGTGTCATCAATCACCATATCCCCAGACCCGGCGTTCAGGATCAAACTACCACACTCCTTTCTTGGACAGTAGATCCTGCGTATGTTGTATTGAAAGGGATCCGCTCCATCATTACCCGGTTTCGTGCATAGCTCCTCGTCCCATCGGTCCTGGTCTAACTCTTCGAATGCCGTGAGATGCGGTTTGTCTTTTGCCCGTGCGGCCGATTGCTGAGCTAAGGCGGCAAGCATGGCCGTCTGTGATGGCGAATCAATGCGCTCATGTACTTCAGAAGTGAACTCCCCTTTTTCGTTCCGGGTATGAATAGCCGCATTGTGCTCGGTAACTTTTTCTACCTGGTGCATTTGGCCATTTTCTTCGGCCTGCTTTTGCCGTACTAATTGTTCTTCTGGAGAAATGACATCGTCCGGTTTTTCGCCTTCGCGGGAAAGCGGAGTTACTGCTGCAACTTCGTGAGGCATTGATATGCCGTTTCCAAAGTAGTCTCGAGCTGTGGACCCCGCTTCTGCCACTGGTGGTGATCTGACGGGCGTGTTCGCATTCGTTTTACGAGAAGGCTTGGGTCGGTGCGTGTCGACAGCTGCGATGGGCAAAGGGTACCGTTCCTCTTCACACCCATAAGCGCGAGGGCTCAGTTTAATCAATGTATGCAAGGGAACCTAAACATCGCCATGCAAGTCAGCTTCCTAGATGTTGTGGCTGCAACGTGGACACGATATACCTTGATGTACGGAATCTCTGCTTGCGAAATGCCCATGAAATAGCCGTATAAACATCGGATGATAGCCTGTGAAAGCATCCCGTAAGTTCTTGGAAAGTAGCGGGGAAATGACTCGTTCAACGTACTTGATGACAGACGATCAGGATGTTATCTTGCCTCTCTAGTTCCATAATGACTGGTTCCAGCCGGACAATGACATCTCGATAAGATTCTCCGCCTAAGGGATGGTATTGAACGAGGCGTTCAGTTCACTCGGTTATCATGAGGTATAACACTTTGGCCTACCTCTATACCTATAGTTGAACTTGTCATCATCACGGGCTTCATAGTCTTCCGGATACTTGTCCTGCGATCCCGATAGAATTGCGTTATTCAGCCAGGTCTGACACGGACGCCGACTCTGGATCTACTTACAGCAATCTCTTCATAAGTCATTCCATCACAGACACCAGCATCTAGCTCGTCTAACGACTTCCAAGTCTTCTTCGGGTACGGAAGATGTCTGGCCGTAGCAATGGTGCGTTGTAAAGTCGAAGTCCAGACCTGCACAGTAAGGGGATAGGTCGGTGGACGCATCGACGGTCCTCGTCGATATCTCGCTTACTTGTATGGGTGCTGCTCCAATATTCTCCAGTACTAGAGCCGGAAGAGCTGAAGCGTACTTTTCCCCTCGAGGCGAAAGAGGAGAGTCGCCGCCAATCATTCCTCCGACGTTATGCATACTTTCACCATGCTAACGAACGTTTTCACCTCAGCTTTTGATAGTCTCAGAACGATCCAGAGACCGGACGTACCCTTGAAAGATAGATGCTTCTCGGCTTCAAATGCAAATTCATCAAGTAGAACGCAATTCGACTCTGCAGATATGAATCAATTTTGTTCATTGTCACCATCTGTCCGACATTGAGGATGCGACAGAACGAGATGTCGGGTTCCGTAATCGTTTCGTAAATGCTCTCATACTGCGCAATTCGTTTCCTGAAATCCGCAACAGCCTCGTCCTTGGTCATACCGGCGTAGTCGGGATCGCCAGAGGATGCCTTCAAGGCGATATTGGCAGCGATTGTGGCGGGATCGTCGCAGTAGGATTCCAGAAAGATTAGCTGCAGATTCGGCTCCGTGGACAATCGCTCTCGAATTTTCTGCCGTCGCGCGTAGGTGCTGTTCGTCGCATCTGGATAGGGCAGTTGTCAACGTGTTACTCTCCGTAGAACAGGGGATGCCAGTAAACTTACCCATGATGCCAACATTTCCTTCCGCTTTGACCCAGCTGATCAGACTCTCAAGAGTCTCTGTGGCCAGTTCTTCTCGCAAGGCCGAAGCTTTTTCGTTCGAAGCCGAAAAGTAGGCCGCTGAGTGATCCGTCTTTTGTTCTCCAGCTTCCTGCTGATCTCTAGCCTTTCGCCGTCGTAGTTGTCCAACGTTGAACACATCTACTTTGTATTCGAGCCATCGCAAGTACCTCATGAGCTTGTTACTGAGGTATGACTTTCCCCGTGCAGGCAGACCGACCATAGCCACCACGAGTTTGGCTTCCGAGTAATCGGGCTTCTCTACCAAGGTACCGATACCGGAAACGGAAGGTGTTCTGGTAGGAAAGTTTGACGATTTCCTGATGATTCGCGTGGTATCGTCCAGAGTCTTGAGCATCTCGGTCTGAGCACCAAAATGAGGCGTTCCAGGTTGACTGAGAGCTCGAGCCTCTGCTGCTGTCAATGAATCGTTTACGTCGTCGAGGCGCAGCATGTCCAAAGGCAGCCCATCTGGTCCGGAAGTCCCTTCAACCGTACTCAGGATCGGATTTTGAATTGCGGACACTCCTGGTGTTCCCGGCCTGGAAACTGGACGAGAAGATGCTCGAGACGCAGCTCTGGACGATGCACCTGTTGAGGGTTGTCTCGAAAGACTTGTCGGATTCCGCTCCAGCCCATGCAGAGGAGTAAAAGCGCCCCCTCCGCTCATTGACATTCTTCGAAGGGTTCCAAGCTTGTTCAGCGCTTCTTGAACGGCCCGTTGATTGTCCTCGGGATTGACGGGTAGTTGGGACGGCTGTGAGTCTGACATTCTGATCTGCGGTTGCCTGGTTGTTGAGTCGGGAAAGTGTCGAGGTGAGGACTTGTGATCGGTGTCGCGGATGTAGAGTCTTCTTTGGCGATGTTGGATGCTCTGTCCAACGCAATTCAAACGTTTCTGAGCGAAACACTATCGGCCGGCCGGAGTAAGGTGGTCGTCAGGTGCTCGCAAACGTGTCGAGAAGGACAATCGACGCTTCTTGTAATGGTGACCGACTTGCCTGCGAACGCACGTAAAGCCCGTCTGAATGGTTGCGTGCCGTGGTCTCGTTTGTACAGCTGTTTGTACGGGTTGGAACAGTTTGCTCGCTATCACGGCGCTTCTGTTCTGGGAGCTCGAGCGATAACATGACGACAGGAGAGTGATAGGAGCGAGTCAAACGATCGGATGTATCCCTCCACTCCGGGTGTCGGGCGAGAGCTGGGAAACGCAAGTCAACACGCTTTGGGCGCACCACTATACCTTTTTTCCCACGACTGGCTGGCCAACGGGAGCGCTCGCAATTCCGCGCCTGTATGTCGATCGCTGAGCGGGTGTGGTGGTGGTGATGTCGAAGGTAACGATTCATGAAATCTACCCTCTTCTTGACTGGGTCCACGTGAAGTCAAGTCGCCGTCATCTGTGTGTTGTGCAATAGGTCTCCAGTTCTGTCAAAATGCCTGCTGTAAGCATCGACTTCCCCCAGTCAACTCCGACAGATCAGGCTCGGTTCTATGTGATGCGAACGACTTGCGCTGCCTGCTAACGCCTGCTTTGTGTTTCGCGTGGCATAGATCCTCTACAACACCATCTTCAAGCGAAACTCGGTATTCGTTGCCACCGTCTTCGCATCCGCCTTTGCTTTCTCCATCGGTTTCGATTTGACAACTTCTGCTTGGTGGGACGCCCATAACCGAGGTGTGAGTGTTGGACTCTTGTCGTGTTGCGAGTGGTAGCTGCGAGATTGTGGATGGCAGTGAATGTGCGGCGGTCGATGTCGGTGAAGGGGGAGAGGAACGTGTGCAAAGGGAACCGGAATCGGATGTCGGTTGAGCATAGAAGAGCGGTCAAGGAGAGCAAGACCAGGAGTGGGCTATGGAGTGGGAAGGGGAACAGAAGAAAGGGAAAGAAGAGGCTGTACGCCCGCAAGGAGCTATCGCCATCACCCAAGATGGAGCCAACTTTCGCCTACAATCCTCCGCACAGATCGTTGAACACGTCGTGGACCGATCCATCAACTCGAGCTTTTGTGGATTGCGCAGTACGAGGACTGTACCGGTCGCACATGATGCGTATCCTGCATCAGTGCAGGGAAGACGGACTGTGTACAAGAGGCAAAGGAAATTGAAAGAAAGGATGTTACGGTCACGACATCGATTCTGCTGATTCGGAAGGGAGCAAAGGCCACAGCTCCTCGAGCTAGACATTCCTGTCGTCACGATTTCACGAATGGATCTTGCTGACATCCTGTACCTCTTCCTCCTGCGTTTTGTTGATCGGCACGATTCTCCTCACCAGAAACAATGGAAGGTACGCTATCGGAACTAACTCGCCTCCTTCGACACATACTGACTGATTGATGGTTTGCCGAAAATAGGACATCCGACACAAGTACCTTGAGGGCGATGACGAATAGAAATCTGGCCGTTCTCGGGACTACACCATCTCCGAAACTGTACGACAAACTGTTGTAGTGATCGGCATGATGTAGCCGCGTCTGCGACTGGATTATATGGGAATTGGGCAATGCATAGTGGATGCCGGGACATTCCTTGCTGAGAGTGCGAAACGTTGTGCGACTCTCGAAGATCGGCCTCATAACGTGGACGGTGGGAGTCAGCAGAGCAGAAAGGTTGGGCACGTGTAGATCTCCGGGCTCGTAGTCCTGGGTTTACTAGGCTCTTTGCATCTACGAGCCTCACGATCTACCTTGGCAGGTTCCTTTGCGTCTGTCCCTCTGGCCTCTGGTATACAGTGGCGTCCCGCAAAAGACCTCGTTCCAGTTAAGTGGATGGAGAACGGCATCGGTGAACGCAAAACCTTGACATCTCTGTCTCCATTGTTCTCGAATACGGATCAAGGCGATACATTCCGCATAGCGTCGACCGTCATCTCTTTGAACACGCTGACGCTCCGTTTAACTCGTGCAAGGGGGATGCCTGCACAATGAGCCCGATAAATGTACCGACTTGAGTTTTCTCCATCCATCAAGTGAGTGCCGCCATCCCAATGACAGATCATGAGGGGGAGATGATGTAGAGATGTGAAGTATTAGTTGGGAAGCCGCTGCGGTGGTGATTTCTGACACCATGCAACAAGAAGCAACAGTCAAGTACGGCTACTAATAAACGAAAGCCGTGTCCGCAGTCCGCACGCTGCCATGTTGCCATGTTTGCCGGTTTCTGACGTCATCACCCACCACATCTCCACTCCGGACTCCTCCTCCACTCCTCCAGTTCCTATTCGGCTACGTGCTTGCAATACGTTGGGCGAACCCTTGCGGTGCGTATGCTGCACCTTTGATGCTCAACCGGTTTACTAGATATAGGAACATCCCATCATCTGCTGTCAAAATATCAGTAGAGCATTCAACACGTCTTGCGTTTAACTACTCTCACCGAACCAGCTCAGCCCACACCGATCATTCACAATGTCCGTCAAATCTCGAGGAGAATTGAAGGATAAGACCTTGATTGTTGGTAGGTACTTCTTGTCAGGTCATTTTACGGTTCTTGGATTTGAATTGACTGGAATTCTCGTGTACTGTGCAGTCTTTGGCGCATCGGGCGACCTTGCCAAGAAGATGGTCAGTTTCATTCTCATGCTAACTGGTGCTTGGGCTGAACTGGATTTCCCGGTGTAATCTCCTGCCCTCGCAGACGTTTCCATCCCTCTTCGGTCTCTACAAGGACGGCTTCTTGCCGCCAAAGACCCACATTGTCGGTTATGCTAGGTCAGACCTGGAAAGAAAGGATTTTGAAGACCGTCTCACTGGCGGACTAGACTCGAAGAAAGAGGTACGCGTGCATAAGGAGCTTTGGAAACTCGAGATCATCCTGACAATGGCTGATGGCTGGACAGTCGAAAGAAAAGATAGAGGAATTCAAGAAGATAAGCACATATGTTAAGGGCGCTTACGACGAGGACGACGCATTCCAGAATCTGGAGAAAGAGTTGCAGAAATTAGCAGACAAGGACTTTGATGGGGAATCAAACCGAGTCTACTATGTGAGTGCCGACAGTGCATCTTAAAACGATAGATAAGGGAGGACTGAACAAACATTTCTTTCCTCAGCTTGCGGTGCCGCCCAGCCAGTTCACCTCGTTGGCAGACAAACTCCACAAGAACAACTACAAGGGAACCTCGAACCGTCTAGTCATCGAGAAGCCTTTCGGAAAAGACTCTGCCAGTGCAAAGGAAATGATGAATGCCATTACGAAAGATGGCTGGAAGCAAGAAGAAATTTACCGGATCGACCACTTTATCGGAGATGAGATGGTAAGAACAGATATTGCTCTCAAGATTCACTCTGAGTGCTCATTTGCATCATCCCAACTTAAAATCTAGGCTAGAGCACTCATGCAACTTCGGTTCGCCAACGAGCTGCTGATTGACTCACTGTTCAACAAGGACAAGGTCGCGGCAGTTCTTATCGAGCTAAAGGAGACATTCGGATGTGAAGGTCGAGGTGGATACTTCGACGAGTTTGGAATCATCCGAGATGTCCTGCAAAACCGTCAGTCAACGTCACCGGCTGTTAGGCAACATTCGGTGCTGATTCATTAATACTTGCACCGCCCAGATTCCATGCAGTTGCTGACATTCTTGGCTATGGATAAGCCAGAGTCTTTGGAAGAAGACCACATTCGTGATGAAAAGGTACGGAAGCGGGTAGCGGGACACGCTACTGTAAACCGGCACAGACTAAACCGTCGCAAAACTAGGTCAAGGTACTGAAAGCTATCAAGCCCATCGAAAACGCAGAAGCTGTTATGGGTCAATACACTGGCAATGGCGACAAGAAAGGCTACCTAGACGACGAGTCTGTGGAAAACAAGGATTCAAAGACCGCGACTTTCGGAGAGGTTGTGCTTAGAATTGATAACGATCGGTGGCGGGGTGTTCCCTTCATCCTTAAGGCGGGTAAAGGTCAGTACAGGCAGTGACTAGAAAAGCATTGGGTTTGTCGCGGAACATTGCTGATCACTTGATTTGCCGACACAGCCATCGAAGAAGACGCGCTTCGAATCGTGGTTCAGCTCAAGCAAACAGAAAACTCTCTGTATCCATCGACAGAACCTAATGAACTCGTCATTGAGCTGTACGAGAAGAAGGTATACTTCAAGGTCAACTCCAAAAAGCCTACCATGGATGGAGGTGTCGTTCGACCTGAAATGATTCTCGATTACGAAACCAAGTTCGACGGATTGGATGCACCTCAGCCGTACGAATTCGTTGTTCGTGAAGTGTTGAAGGGGAATCAAAAGAGCTGTGCGTGATTTGTCTCTTCAGCTCTCGAAACCCGGAGTCCGTCTAACTCGCCTACTTTCTCAGTCGTCCGCCAGGATGAGCTAGAGGAAGAATGGCGTATCTTCACACCGTGAGTGTATTGGGAGGAACGGTAGCTGTTACTGTTCTGTTAGGCTGATCCGTTCTCCTGCTTCGATGTTGCCGTAGATTGCTCCATTATAGTGAGGGTAAAGACTCCCCCAGGCCAGTGGAGTACAAGTATGGTTCATTGGGACCGAAGGAGTTCAAGGACTTTGAGAAGAAGCTGGGTTTCGTTCATACCAAGGATGGATAGTGAGTTTCGAGATTAAGGTATGGCGAGCTCCAGCAGACGCTAACGGCCTACTTGCTCTTGCAGTGAACTCAAGAAGATTGATGTCAGGAAATAAGAGAACAAGAGACCGAATATGGACAACCGTGAGAATCCCAAAGTTACGCAGGATAAGTTATCAGTGAATGAAGATATTGGATAACATGAAAGAATGCTTAGATGCCTCTGCCACGTTTCTCCGCTTCTTCCTGCATTTTGTTCTTCTCCTTTTCACGCTCTTCCAGTCGCCTCTCTGCTTCTGCCCATCTCTTCTTCCAGCCTTCTTTGACTTTGTCCGCTAGCTTGAACCCAACATCGATACCCTCGCCGTTAATTACGCTCTTCCAGGCCATTTGCATGAAGCGTTCCTGCGTCCCGTCGGTGAACGAGTTTATATATGCTGTGACGAGCCGATATGATGGTTGCAGTAGCCGGCCGAAGCGTGCGACAGTAGCATGATAAGGGGTCAGAAGGATGTCCCGAAAGGGAATTATGATCGCCCGTCTGTTTAAGGAGGAGCAGGTGAATCAGGTGGCGGGACAGATTCCGAAGCATCCGTGTACGCACCCTTCTTCACCAATATTTCTAGTCTCTATACTCCATTCATCGTCCTCGTACCTCCGCTTTATTGAGCGCCGCTGCCTCTGTTCTTTGCTGGTGGCGGTCTCGATGGGCCCGTCGGCTTCCGCATTGATTACAGCAACTTTGGGAGTGTCCTGATGTCTGCCGGTCCTAGTCTTGTCGTCCGTTTGAAGTTGCTGCATTCCATCCAGATCGCCCTTGAACAAAACGATCTGCCTTTCCGATATCCATTCTCGTATTCGCCGTCGAGCATCTGCTGTTATCGTCGCTTGGTCGTCGGTCGCCCTTTCCTTTCCTTTGCCAGATTTCCATCCCAACAGAATTCCCCTTCTAGCATCATCGTGTCCGTCATCGGTCTTCTTGTCGACGTTGAAGCATATCATCCGACACAGCGGTAGATAATCAGCGTTCCGACGATGGTTGGATTGGGCACACCATGAGAAACAAGTCTGATCGGTGTAGGGCGGCTGATAGTCTTCTGGGTCGGCTGGAGGCAGATCCAACGGTGGAAACAGGGCCGATAGCGGAGGGAGATCCTCGTCGAGCTGTTCATCGACGGCTTGTGCTAGATGACTAGAAGATGCGAAGGTTGAAGGTCCGGATTCGGTTTCGTTCTCTGACATTGCGGCGATTTTTACGTCGAAGGTGATATCGGTGTCGATGGCTTTTGAACAGTGGCGATGATGGCAATATAGACCTTACACCGCTTCTCGGGGATGAAGCGCCGCGCGTTACGACCTTTTCTAGGAATTGGCAAGGCCATCCATTCTACGGTCAGATCCTGGTTCACCTGAAACATGAACAGAATTCGGGGAAGGTGGTCTCGATTGTCTCGATCACTAATTCCAACGATCGAGTAAGAAAAATAAACTCGATAGTGAACGGGGAAAGGAGAAGGCGTTACAACCCGCTAATAGACACATCCTACTCCATCTCAAGGTCTGGAGCGTGATGAGGATACCCAGAAATATGGTACAATAACCGTATTCACAGATGTCATGACTTTTACAACGCGATAACGACGAACTCCCGTATACTTGCAATTGCTGTCCTTCGAGGTCCAGATAACGATGGATCCCTGAGGCCTTTGCCTACTCAATCATCTTCCATTCTCGCTGACTGCCCTTTGACACGTCGGCCGCCATGTCCGTTCGATCTCGCCTGCGAATCATCCCCGGTACCACTCATGATACTCTCCTCCCGTTTTCTTTTCTTATTGCCTCCTGTAGTGGAAGACTCCCGGTCATCCTGATGTGGACCTTCTGGGTTGAACCTATTGCGGAGCGATTACCAAGCCCGATCAGAACACGTTGGTACGAGCTTCGGTGTGGATGGAGGGCAAACTTACCTCGCTTTCTCTTCAACTTCCGCTTGCAGAAGATTCATAGACTATAATGACATGGACGCGGTCATCATAGATATCAGTTTCAGAGAGATCAAGAATGTCGAGATCAAGAGGATTGGAAGTCACCTACAGCTTGATAGCTTCCACTGCTCATGCTGAACAGGCGATCAGCATCCTGTACGTCCGTCCTTCTTTTGGTATTCGGGTTGACCTTCAAATAGTTCTCGAAGCCCTGACATAGGTTCAATGAACATTCAATTCTGTTAGAGCCTCGTCGATGAAGCATTTCTGAATCCCGAAGCGTACCTTGATTATGTTCCCTCCGGATAACGCTGTTTCTGACAAGTAACTTCCTTCGAACGCTGCTATGGATTGTTCGAGCTGGGCCTGAGGCAACAAGACGACGGTTAGTGTCCGCGTTGCCATGCCAGCTTGGCCGACTTGTCTATAGCCTACGACAGGGAGTTGATCAAACGACTTACCAAAGCCTTGTCCGCTTTGCGCTTTGCCTGTATGGCACTCTTCAGCCGATCAATAGCACTCTTGGTTGCTTGAGCCTCCGTAGGCATGTTGACTTGGTCCCAGTCTCAACTTGGGCTATACTTCGCCGTTGAAGGAAGGCATGCTTGGAGGTTTGCGGCATCAGCGCGAACGAGCAAGCAAGATTCAGACGATGATCTTGGCACAACCAGTTGCTCAAACACGGCAGGAGCGAGATTTGATTCCGCATCGCCGCCACGCGATATCCCGATTGTCGGTCTCGTCCAGCCCAACGGCCCCTCCCAACAGGCACGATCAACAGTACTGATTGTGAACCCGCTGGCAGGCAGTTGGCATGTCCTGTCTGTTGGATATCTCTACGTAAAGTTCCCCGTCAATATCCTACGGTCCAAGGGGAACCACAGCACAGGTCTTCGCGTGCACTTCCGGAACATTGTACTTCAGCCTTCACCGCCTTTGTCAACTCGTCATCAACATGTCGTCCTCTGCCACGCCCGACTTCTCGGTCACGAATCCGGTGAGGAGGGTATAGGAGATGGGAGAGGGAATAAATACTCAATACGCTTCCTCCTGACACAGATGAAGAAGTACAAGCTGGTGTTTCTAGGTGAACAGAGTGTTGGTAAAACAAGCTTAATCACACGGTTTGTAAGTGTTTTCCTACTTGTCTTGATTTCCTGCTGTTCCTGCTGTCACTCGTCGATTCGTAGAAGAGAAGTTGTGATGAGATGATGCCGTGCCCACGTCAGTGGAGTGCTCGCGTTCTCAATGACTGACACTCGCGTTTCCCTCCGATCTGCGCAGATGTACGACACTTTCGACAATACGTATCAGGCGACAATAGGTACGGCGCGGTATCCGCTCAAATAAATATCTTGAGATATTGACTAGGTATTTGCGGCCTTGATCAGGTATCGATTTCCTCTCGAAAACGATGTACTTGGATGATAGAACGGTTAGACTGCAATTATGGGATACTGGTACGTTCTGTAATCTTTCCATATATTTGGCGCCGCTAACCTCGCGACATGTCTCGTTTACAGCTGGGTAAGCCAGAGAGCGCCTGCATGTATAGTTCTTTTCCGGCCACTGACATAAGATCTATAAATCCCCATGATGGTCTAAACGATGTAGACAAGTAAGCGATATCCTCCGCTGCCGCAGAGGTTCGAAGGGGGAACTAATGCAAATGGTCGACATAGGAGCGTTTCCGGTCGTTGATTCCAAGTTATATCCGGGATAGTTCAGTTGCTGTTGTCGTTTACGATATCACCAGTAAGTCCACAGGTAAGAAAGGGCGACTTGTGCTAATTACCGGGTTCTCAGACCGCATATCATTCCAAAATACAACTAAATGGGTGGACGATGTGCGGAATGAGCGTGGTGGGGATGTCATAATCGTTCTGGTCGGCAACAAGACGGATCTTAGCGATAAAAGGTGAGGACGCATGAGTATGTATACCTTCAGAGGATGGCTAACTCTACTGCGCGTTTCTGGTGCAGACAAGTGACCGCCGAGGACTTGGACAGACGGGCAAAAGAATTGGGAGTTCTATCGATCGAAACCTCGGCAAAGGCAGGACACAATGTGAAAAATCTGTTCAAGAAGATTGCGCTCGCTTTACCCGGAGCTGCTGGGCAACCAGAAGCTGGAACGACAAGTACCAGTGAGTGGCCTCATGGTTTTGTGGATACATGGGAAAGGTGTCAACCGCAGCGGGCTCATACGTTCACGTTCACATTCACGCAATGATAGAGATCGACGTGACTTCCACGAAAGACTCTCAATTACCTCAAGCTTCCAACTGTTCATGCTGAGCGCCGCGCATCACTTCTTGAAGACACAATTTATCCGAATTTAGTACTGGTTCCATGTATCTCTGTAGAGTGTTGGTCGGGTATGGTTGTGGTTTACTAGGCATGTATCTTGTATCGGGTGAATATGCACATTATTCCGATGAATGTGCCATACAAATGGGCTTGTTGCTCTACTTTTTTACATAAACTTCTTCATCACAGGCTTGCGTAACATGTCCTGTCTTCTCTCTTGAAGTGTGTTAGACCAGTTGCGGTAGAAACGGCGGGAAGGCGGAAGTGTATAATTCCAACGAAATCTTGAACAGCCACGGTAGTTCAGCTGCAGCCCGATCTCGTGCATAATCTTCGTTTATGTAGCGTGATCCGGATGCTTGGCCACCGGTTACAATGACTGGTTGTTCTCTCCATTCGGGGTGGATGTGTCTTTCGTCTTCGTCCGCTTGTTGCCGTTCATCACTTCCGCAAGATCGCTGTCCGGTTTCCGCTTGAGTTTTGGTCCCGCTTGAGCATTGTCTGCGGCGGAGGGCTCCTCGTGTATACCCAGGTTCGCATATTTCTCTACTCTGATTTCCGCTTCTGGCGTATGCATCGGAACTGCTTCATCTTTGTGCCAGCTGCCGTTCTCGTGTATGCCGTTCGAACCGTTGCCGTTGACCTTGACATTGGATTGCCCATTCTCGATCTTTGTGCCCTTCCAACCCGTCCGTCTTAAGAGACACATCTCGACCGTGACTCCTGGACCGAAAGCCACGGCTACACACCCTTCTCTATTTTGAACATCTCTGCTACGCTCGATGACGGCACCGATACTGACGGAGCTGGTATTTCCCTTGTTCTGGTAGATATCCCATGACGCCTTCGTGTGGTCTTCACAGGAGAGACCGAGTCCTTTTTCGATTTTGGAGATGATCAGAGAGCCTCCGCAATGAATCAACCAATCGAGTGTATTCGGCTGGGTCTCTGAGGGTGGAGAGGCCAGATAGCCCAAGTCCTTCGACAATTTTGCCCGAGTGGCCAGTGACGCTTTCGACATAAGACGATTGTACAGTTGAGGGACGGCTTGAGACGTCAATTTGGGCACTCTCTGCGAGATGATAGCCTGGTAAAAATGGTTCGTCAGTGTTTGGCTCAATAAGCTCCCAAGATTTCCCAACTCACTTTCCAGCCATATTCATCCACATTGAAACCCAAATCCTCTTCGGTATTCGGAACAGTTTCTGTTATACAATCCAAAATCTCAAACGAAGACTGCTCTGTAGTCCTCAATACCGTTTAATCAGCGATACTGACAAGTAATCTGCAAGGAAGGCGGGCTGACCGTGATCGTTCAACCGCCCATCCGAATCAGCAGCGCCGACTATCATCGCACTGGCGCCGTCACTGAACAAGCACAAGCTCACATTGGGCCAGCCCTTATCCCCGCCTGGCGCCTTTGATGCTTTGTTGAGTTCATCGATTTCGCTTCGACACAGCGTTGAAGTGACTTCGGTAGACACGATAAGAATGCGGTTAGGTTTCGACATGGGTGACGGGTCAACCGGAACGCGCGAAAGTTGATGCGCAAGTCGAACCAGTGACAGTCCTCCGGCACATCCGACACCGTGTAGCAGAGTCCGGTCCGTCGAAAGCGGAAGACCGAGAGCCATGAGCACCGCATGGTCGTAACCTCTGAAAGAAGAAATACAACTGTTATCAGTCGGAGTGCTCGCAGAGTGTGTGTGCAGATATCTGCGAGAGATATTGGCACTTACGGATAGCTACTTGCTGTACAGGTGTTACAAACTGGAAGCCGAAACAGCGATTAGCTCCTCCGCGATAAAATAATCTCGACTGCCTCTCCGATGCCATCCAGACACACTGGATACCTTCCCACGCGAGACGCTGCGTGATTTCCTAGCAAATGGACCCGTCTACGGACGGATATTACGCGGCGCGGCCAAACGAGCCAACGCAGAACTCACCCAAATGCGTGATATCGTCCAGATTTCCTCCCCAGTCTTTCAATGCCTTCTTCGCTGCAGTGAGGGCGAGCTCGACTCCCTTTTCCATAAAGACCTTGTTCACGTCCCGGATTTTTGGCGGTTCCACTTGATTTAGCAATGGGTCGGTGATTCTCTGCACGAGGGGACGATGGTTGATTTGCGTGTGGTTGTTAACCATCAATGTCTTTGAAAGGCTGTCTTGAGCGAAAGATTAGCTTGAATGCGAATTTCTTCGAAGAGCTCCCGCTGACCTCTCGCTTGGTTCACACCATTTCGTAGCGAAATCCTCCAATCCTTGTGGATACAGCAGATCTTCCGGAAAGGCTGTTCCGATACCGAGAATGTGGGCGGACGATGCAGGGTGACCATGTGAACCAGTCGGAGTGGTCGTAAGGACAGGCGTGTGCGGTGGCGTGGTTGTAACAGCGGTAGGAGCCATGTCGAGATCGCTCTTCAAGAGAGATACGCTCAAGGATGGTTCACAAGGAGACTGTAGAGGGCTCCGGGAGAGGTCTGAGCGGTTGCGAAGAGGTAAGTTTCGAGTAATTGACAAGATGGCCCGATTCCGTTGCTCTAGTGTTTGCATGCAGAGGTCAATATCGTTCGACTGATAAGCGATTTCACGGAGAAGAAGCAACGTTCAAGAGCATCCGGGAAGTAAACCGTGCCGGCATCCGGGGCCCGGTGTCAAGTTCGCTCGACTAGACGACTAGACTGGAACGACTGAACGACTGGAACGGGATCGTATGGTGCGGCTCTATGACATCATTTCTACTGCTTGCCCCGCCATGATCTTGTTTCGATCCCGATCTCTGCGTTTTCGCCGCGCTTTGCTACGTGTGAATTTGATTGATGTGCCCTTCGTTCGCAAAATCGGTATGTGGAGGTTGAATCTCCAGATGGATCCTTGAATAGCTCCTTGAATCTGGTTGCATATCAAATGCTGGCTATGGAAAGGCTGTGCAAGACTATTCTAGGTCGCTACTGACGTCACTAACCCTTTCCTGGTTTCAGCCCTGAACCTGAAACACGAAAAGGTTTTCTCCTGTAGCCACTCCTCGAACTCGACACCTTCGCAACACGCAAAACGATATATTATATAGACATATTTCCTCGAAGCAAATATACACTGGTGGTGACTTGACTGCAACAAGGCTATCACTCTAATCTATATTCTATTGCATTGTGCCAAAGATTTGGCGTATCACGAAGGTGGAAAACATTGTACGGGAATTATGTTCACGTGTAACGCTGGTATAGCTGACGACCCGACACAGCTGCCGACGTCCTCCTTTAGAAGGCCTGTCGGTTTCTAGTTTCGATTGGCAAGAACACGAGAACGACCATGGCGAGCCAGATGCCTCCGGTGGCGAGCCAGAGGACGCCAGCAGATTCGTTGGCGACATACTTTTGCGCTGCAAAGGGGGCCACGATCTGTGCAAAATGAAGAAGACGTTGTTCAAGCCACGCATCAGGTTTCCGTGCGGAGAGTGGTCGACTTACACCAGACAGACGACCCAGAGTTGAAGCAAGGCCACAGGCCGACCCTCGAACGTATGCAGGGAACATTTCAGGAGTCGTCGCATATAGCACCGCGTTGAAGAAACTCTGCATAATGTACTCTGAAAAGACTTGTTTCAATACGTATCCCGGAAGGAACGCTAGCGACACTTACCCAGCGCATTCAGTCCGACGTAACCTGCAGTCGACCGAACTTGCGTATACATCGCCATGGAGAGACCTTGCAAGGCAGCTGAGATCACAAGTGACCACTGATTTGCAGATATCCCTATTAGTGAAAGGATACCTTGTCGAGAAACTGAATACTGACTTTTCGTCCAATAACGGGCAGCTGGATAGCGAGCATCGCCAAAACACAACCGATAACACCAGGCGAGTAGATGATCAAGTATTGTTTGTAAGTATCGTAAACAGTGTTTTGACCAGTGGATACATTTCGGTTGTTCAAAATGATGGGCAAGTAGGATCCGGCGATGTTGAAACCTGAATCGCAGAAGGATGAGTAACCCGTGCCAGATGGCATTTTTGACAGGCGACACTTACTCCAGAAGTCTCCCATATACGCAATCCAGATGACTACAGTTGTGAAAGCCATGAGCGGAGTCCTGAATAAGCCTTTGAGGTGTCGAAGCTTTCCCACGCCGTCCCTGAGAACTACCTTGGCATGTTGGGTGGTCTTCAATGGCGTACTCGATACAGGGTCCGATACTATGCTCATCTCCTGGTCGATCATGGCGAAGTCGTCAATCGTCAGAGTAGGAGGAGGGGCTCGGTTGAATCTAGCGATGGAATGCAATACATCGATAGCTTCTTGCTCCCTGCCCTTTCCCAGCAAGAATTTGGGGCTTTCACGGAAGTTGAAGACGACGAAACGAAGGAAGAAGACGAACAGCGTGATGGCGCCGAGGGTAATCATGAGATATCGCCAGCCCATGTTATCAGCCCTGGAACAGCAAGGTGCGCCAGCAGCTGTGATCATGCATGATTCCAAAGCAGTGTCGCATCGGTATTTGGGTACGAATCCGTAGGCGATGGCGCAAGCGACAACGACGCCGATGGGCTGCCAGAGGGATAAGAGCGCCAGAAGGTATCGTTTGTTTTGAGGCAAGAACTCTAGCGTAATAGTCGCATCGATGGGAATCTGGCCCCCTAGGCCAAACCCACAGAGCGCAGCCATGGCGCAGATTGCGCTGTAATTGTATACAGGAGCAGCCTACCGGTGTGTCTGAATTGAACGACTCCGCGACATAGCCAAATTATACTGAAGGCAACTCACGATAAGCGTACCAAATACACAGGTAATCAGACATGTCAAATTGAAAGCCCACTTCCGGCCGATAATGTCGACAAGGAGACCAAAAAAGAAAGCGCCAGCGGTCAAACCTGAGTGAAAGATATTGGCAATTCAGTCAAACGTTGGCATTTCCGCAGAGTCCTCTGTATAAGCTTACCGGCACTCATTGCAGTGAAGATCAGACCGCTGTCGTGCGTGAGATCTACGTTCATCTCCTGGCTTAGAAATCAGAGGCGAAGCTGGATTTAGCCACTGGACATCGAGAGCTCTTGGTGGACGACTAACTAGATGGGAGTGGCGATCAGGCCGACAGCTTGCGCCCACATGAGGTCCAGAAAGTATCCGAAGCTGAAAACCCCGGACTCTTATCAGTCTTCACCCTGAATGGCAGGCCTTTCCACCTAATTCTATTTACCCGCAAAGAAACCAAATGGCCAATTGGTATCGGCCGAATCCCATCTTGTCAAGCTCCCTATCGCAAGATGAGGGCTTAGCACGAAGTCTGTTGCACACTTCCATTGCGAGAAAACGCTGGATGAGGAGGTCCACACAATGACTTACCTGTTGATAAGGGCCGCCTTCTTCTCGAAAGGAGTTAAAACTTCCGAACCCAGTTCACCCCTGAAGAAAGCTCCAGCACCCTTGTGGTGAGAACCATCGCCATGCTTGAAATGCGGATTATATGAATCCGGAGGGGGCATCAGGCCATCATGAGCGAATCCCTGTCGGGCGGCCTTCTCATCGACAACAGCGACATCCTTGTCGTTGTATGTATAGTCCGGGTTGTTTAGGGTACTGTGGCCATTGGAATCGGACATCATGAATGCTAAACTAAAGAGTTGTCGCGTTGAGCGTTCTTGTCCGTCAGAGCTGCAGGCGTCGAAAGGGTGCTTACACTGAGTGAAAATGCAACCACGGAGCTGTTGGTATATGTGCTCTTGAGGGAAGAGTTAGGTGCTGAAGGGCGAGCGAGGTTTATGGTCGGGTATAAATGCATGGTCGCCTTCCTTGCATATCTTGTGAAAATAGCGATATGAAGCAATATGGATTTGACAGTGATATGACAGGTACAGTCTGGCCTAGCCGCATAGTCTGTTTCGGAGACGAGCGATCGTGGGTATCAGTGGGCCATCATGGGACTACAGCTGGACTACCAAGGGATCCTCACAGATCAATTAGCTGATCAAGTTTATTTTCGTCGGCGGTTGGCGGAAAGAGGAGCGAGGAGGTAGCTGAGGAGGCGATCCTCACGGACACCAGAAACCTACTCCAAAAAAATGACTGTAATCGTCTGACGAGCTGTTCATCATCATCGAGTAGCGAGCAGCTATGCAGCTCATCGAGCTGGAGCTCATCGTCGCTTCATGATCAGATGCTGCTCTCCGATCTCCTTGAACTGTATCCGATCCGGCAGCCGCGACTACCCGCTCTGTAACCCGCTCGGGGCTTCTTGTTGTCACCGCCGAAGCCGAGTGGATTCGGAAGGAATCGAAGTTTTTGCCGACAGAATCTTCCTTTGAGGAGCTCTCTTGTGGGAGATGTGACACAAAAGGCAAATACCCCTCATACACGGTATAATGACGTAGTGTCATTTCCTAAAGTCGCTCAGACCTTTAATTACCCAGCATGCTACCTGACGACTTGCACGTAACTTTGACTCATCTTTGCCAGGAGGAAGGGGGAGGCGAGGAAGGCCATGATCGATACGACGGCGCAACCTTTCCATGGTTTAGTCAAAGATGGACCTGCGCTTGTCGTCAGATGAAAGCAGCCCGTGACGTCCGAGGTTCTAGATGATTATGCCAGCTGTCGATGTCGGAATTTTGATTGTAATTTGCATGATCCTGGCTGATACAGCTATGAATTCACACGAACGCCCATTCCTATAGGGTAGTCTCGCGCAACCTCTGCTCTCTGTTGGCCTGTCGTCGGGCCTTCTTCGCCGTCCTCTTTGCCACAGCGGGCTCGATTTGTACTCTCCACGTATCGTTTGCCACATCGAACTTTCCGCCAACCCGCTTGGCCATTCGAGCGATCCTGGAACGCTCGTGTTGCGCAGCATCGTACTCTTTCTCAGCGGCTTCCCGAACTTCCCGACTCGTACGGCTCCTGATGGCGACTCCGTCCAATCCGACAGCGGCCAATGCCCCCTCCAGCCCTGTATCAGCCCCTCGTTCACGCCATTCTTTGACTTGATCCCTAGCGTGAGTTTCCTTCTCCAACGCTTCCATCTCCCGGCGAAGGTTGTATCCCTTTGTAGCTTTAGCCCGAGAGTAGC
This sequence comes from Naganishia antarctica, assembly GCA_025758675.1. Lineage (NCBI taxonomy): Eukaryota > Fungi > Basidiomycota > Tremellomycetes > Filobasidiales > Filobasidiaceae > Naganishia > Naganishia antarctica. Next base: position 238,076 of record JANGFJ010000087.1, on the reverse strand, counting down.
GCGGAGAGAGTTCCTCCGTGAGGTACAGAGGCATGAAGGCATCAACGGTCGGCTGCACGGATGAAGCAGCGCTTTGCTCGATGTATGAGTCAGAAACTTGTCGAGGGAGAGTGGAGCTTGCAGCTCGAGCGGAAGCAAGAAGAGGCAATTGTGACGGATCTTGCCAGATTTTCTCGACTGGTAACACACTCCATGTTTTAAGTGCGACGTCTCCAGCCACGGTATCCTCGGATTGGGCTAGCGGAAACGATGACGTAGAATCAGAACATGGCCAGTCTTGTCCGTCCAGACGCAATGCTTACCCGCCCCCAGGTTCTTCTTTCGGATATCCGCCCAAGGGATCTTCATAAGGCCACGTGCCTCGTCCACCTCATATGCGTCGGCTGATCCATTATCCATTTTGGCTGCAAATCGATCGTATCTGAATTGGCGAATCTGGTTATCAAAGACCGGCTTGCTTGTGGCTAGACGAGTAGCAAAGACGCTACATATAGGTAGAGTAAGCTTGACTGCCCGACGGCACAGACACACGAAACCTGCACATACCTTCCGCCATCTTCCTTGGATCGCTGATGCACACAAAGCTGAACATTCGAATAATGCACAGGCCGAGAGAGGTTCAAGAAGTTGCTCTGATTGTCGTAATTCTTCTTTTCATCTTCTCCTAGTTGCTCATAGTTTTCTGGGGGCGGTAAGATTCGATTGGAACGTTTGCGCTGCGGTAGAAAAAGATCGAGCGAGACCGCGTTGAGAGCCTGTCTCTGGCCGGAAGCAGGCATACAAATAAACTCACTGTGACTCCATCCAGTGTGAGCGTGTTCCTCTCCATGTCAACACCTGTCACTCGGTGAACTTTCCATCCAGCAGACGCATCCTTTTCATTCAGCCACTTCTCCTGGGCCTTTCCGACGGTCAACCGGACATGATCCCCTGGACGAATATTCCACCTTGCGACTCTATCTTTCGGCTGGACAAAGGACTTTTTCGGAAGAACTCGAGGCGAGTATCTGGAATGAAGAGAAAAATTCGTCAGGTTCTATACGGATTTCAAACTCTCGCGAAACCAACCTCGAAACAAATTTATGTGGTACAGTCGATTCGAGGTGATGCAGACCACGGGGTATAGGAGCGGCCATCGTGGGTCTGGTAAACGTTGCTATATGCTCGCGGCCGGGAATCGAACGTATATACCAACCTTCTCAATGATCAGCCTGCAACCAGTGTCTCAATGTTCCAAGACCGACCGAGTCGATCCGACCTGGCGCTTGGACCAAAAAAGCTGCGCTTCCATGTACCAAGCCATGACCTTTGTGTGCGCTAAGCCCGACTCGCTCAATGATATAGATTCAACAGTTTGGTTGATTTCACCTGGCGTCTTCGTTTCATTCGGATTCCTTACTCGCCTTTTACTAGTAAGCACCGTGTAACTTGGACGAAGCCAGAGTTCGAATTTGTTTCTCTACCATTCCAATGGTCTTTTTGCTGCGTTTTGAACGTTCTGGGTGGACGATGGGGTGTTAACATGACGAATCAGTCACCTTCACAGCTATTTATCAAGCTCTCATTGAGCTTTTTGCTTGTTGGCCTCACATCAACATATCCCTTTTGGCACGATCCACTTATCCAGCATACTGCATTCTCCCAGCTGTCGTCTTGCGGTCTTCGCTCATGGAGGAAACGGCGAGGCGTCCTCCCTCACGGATATCATGGCACACGGTACCAGTCATAACGTCTTTAGCAGTCCGACTTTTGCTGTTCGCGTTCACTTCTCTTCCGGATAGCCTGGAGAATCGTATCGAGCTCTCGACCCCTATCACCAACATCAGGCGACGTAAGTAGTGTCTCGCCTGGAGAGGACGACTCGCATGATGCTGAAATTTATGCTACATATCGTGCTTGAATGCACAGTTAGAGAAGGTGTCTACCTCCATCAGCATGGCATCAACCCTTATGAGGGTTCATCCTTTCATCATGTAAGTTGCCAACATATCCCAACCCGCGTTTGGTATCTCATGTTGCTCTCCTGTAGTCTCCCCTCTATCTTTCAGTCTTCAGCACTGTGCTCGACCCCTCATCAAGACTCCTCACGGCTTTAGTCTGGACGCTCGTAGACTTCACTGCCGCCAGTGCTCTCCGAACGATTTGGGAAGCGAGGAAGAACTTGGAGGGCAACGAGGATCCTAGTCAGAGGAGTGCCAATGGGGACATCAACCCTGCCCCCAGTGCGTCGCCAGCGAATGCGTCAGAAGCTGGGCCCAAAACGAAGCGAAGCTGGCTGAGAGAGGGATGGGAGGAAGCCGTCATGTTATTGTACGTCTCTAGAGTCTCGAACGAAGCGGAGTTGAAGCTTACACGCCGCTGCCAGATATCTTCTGAACCCGTATACAATAGCAACATGCCTTGCCAGATCGACAACCAGCATAGACAACGCTCTGACTCTCCTCTCGATTGCTTACGCCGCTCAAGGTTCGGTCTTCTGTGATTCTCCTTCCTCGTGTGGAGACTGATGAGAGTCCTGTTGTTGCCTTCAGGACAGGCACCACTTTCCATGTTCTTCCTCTCCTTGGCGGTTCATTCTCAACTGTATCCGATACTCCTGGTGGCGCCGTTATGCCTAGTCCTCCTCTCCGTCAGGGAAAAGCAATATCCAAAGGCGAACATAGGGCGGAAGGCGATGTGGTGGAACCTGTGCCAATGGGTCGCTACCTTTGCGACATTCATGGGAATCGATTACGTGCTGGGATACCTGATTGTGGGATCCAACCAGTTCATGAATCAAACCTGGGGAACCATGTAAGCATTGACGGAAGAGCAACGTGAGAACCCGCTCTGGAGGCATCTACTGATGACATATACGCCTTGGTGGATCCTAGATTGTCCGTCTCCGACCTCACACCTAATGTCGGTCTCAGCTGGTACTTTTTCACGGAGATGTTTGATCATTTTCGAAAGTTCTTCACCGGTATATTCCAGGTAAGCTCCCATCATCATCACTGGAAGACGAACAACCTGTTTTAACCAACCTCTCACACCCATATCTGCAGCTACACATTTTTCTATACGTCGTACCTATATGTGTTCGTCTCCAGTAAGTGGCTTCCAGATTTTGTTGTTCAAAAGGCATCTATCGGTCAGCTTACTCGTATCCTTCACCCACCAGCCATCAGCCACTATCGGCGACTTTGGTTTTGTCAGGTATCATTTCTGTTTTCAAGTCTTACCCTACTCTCGGAGACGCTACCGTCTGGATCGGACTGTTGGGCTGCTTCCCCGATCTTTGGGATGGTAAGTCCAAGTTTACAACTACGCGTGAGAACCATAATGACGACCCACCCATCTTTAGCATTACGCCATCCGCTCCTTACGGCCTCTCTCTTCCTCTATTCAACGTTGCTCCTGCCAATCCTATTAGAGTTGTGGCTCTTATCAGCTACTGGTAACGCCAACTTCATGTACGCTGCAACCATGGTTCACAGTCTCGGTTGCGGCTTGGGAGTATTGGATGTTTTAGGGGCCGCCTTACGGAATGAGGTTTCAGAAAAGACGGTGGAGCTGATTGACGCTGGGGAGTCAACACCAGCTAATGGGCCGGGTACGGTCAAGGGGAAGATAGCAGTATCAGACCCGGTTCGTCCAGGATTTTTGAAGAGCGCCAGTTACGTTCTGGAGGATTGCAACTTGGTTGTTGTACAATATACGACCCTAGATGAAGCCTGATCGCATGACCTCGATCAAGGCACGATGATCTTGTTCCGGCGAAGATACCTATATTACACCTGTCACAAGCCTCTGCTACAACGGTAGTCTACTGAATACAAAGACAAAATAACATTATGGATGCAAGGCGATGAGATACAGTTTCAACTGCTTATTCCCCCTCCTCTCCAAGAGTAGGCAAGTCCGAGGTTCTCTGGATGCCTCCTGTGCTCAACTTCGCTTCCTTCTTCGCCTTCGACGAGACTTTCATGCGCTCGAACTGGATTATCGGATGATTGGAATCTGCAGGTCACGAGAAAAGACTTCACGGAACTTACCCTATCTCGGTATTTCTGTAAATGAGATATCTGCCAAGGAACAATACGTTAGGCATCTCCCACTTCGAGAGGTAGATAGCCACCTGTTGACTTGTTGTGGCTACTCACGGAACGCTGATTCTCGATTTGTAGCACCTGGTTCTCCGCTTCCATTTCCTGCAAACGGCGCTGAAGCGTGGCTACGTCAAGTACGTCGTCTAAGAAATTACACATCCAAAAAGCGAAGAGTCAGTGCTATCTCGCGAGACATCCCTTACAAAATCAATCTCACTCTGCGTATCTGGGGCACAGCTGCCTTGGATAATCTCCAAAGATTCGTCCTCGCGGTTTCCGTCCATAGCAAATGGGTCCTCATCCGCACTCATTGATGGTGTTCTGATTCGCTGTTCGGGCGAATGGATCCCAGTGTCGAGCTTGTCCCTCAGCTTGAGCGTGTGTCGACTCAGTCTGGAGGCACTCGAGCTGCCTCGTTCGTGCTCCTTATCTCCGGCTTCCGAGTACAGGCTACCGAGCATCTGATTCTGAATGATCGCCTTTTGCGCTTCACGTCGCACACCAAGAACGACGCTCTTCATTATTTCCTGTCGTTGATCGGAATGTCGCTTGTAAGTTTCGAGTTCCTGCTCCAGAGCTTGTGTGCGCAAAGACAAGGAGTCTAGCGAACGACGGAGATTGACGTTTTCGAGGGCGAGCTCTTCTGGCGACTTTGCGCTCACGGTCAGAGCAGAAGAATTTAACTGGGCAGATGCGTGAAGTGTCGAGTTTGAGTGTTTGAGAGAAGTTCTAAGCACGGACGAAATGATCAGCATAGTGAATGGCGGAAAGCTTATTCGCACATACTCGGCTACCGAGCTTTTGCTGCTCCGTGTACTCGTATCGTCTCGGAAGCCGTCCCTCGATATTACGCAAAACGAGTCCGAACTCGACAACTCGGAAGCTGAATTTGTCCTTGTTTATTAGGCACTATAGCAAACGGAAATAAGAACAAAACCCTTACCTGCCCCATCATCTCTAGCTCTTCCTGAACCCTTTTCAGCCCGGTGTTCATGTCGCCTATCTCGATTCTCCTTGGACGCATCCTTCTCGCGATGTTTACTTTTTCCGCTTTTCTCCTTGTGCTTGCGTCTATGCCTCTTCCCGATGGCTTGTTGGATCGGGTCCACCACTTGAGGCAGATCGATAGGTATTGATGCGAACGCTACCGGGTTAGAGATTTGATCCATGGCGGTCTCCAGCACGTTCCAGAATCTAGCAAAAGGATCCGAGGATCCGAGCTGTTACGGAACGAGGAACAGATGAGAATCAGATTCGTTGTTTCCTGAAGGCCGGAAGAGGGTTCGGGGTAGCCAACATACCGGATGTGTGAAATAGACAAAACTATCCTCTCCGTCAAAAGCGCCAAATGTCGAACTGCCGCTGCTTCTGCTGCCCTGGCTGTATCCATATCCCGAGGTGTATACCGAGCCATCATACACAGATGAGGCCGAAGTAGACGGAGCGGTAGACCTGTCTTTCAAACCGCGGGGAAACCTATTGTCTGGAGATTGACTTAGAGATCTTGCACCATCCGGAAGATGTTTCTGTGAAAACAGCACGGGACAGCAATGTAATTGTGGTCAGCCGCACGCTTGGCAATTCGAAGCTGGAGAGCTTACAGCATACGTTTCCGTTGCGAACTCCCAAGTCTTCCTTGTCGCAGCCACCGGGGACGCAAGGGGTGTCGTAGCGGATTGAGATGGAGATGGGTGCCAGCTATCCTTCTGCGCTAACGCCATAGATCCGAACATGCCTGTTAGGGAAAGGGGATTGATCCAGTTCTGAGACGTGAGCGCTTCAACAAGCGATGCAGCATGCTTACTCGAACCCATCATGCTCGTCCCCGGACCCATCCGACGTCTTCTGGGCCGTTTCTCGGCATCCGCAGCTGGTCCAGACTGGAGAGTGGAATCATGTTTAGGCATCACAGTACGCCCTAAATCCCCCTCGCCTTTGCTTTCCACCTTTGTGTAACCAAATTTCGACGAGTCACGAGCTCCGGTTGCCCTGCTGATGGTACCCAGAGACTTTGGCGAGTGATTGAGCGCCTGAGCCTTCTCCAGATTCATCTGTCGTTGTCTCTCCTGGATCTTCAGAGTGTTGAGCCTTCTGATGATATCCTTGATCTGGTTGCGATTCTGAATGATCAGCAGATTCACAGTGGTGATGGCCTGTATCGAACATTCGAGACTCATTAGCTCGGAGACACGGTGGAATCGCTTCCAGTGAAAACACTTGCGCCATGATCCTTTATATCTTTGCTCGCTTGTTCAAACAGATCTGTGCCTTGCTGAAGAGCATCCAGCGCCTGTTGTAATATGACGGGATCCGACTTGTTGCCCGTTCCCGTGACATTGTTCATGAGCAAGGTTCCTCGGTTTGTGAGAGCGTGAGCCTGGTTATTACATCGCGTTTCAGCTTATGAACCAAAAATCATCTAGATGGCGTGAACTCACCCTGCCCATGGGGCTATCTTTCGTGGTACTCATGATGTACTTGCCACAGGGGCTATGAGAGCGACTTGAGCCGATACGTTAGGATCCACTGACCGGTACGATGAGCTGATACCCCTGGTAAATGTGGGTCGACAGCAGACAAGAACAGGAATACAGAACCTTATTACCCGGTTTGGCCACCGATGTATCACATGAGTCATACATAATAAATAGGGTTTACCTAATAACCCTTCGGCTCGATCGCTCATTCACAAAAGTAGACAGCCAGGCTTTGACTCGTCTTCATGGAGTCTTCGTCGTACACTTTACTTGGTTTATTGGCCTGTTCCCAGTCCTCGCTTTATACTGCAATATCACAGCCATGTATGCTCCCACGGTATGTTACTCGGATTCACCGCGATCCTTTCATCCCATACTGACTTATCGTCCATCGTACAGCCCTCGCCCTCATTAGAGCAAGTTCGGTCTCTCCTCGCAGAAAAGAATGCCAACTGCATTCCTATATGCGCTTCGCTTCCGGCGGATCTCTTGACTCCAGTTTCGGCATACCTCAAGATCGCCTCCAAGTCAAAGTACAGCTTCCTGTTAGAGAGCATCCAAGATGGAGAGCATATCGCCCGTTACAGCTTTATTGGTGCTGGTAAGTCGGCTTGACATGTTCGCGTTTGACACGACACTCAATCCCTCGGGACTGCAGATCCGTTCAAAGTGATAAAAACAGGCCAAGGCCAGGAGATCGAGGGAGATCCGATGAAGCCGTTGGAAGCGGAATTGGCAAAGTACAGATATGTGCAAATACCGCAAGTTCAGACATTTACAGGTATGTCGAATTGAAACGTGACCTGCGTAATTCAGCTGAGCCATATGTGCATATGCAGGTGGAGCTATCGGTTTCGTAACATATGACTGCGTTCATCACTTCGAACCGAAAACGAAGCGAGAACTCTCCGTTCCTTTCGACATTCCGGAAGCAGTGTTCATGCTGTGCGACACCATTCTCGTCTTTGACCACATATATCAGACTATGAAAGTCGTCTCGCATATCTACGTTCCTGACGGGGAGGATGCGACAGACAACCTGCCGAAACTGTACGAACAGGCCAGTGTGAAGATCCAGCGTCTTATCGAGGTCCTGGCGAACCCAGAGGTCCCGCTGCCGCACCAGCCACCCATCAAGCTCGGAAACCAAGCCGTGTCAAACGTCGGCAAGCAGGGTTACGAAGGATTCGTTACCAAGCTCAAGGAGCACATCGTCAAGGGAGACATCATTCAAGCTGTCCCGTCCCAGAGACTGTCAAGACCGACATCGCTCCATCCTTTCAACCTGTATCGACAACTGCGCCAAGTCAATCCCAGCCCATACATGTTTTACCTAGATTGTGACGAGGTTCAACTGGTGGGAGCGAGTCCGGAGACACTTTGCAAGGTTGAGAACCGCAAGGTGTACAATCACGCCATTGCTGGTACCGTGAAACGAGGAAAGACAGCAAAAGGTGAAGATCGTCTCATCATATTGTGTTGAAACGGGCCTTATTGATAATCCCCATATGTCGCATTCAGAGGACATTGAACTCGGCAAGAGCTTGTTAGCAAGCGAAAAAGATCGAGCGGAACACATCATGTTGGTCGATTTGGCCAGAAACGATGTCAACCGGGTCTGCAAGCCGGAGACGGTCAAGGTTGATGAGTTGATGAAGGTTGAAAAGTTTAGTCACGTTATTCATTTGACGAGTCAGATCAGCGGTCAACTACGAGATGATAAGACACGGTATGTGGAGAATACGTCCAGCATCGAGCTGAATCACTCACGCCGTAAACCGTGTAGATTTGACGCGTTCCGTTCAATCTTCCCGGCAGGGACGGTTTCTGGCGCACCCAAGATTAAAGCTATTGAGCTTGTTGGAGGACTAGAACAAGAACGGAGGGGGGTGTACGCCGGTGCTGTTGGCAGATTCGACTTTAACGAGAACGAGTTGGACACGTGTATCGCAATTAGAACGATGACGTTCAAGGATGGAGTTGCATACCTACAAGCCGGTAAGTGTGAATTTCTGTCATACGTGATATGCTGCTTACTGCTGCATCGCATGGAACAGGAGGAGGTATCATTTTCGACAGTGTTGAGGAGGATGAATATGTCGAAACCATCAACAAGCTCGGTGCAAATGTGCGTTGCATTGATGCCGCTGAGGGTGAGTTTCCGGTATTCGTATAAAGCCGTGGCCACGGTCTGATATCCGCCTATATCTCAGAATATTACTCCCAAATGGTTGGCACGGCCTAGGTTTGGTGCGAACGATAATTGTAATTACCCTAACAGGCATACGGCATTTTGTGCGTGGATTATTTCAGTCCATCTCAAGCCCATCTTCCTTGCCCCATGATCCTTTCCTTGGCTTCCCTGTACTTCTCTTCCGTTTTATGCACAACGTCTGCTGGCAAGCTGACACCCTCAACCGCCTTTTCGCCATTGGCGATCAACCAATCCCGAAGGTATTGCTTGTCAAAGGAATCTTGCGGCTTGCCTTCCTCATACGTCGCAGCCGCCCAGTATCTGGAAGAGTCGGGAGTCAAAACTTCGTCGATGAGGATCAGTTGAGCTTTGCCATTCGGTTCTTGTGAAGGCAGTAGGCCGAATTCAAACTTGGTATCGGCCAAGATAATACCTCGAGATGCGGCGTAGTCGGCAGCCTCGGCTTTGGGGAAAATGCGAGTCAGTGCGATATATGGTGTTGTGGACCGCCAGTACTCACTGTAAAGGGAGATTGCGACCTTTTCGATTTCAGCGGCGAGTTGAGCCCCACAGATGTCCTTGACTGTTATATGCAAGATCGTCAATGAGGCAACATGTGCGCCGGGCTAGTTCAGCTGCTTACCTTTGTCCGGGTGGATATTCTCATCGTGTTCTCCTTGATCAGCTTTCGTGGAAGGAGTAAAGATGGGCTGCTGCAGCTTTTGAGACTCTACCAGTCCAGCGGGCATGGGTATCGAGTGAACCGTTTGCGTCTTCTTGTATTCGGACCAGGCAGAACCGGTAATGTAGCCTCGGACGATAGCTTCGACCTTGATGACTTCACATTTCTTGACAATCATGCTTCGGCCTTCGAGTTGGTCTCGGTATTCGTCGAGGCTTCTCGGAAACGATTTCCAGGCCTCGGACGGACTGGTATCCCGACATGACGAAGGTGAAGGGGCGATGACGTGGTGAGGAATGATTTTGCGCAACCGGTCGAACCAGAAGAGGGACAGAGTGGTCAAGAGGGATCCTTTGTTGGGAATACCCTGTGACAGGCATAATATTTCAGTGTCTAGCATATACAGCACGGACAAACCTTTCAATTCGTAAGTGAAAGACTTACATTCTCCATGATCACATCGAATGCACTGATCCTATCGGTAGCAACGAACAAGAGCTTGTCTTCATCCTGTGCGTCCGGCAGGGCATAGATGTCCCGGACCTTGCCCCTCGCCAGGAGCTTGAGTTTCGGCATGTTGGTGGTTGTAAGAGCTTGAGACGACATCTTGTGGGGTTAAGACGGCTTTGTAAAAGTTCCCTTTCGTGAATATCTTGTCTACATCACTGATACCGTTTGACAGGAGAATGAAAGTGGAATATCGAGATCTGCGGTACTAACCTTCCCAAACCCGAAGCGACAAAATAAACAGACCAACTTGTTGAGAAAACCACGTCATTGGCAACACGAGACCGATCAAGCCAACCAGGATAGCGAATACCATGCATGCTAGTGAGCTTCAACAGTCGATTAACGTATGCTCACGTCGTTGTCCTGCCCTCGTATAGACAGCAGAGATAATAGAAGCATACCGGGAGAATAATGCCGTCGACCAGCCCTCTGCTACCTCCGCTCCAGGCGACCGGCTTGTCGGGACAGCAACAACCGATATCCAGCAAATTCTTCATTCCCTCATCATTGGAGCAGGCAGTCTACACTCCTCATCCGTCACTCGCTGTCGGTGTTAAAGTCGCCGTAACATCAGCCGGTGTAGGGTTGCTGGTCAGTTCGGTTCAGAATGCTTTGGAAACGTAGGTTTCTGGCTTTGGTTAAAGAAGAGACTTGGAAGGGCAGGTTGTTGACTGATTCGCTCATGGTTACCATCACTCAGCCATAACAAGGGCGCTATGGGTATCTTCACCCGAACCGGTGGGACCATAGGATTCTTCAGTAAGTCTCGAGCGGCCCAGCAAATTGTGTGACGGAGATACTGAGTCTTTCATTTCTTCAGCCGCCATGGGTTTCACATACGCATTCTCGCAAGCTGCTGTGGCTAATATTCGAGAGGTGGGTATACATTGCAGAACTGTGTCACAGCGAGATGGACCGCTGACCTTTGAATCTTTGCAATCCCCCAGACGGATGACGCATTGAACTCGGCGGCTGGTGGATGTGCTGCTGGTTTCCTGGCTGGCGCTCGAGGTAATCCACCCTGATCTAGTATCCACAAGAATCATTGCTGATCCGGTCGTCCCCACGCAGCCGGGTCTATCCCTATCGGCGTAGCATCGTGTGCTGTTCTTGCTACATTGCTCGGAACATTCGACGCTGCCGGGAGTGTGAGTTCTGGTTGAATGGACACATCTGCAGCGCAAAAAATATACTGATGTTGAATTCCGATTTGTAGTCATTGACCGGTACCGATCGACAAGCTATGCCCAGGCCGGAACGAGAACAGCGCAGATTGGAATTCTTCAAAAAGCCAAAGACAGTCGGACATACGGAAGGTGGTTCCGAAGGCGCTCCCGCATAGAAGTCTGAGGAGTGGTATTCAGTAGCATGTTCATATCAAGTGTTTTAGGAGAAATTTATGTCATCCTTTGTATTCAGCAAGTGTGGGGCAATCTTGAGACTGGGGCCTCGTCCTGTGAGGTATCGCCATTCTCGGTTGCTCGCGAGAAAACTTTAGAGGTTATGCCTCGAGTCGGCAGAGGGACGAAAGCGCTCTTGCGTTCAAGGCATGACTCGCGCAAGCTCTCTGTCGTGCTAGTCGAATCATCTCCTTTGCATGGGGATCGAAAACTGTCGATGTGTGTTACACTTCATACATCGCCGACAGTGTTATATGTTATTATAGAATCCCACGTATGATATAATTATTCAGGTCCGAAATCGCCCAACATGCTGTTCTTTGGCTGTAATTGTTGAGTAGTGTATCCCGACATCTGCTTGCTGTACGGAAAGACGTGACTGCTACTCTTCCTCTCCAGCATCATCTTCTCCAACGAGGTCGCAGTCGTCGATATCGAAGCTATCGAGTTTCGGTCGGCCACCTTCACGACGGAGGGATCCGAAGCCATGGATCTGATTTCAGGAATGTCGTCAAGGGCATATTGTCCCTCGAAATCTTTGGTATAAAGCCTTCCGGGCGTCATGATCATATGCTGTGAGTGTACTGACGAACCTGGAGAATGCGTCAGGTAGTCTGTTGTATGAGAAGTGCCGGATGTACGGTTGGAGATGCGATTCCGGGCACCACCGAGGATCGCGGTGTGACTTCGTCTCGTAGGCGTTGTCTGTTCGTGCAGAGCTGTACGCTCCGGAGAACGGTGAATTTCCTGGCCATGGTCGACAGACTGGCTATACTGGCTGAGGGGGCTGCCAGGAGCAGACGAAGTGAAGGACTCCCTATGGCGAGGGCCGGCGGGGGGCCGAGGTCCGGTCGTCTTGTCGCGAAGTCGATTTGCAGAACTCAAATCGCTGTTAAATGAGTATCTGGCGCTCATGGTCTTCCTGCTGAGAGAGTCCAGCCCGAGAGACGCCATGGTTTCATCCGCTTCCATCATGAGTTTCTCCAAAGCGTGCTCCGTTGGGGACATCGGTTCCGGGACCTCGTCAACGACTCGCAAGTCTTGCTCGTCATCGTTATGGTCATCATCTTGTGCAGGTGTTGACGCTCGGGAACCGTCGTGAGAGGAAACTGAGTCTTCAGCTATCGACGGCGCCAGGCCAGGAGTTTCGGAAATACCCTCGACCGGCATAGCGATCCTTGACGGCTTTGCTGCAATGGGACTCATGTCCGGTTCCGCATCAGTCCCTTTTGAACTCTGTGGCGCCGGGGATGATCTAGTCGGAATGCTTGGGTCGATATCCGAGGGGAGTTCATCGCCATCCGAGAGGTCATTCTGTTCGACAATCGTCTCCACCGCAATAGAATTTGCTCTTGTGCCCGAATCGATCGGGGACAACGAAAAGGCACCTTTCCTGCTCCATGGGGCTGGTGCAGAAGGTCGTCGGTTAAACGGCTGGGGCGGCAGTAACAAAGGTGGTGCCAGTGAATTGGAACGGACGGGCGTTCTCGACGGTCCGCTGCCGAAACCTGGCTCTGGGCTGCGAGCTTGCCGGAGTCGAAGCTCCAAAGCTTCCTTTCCGCTCAGAGGAGTGTGACGTATCGATAGATCTCGACGTATCGCCTGGACAACTTGTCCAATCTCCGTTTCCGCTCCACTGACGCCACTGATGGCTGAAGCTGCTATCGAGCCATGGGCAGATCGTGTGGCTAGAATGTGCTGCTGACGATCCGTCGACGGGTATGCCTGATCCTGATGCTGTTGCCCCGTGATAGGCAGTGCCGCCAGCATCTCTGCTGACAGTGTGACGGAGCCGGGTTGTATAGTCGAGATGTGTGCATCGCCCGAGTCGTTTCCGATTACTTGCGAGGCACTCTCGCGGGTGTGTACGCTCTCACTGGATTGAGACAACCTTTCATGGCAGTCCATGCAACTGCCATGACTATCATCGGATCCGCATTCGTGATATCGGCTGCGATAGTTGGATTCGCCTGTCAATTCCTCTTCCAGGAACCGGGATTCAGAATCTCGGTCGAACAAGCTGTGATGTCCCACCGAGCTCGTTTGCTCGTGGTCGGATGCAGCTCTTCGCACAAACTCCAAGTCTCGTTCTGCTTCTTCGAGCTCCTGGTGACCAGAATCCTCGATCGTGGTCGTCATGGTGACAGAAGGCGCATACGTTCCGGCTGGGGGCGTCATTACTCGAGAATCATCGAGCTCGTCGATGGTCTCTCCCCCTGTGTGCGCCGAGCCATTCCTCTGGCTCCCGTCAACCGTCCCCGTGAGTGCTGCCAGACTCATCTGTCTTCCATGGCGACGTCGAGTTTCCACGTGTTTCAAGTCTTCATCTTCGGCCAAAGACGCTACAGCGGAGAAATAAGACGCAGTTGTATCGCGTTTCGAAAATGGAGGTCTGAAGCTATGCGCAATGGGTTCCGAAGGAAGGCTAGACATTGACGAAGGCTTTGGCTTGTCGAAGGGCGCGGGAGGCTCTGGCATGACTCTGGGCGATCCCCTGGGCGTGGTCTTCTCGTCCTCTTGATAGATGGACTCGGGTCGCTGTCGATCTTTCGGATAGAAGATCTGAGACCTTGTCTTTGATGCCCGTGAAGAGCTCTTTTCCGATATCAAGATTTCCATTCTGTTGTCCTCTGAATTCGCGCTGTACCTGCCCTGCCTGCCTCCAAAGTCTTCGTTGGCACGGACAGAGGAGTCTACAGCCATTTCCATTCGGCGTGAATCTGTTGCTGTCATATCAGTTGAAGGTACCGAAACGTTGACCGAGGGCGGAGGATCGATTGACAAGAAGTTGATGATGTTGAGGGGCACATCAAGCGTGATCGTGTTGTTCAATGTCAGCCGAATGATATATGAAACCTCGACAAGTCTTGACCGACGGATCGTCAACAACTTGGACTGATTGCGTTGTGAATGTCAGCTCAAGCGGGCGCTTCTCATGAACTCGGTACTTACCGGCAACATCAAACTCGCTTGCCACCTACTGCGCTCTCCCGGCTGCACGCCCGTCCACCATCCTGAAGCTCCTACGTATCCGGATCCCGCACCAGGACTGGCTTCAATGGTCTCCTCGCATATTTTCTTTCTGATGGGTATAGCAGAATATCGAGATAAATCGGACGGATTCACTTCCTCCCCGCGCTTTGATCCCGGGGGCTTAAATAAAACAACTTGTTCGAGGAGCGCGACGTTCAGTGTGCGAATCTGGAAAAATGTACCAGTTAGGAAAGAGCCGCTGCTCGTCGACGCATTGCACCCTTACCTTCTTTTGACTTTGATTGTCTGCAAAGATCTTGATCCACACGTTTTGCCCTGCCACCCAATCGGGTCTGGGCAATTCCGCAATGACCCGCACTTTACCTTTCTCACCGGAGAGCGACCAGCCAAGGCCCTGCTCGGTTCGTACTTCGGTAGGATGCTCCGTCGACCCGAATATGTGCTGAGGGGGAACATATGGGTAGATCGTGCACGGCCGATAGAAATGGGCTATCGATCGCTTCTTGGTTTCTGGCGTATGGAGCTTTATCGACCTATGGGAGTAGCGTCCAGTGTGGTGAGTCACGGATCATCCATCCAGGATATATTGCCACTTACCCTACGACGACGTATTTCACACCTGTCGATGGACTTCCCACCCAGCCCCCTTTGGCGCCTCCCTTGATTGGTAGTCGGACAGAGAACGGAATCACGTGAAAGCCCTCTCGGGCGAGGCGGAACCCTTCTTCGTTTGGCGGAGACGCAAATAATGGGTGCTGGCTATCGTCGTAAGGTGAAAAGAGCGGCAATTGATGAGGATAATGGTAAAAGATGTGTTTTGACGAGGTATGTGAATGCTCTGAATTCGGCAACGATGCGTCGATTAGCTAGCAGAACGTCGAAGAACGCAAGGCAGAGGACTTGCCTTCGTAGCCGCATACCCTAACCTTTCCCGCTCCGATCCACAAACTCTCCCCCCTTCTACTCTTCCGAATACGAAGTTCCAATCGCCCACGCAATTCACCTCCCTCGACCATCACGTCAGACTCCAAAATCACATCTACTTCAACCCTCGCCTTGCGTCCTTTCTTGGCCTCAAGCTTGACCTGGTCCAGTTTCGCAAGCCGTTCTTCAATCGGAAGTTCGCCTTGAGGCAGTAATTTACCCTTTTGCAGCCGTTGCCGACCTGATCCAAGCATGATCCCAAGTTCTGCAGATGCTCGTTTTTCCGTTGCATGCGGCGTCAAAAGTGTTCCCTGTCGATTGAGTTGGACTTCCCCCTCACTGAGCGCACGTTTCCGCGGGCCACCGACTCGAGGAGGAAACACGCCTGATCCGTTTGTCCGGACAGAGTCGTTCTCGACGATGGGTATGTAGGGTGTGCCTGGTTGGGATCTGAAGCCCGGGACGGCGATCCCTGGCCCGATTGTTCTCCGTACGTCGGGGGAAGTCGGTTCGTTGGTCATTTTCCAGGGTAGAGGTGCCGCTTGGCTGTATCGACCATAATGTGGGTTCGGGTTTTGCGTTGGCTCGTGCTGATGCCATGTGCCTTGAGGTGGGGTGTAGGTGTTCTCTGGACGATTGTTATAAGGATTATAGGTTTGAGGATACATAGGGAATTCGTTACGTGGGTTGTTGTTCTCGTTTTGATATTGATAGGGTTCGTTATCTGGCGCATCATAAGGCGAGTAGGGCGTGCGTTGTGTCTGGTATGATGCTCGCCAGTTCATGTTATAGTGGTCCTCCTCATTCCCTCCACCATACTGCGATGATCCGTATCCTATATGATTAGACCCCGTCGATAGCTCGCCAGTGCTCTTTGGTCTGCGCAGGTTCTGTATTCTATGATGTTGAGCAGGAGCGTTGTTGTACTGTGGTTGACTGATCGTGTCGTTAAACATTGTTCGATTTTGCTGATATCTGTGTTCTGCGTTGGTAATGTTCAGGCCCGAGCCCGTCATCGGAAGGTGGGACGCCATAGCAAATGTATCGCTTTGTACAGCGCTCGATTCCTTGATAGCGGAAAAGACGTCGTTATTCGATGGTGTTTAGTCGAGGTATTGTGGATTATAAGCTGAGACGTAAAGTGGTGACACCGTATCGATACAATAAATCGGATGTAGAGTATGGTGATTCGATCTAGTATGTTGTATTTACAAGTGGCGCTGTCCAAGCAATCTGCCAATAATCGTCATACTCGAGATGGCTGGAGGCTGGCTTCCTGGCAGCAGAGGCAACAGGGTTTCACATTATTCCGCGCGCTTTGACCTTTTGCTTGCCGAGGTTGAACGAGATTCTACGCTGATTCTACGGTGTTCTACCTCCGCCATTAGCTAATGATTGATGTTCGGAACCGGAGCTATCGAGTATTGCCGGAGCTGAGACGTCAGCGGCAACTGCTCTTCACTCTGCGGTGATCGACAGCGGACCGGAAAGGCTGAAACCTTCACGGCCAGAATGGGTGTCTGCAATATCGGCAACTCTACTGTTCACCAACCATAGCTTCAGCCTCACAGATTTAGGGGGCCAGTCACGACCGAGGTAGCTTCTCCCAACAGCATATTCACCCGTTCCTCGAACGGACGAAAGCGGACTCTTGCCCATGGCCTCGGCAAAGATAATTTCTCTGGCCATCAAGGTAAGCTTACCCAGAACTAAACGAGGATACGAGGATTCCCTGTTGACGGCGCCCAAGCTTGACAGACTGCAGCGAAGCCGATAGCCAGTTATCTGAAGATCCAGGCTACCCAGTGCGTCGCGGCTAGCGTCATGTGTCTCGCAATTACCGTAACTTATGCGAATGCAACCTTGTAGACATGAAACGTTCCGGGGGATCTGTATTTCGCTCGCGCAGGTGTGTTCCTTTCGTGGGTCTGACGTTTTACAAACTAAAACCTCTTGGTGCATTAGAGAATGCATAGGACAGAGACGAGAATGCGACAAGGATTGCTGAACGTGCCATCGAAAGACATTCGACCTTTGAACGATACAAAGTCCGTCATCTCCAGGTCATGACCTAGCACCTTTTACTGATCCCGAGATTCGATCACCAGAGCCGTCTCGAACGGCGCGAATGCACTGGCAGAAGGCTTCCTCTTCGTGGTTGCCGCCGGTCTCATCATAGGAGAAACGTATCGAGGCTCACGATCAACGGCAAAACGCAAAGATTACGTAGACGACCAACTGGAGAACTTGCAGGAAGAGGTGTCCAAGTTGAAGGAGCGGTGGAAAGCAGAAGAAGAAGAATTGACGCGGAGGACACGGGTAGCGGAAGAGCGGTTAGTTTCGATGGTTCCGCATACTTGCTTCGCGGCTGAAAGTTGCTCGGATTCGCTGCCCGTCAACGATCTTGACCAATTCAGGAATCAGCAGCTATCCAGCATCATGCAGACCGTTATAGATGCCGGCATGCGGAACGGATGGATCAATGATAACGCAGGGATTGGGAACGGAACAGTTACACAGACACTACCACTGCTGTCTTTACAGGATTGGCATACGTACGATCCTGAACAGTCTACTGCGTCGGCCGATAGATCCAATGTGCTTTCGATATCAAATGAAACATCTTCGTGAACGTGTTGCGGTCGTGAGACTACGTCGCGCTCCCTTTCCGAGAGTCTCTGTCCAGACGATAACGTCCAAATGTGGCTATGGGCAGGACAGATGCAATGATGGGACAGAGATATGGACAAGGGTGAGACCGATGTACTGTACTACAAGCTGCAAGCACGACAACGCGAACCTTGCTCGGACTAATTATGCTGGATTTAATTGGCCGAACCGTCAAGTCGTCGACCTCATTTCCTGCCTAGCAACCTTGCCACTACCGGGTCACCCTCGGAAATCGTCGACAAGCCTATCGAAGGAATGAACTGCTTGCTATCGCGTCTGAAAGTGGACAACGCTTCTTTGATCGTGAGCTGAATATGAAAAGAGGTGACGTGGATCAGCGGATGAGGGTGAATGAATAAGGCAAATCCGGGCTCACCAGATCCGTTACACTCTTCAATTTCCCGAGGTCTTGCCTCAGCCAGTCTAGCGTCTCACGTCGGGTATGAGGATCCGGCAGGGCTATAGTTATTTGGTTTGATTATCATGCAACACCTACAGAACAGCTGCAAAGCTTACTCCTGGTGGCCCTGACTGTTTTGCGATACTCGGACAGAATTTGCGTACGCGAGAGGAACTGAAGGTCAAAGAGTTTCTGTTTCAGTGACCTGCGTCGTGCTGATATAGGACCTTCTTTTATGCTCACGTGCTGCAATGAAAGGCCATCTGATCCGAAGCTTCTTCTTGCTGTTCTCTTCGACGAGGTGCCGGGCGTGGCAGCTGTATCCTCGGGATGCTGTTCTTGATGTCCGTCGACATCGGGCAACGGCTCCGCCGAAAGGTCTGCTGGCTTGGCACTTCTGACAACGTCTTTCATCGCATCTTCCATCGCTGCCGCCTTCAATCCCAACCAAGTGACTCCATCCGGCTGTGTTGCTGATATTCCCGCGCTGTCCGCGACTGATGGTGATGACTGCCTATCGTCGCTGTCCTTGTATTTCTCGACAGCAGATGGCAATGCACTCGCAGCGGCACGCTTTGCAGCTCGCCGATCCAGTAAAGCCTGCTTCTGCCGAGTTTTGAATGCTGCAAGGTCGACGCTCCACGCAAGGATGATATCTTTTCTCGTCAACGCTGGTTGGCCGTACAGCGCTTTCCGCTTGGCGTTACTAGCTGGAAGCTGATCACCCGTAACATCGCCGCTTGAAGACCGTATTTCGCCTTGAGCGTTCGTGTTATCGTCTGCGTTGACATTTTTGTTTGGCAGAGCTTTCGGCGTGTGTGTGTTGAGGTCGACCCGGACTTCAGTCAGCTTGGTGTCGGGATTGAACCGCACATTGACTTCAGCATGATGCTGCCCAGAGAAACAGCATTAGCGCGCAATGTTAAGCCAAGGACCTGGGCACTCACATCCTGCTGCTCAAAGCACTCGTTCAACCGCTTCCAGAAATGCTTTGACGCCATTGTCCAGCTTTCGAACCTATACACTTTCGTTATGCGCTTCCCAGCAGCCGCGTTGATTCCATCTGTCCCATTCTCCGGGTGCTTCGTCTGAGTCTGAATTTCCCACTTTGAATCGTTCTTGGCCGAGTCTTGCGCCTGAGAAATGGTATCGTGCTCTTGCGTTTGAAGTTCTTGCCGGACGTCGAATCTGTTAAGCGCTCGATACAAGCCAACGAGCTCTTCTGCCGTCAAAGTGTTGTAGAGTTGAAGGCCCGCTCGAGTCTGTCTCTGATTCCTCAGGAATTCTTTGGCCTCGTGTTCCAAAGCATTTTTGACCTTGATACTTCGTTTAGTCGAGGCGACTTGCAGATGCTGCGGCAGCGGCGCTCTGGACAGTCGGTATCTACGGACGAGATCCAAGGCTGTATTGGAAGTGTGGGCATCGTATGGGGCGGTGCTATCGGCGTCCTTCGATGCGTTGACGACAGCACCGCTCCTGGTGGTATTGAATCGGACCGAGCGTGAGGGCCAGGAGCATACAGGAGGTATCCTGGTCGACCGACTTCGCTGACCTGCCCGTGAAAGCATGGTGACCCGACGAGAGGTGATTTGCTAGCGATATGTGAAGACGACGCCTGGTCCGATCTGCAGCTGACCGACTTGGTCGCCAAGAGTTGAAGGGCTGGCGGGGGACACAACAAGTTTATTCAACTTTCAAGCAGAATAATGGGAGGATCGATCCGAACGCGAAATGTCAGCGGGATGATGACGAATCGAATCGAATCCCCGTCCCTCCTTCCGACAGCTTGGGTCCTTGGAACGGCCATCCCATACACGGCTCGAGAAACGGGAATGATTCTGGTTCGCCTTCCTATCGCTTGATGCTTCGTTTCAGACGCATATACCCCTTGCCCATCCTTGTCGTGATTTTGGCCGTGCTGTACATGTCTTTTATCCGCGCGCTTTCCATCACCAGATCATCGATTCCCACTCTCAAACACCGGCAGTTTAACACCAGCACGATCAGGTGAGCCTATTCCAATCCTGCCCGGTCATGCTTGCGACTGATCAAAATCAATTGAAACTACAGGAACGCCATGCAGGTCAGCACGAGACTCGCGGACCTACCAAGAGATATAGCTAATCAGACGACCCTTGCCATGTTAGATCTACCCTCTCCTAGCCAGATCCGACAACTGGATGTACCGTAAGTTCGTCTCATTTTCCTCTGCATTCTACGCAGATGCCGACCCTTTGCACTCAACAGTCGTCGTCGATGAGGCGACAAAGGAAGGCGCGGTCGTAGACCCATATGACTGGAAGAAGATGCTGGACTTTATCGAGGAAAAGGGTGTTAACGTGAGTGAGGGTGTCTCGCCGATCGCCTCGTCCTGGTTTGACCCTTTCATCCAAAAGGTAACCACACTTCTAACGACGCATCATCACTACGATCATTCTGGTGAGCAGCGCCCGCGCCGAACTCTAGCTCATCATATCCCTTGCTTAGTCTTCGAGCTCACCGCATTTTTCTGCACGCACAGGCGGCAACGAGCAATTCGTAAGGTCTTTGTCAAACACTCTTCCCAGCACCCAAGGCTGATTCATGTAGAATCTGCCCAGCTCCGGAACCACCCTCACGGCTCCAGCATCAAAGCATACGCCGGTTCTCATTCCCCGGGAACGAATACCCTCGTCAAGGACAAGTCAACTTTTGATATTGCAGGCGGGAATATCAAGGTCAACTGCTTGCACACTCCTTGCCATACCCAGGATAGTATCTGCTTCTTCTTGGAAGATGGCGAAGGGAAGAAGGGTGTCTTCACCGGGTAAGCGATGTTTCTTCATTTTGAGGATGGTGCCATCAGGCTGATCAGCGTCTTTTTTGGCTATCAGCGACACCCTTTTCCAAGGCGGATGTGGACGATTCTTCGAAGGCACTGCTTCAGAAATGCACGCCGCTTTGACCTACCTCTCAAAGCTTCCGAAAGATACCGTGGTGTACAATGGTCACGAATATACCTCTGGAAGTGCAAAGTTTGGTCAATCTGTCGAGCCCGACAACAAGGATATCACTCGGCTTCAGGATCTGGTAAAGACTGCGAATGGATGTACGACCGGAAAGACTACGATTCCGGATGAACTCGCCTGGAACGTGTTCATGCGGCTGAAGTCGCCCGCCGTACAGTGAGTCCGGTACCTTCATGTTCACGCTTCTGGACATTTAACGCTATGGTTGTTGGGTCAAACAGGCACGCGACTGGTGAGACTGATCCTGTCAAGGTCATGGCAAAGTTGAGGGAGATGAAGAACAATGCTTGAATTCCGGATCTGCGGGATAGCGAGGTTGCAAAGCTACGAGGATAGTCGCTGTGGGACGGGTTTTCCTGGAGGGCTCGTGAGATTGCGCTGCTTTCGATTCCCGGTCTCTGTGCAGACGAGGGGATCCAAGTACTGTGTCTATGGATACATAGTACAGATGCGAATGATGAGATAGTGATCTGCCAATGTAGGACAGCTTGAAGGACTTGTAGGACCTGCTACACGAGCGAACCTTTTAAATTAAGTTGCGAATCTTCGAATCTTGGTCAGACTGATGATGTCAGCAGTCTGAGACCGTGAGAAAGCGCTTGCGTGTCCCGCATACGCGCTTCTGTCGCGCGGGGCTTGCAATGAATGGCAATGGCAATCGGGTATAGGCGTCGAGTCAGCGTTGAATCACTGAGGTGCGTCGTATGCTGAAACAGGTTACCGTTGCTTTTCTTTCGTGATTGAGGAGCAGTTCACATGATAGAGTGCAGTTCGGTAGATACATAATCAAAGACTGCTCAAGCCAATCGTTGGAACAATCTCGACACCTCTTCCGGCGAAACTCGGGTTCGATCTCTCGCACTCGATCATCTCCGTCACGACTGGTGATCCTCCTGGAGCACTTTCCCCGGTCATAGTTACCCTGCAGCATTTTATTCTCGAGTGGATCAGCGTAGGATCTGGGATTGGACGCTCCTTCGAGCGATTCGCGTCATTCCGCTCAACGCAGCTCGACGGTTCAGGTGCCTTTGAAGGTTCAATCAGGTGTAAAGGACGTCGTATAGATACAGTCGATAGAAGAACAGCACGTCAAAATGGTGAGTGCGAGATCAGAGACTCGACTTGCCGTTTCGCGTCTGATCCTCGTAATGCCGAATTTCCCGATTCTCGGGATTCCTAGGAGCAAGAAGAACCAGTACACGACATCATTCTCGATGGTGAAAACCAGCGTGAGGCGCCTGCTCCTCATCCGCAGTCGTACAACCAACAACAACACCCGCAATCGGTGAACCCGCAGGGTCAAACTGCCATGATGGAGGTAGACGAGATTCCAACAGTCCGTGATGGGGAAGCTTTCGCCGCCAAACACATGCCGGATCTTGGACAAGAAGTGGAAGATTTCCAGACCCAGACATGGAAGATTGAAAACTGGAGTCAACAAGGGAAACGGCTGCAAGGTCCCGAATTCAGCTGCGGAGGTCATAAATGGCGGATATTGCTGTTCCCGCAAGGAAACGCAAACGGACAGCCGAACGACATGGTCTCGGTCTACCTTGATTATGCCGACCCAAAGTCTGCCCCGGAAGGATGGCATGCATGTGCCCAGTTTGCACTCGCGATTTCCAACCCGAACGATCCCAGTATATATACCGTCAGTCACGCCCACCACAGGTTCGTTGCCGAGGAGTGTGATTGGGGATTCACGCGATTCGCAGATTTGAGAAAACTGCACCAGTCTGATGGACGGGGTCGACCGACGATTGAGAATGATGAAGTGGAAATCACTGCGTTTGTTAGGGTGTTGAAGGACCCCACAGGAGTGTTGTGGCACAACTTTGTGAAGTGAGTAGGCGTGTTCCTGTTCTTCCCAAGGGCGATCGCTCATCCGCGCCCATCATGACAGCTATGACTCGAAGAAGGAGACCGGATATGTCGGATTGAAGAACCAGGGCGCGACCTGTTACATGAACTCTTTGCTTCAGTCGCTCTTTTGCACGAATGCATTCCGTCGAGCCGTTTATCAAATCCCGACCGAGAACGACGTACCGACCGAGAGTTTACCCCTAGCTCTACAACGGGTGTTTTATCATTTGCAGACTTCGGATCAGCCCGTTGGTGAGGTGATGTCCTTGTCATTGCCGGAATCACTTCGCTGATGCCTTGCGCCTTCCTTCTCAGGTACTAGCGAACTCACCAAATCTTTCGGCTGGAAGTCTGCCGATTCGTTCATGCAGCATGACGTTCAGGAATTCAACCGGATCTTGCAAGACAAGCTGGAGATGAAAATGAAGGGCACACCTGTCGACGGTATGGTGCAGAAATTGTTCATGGGCAAGATGAAAAACTACATCAAGTGTGTCAACGTGGACTTTGAGTCGTCGATGATGGAGGATTTCTATGGTTTGTGCATTTGCAGATAACTTCAAGGCATCAAGGGACCTAATGAGA
Organism: Naganishia antarctica; assembly: GCA_025758675.1. Classification (NCBI taxonomy): domain Eukaryota; kingdom Fungi; phylum Basidiomycota; class Tremellomycetes; order Filobasidiales; family Filobasidiaceae; genus Naganishia; species Naganishia antarctica. Next base: position 214,281 of record JANGFJ010000087.1, on the reverse strand, counting down.
GTTTTTTTCCTGTTCTGCAGATATCCAACTGACGGTGAAGGGAATGAAAACACTGCGGGATTCCTTCCAGGATTACGTCCAAGTGGAAACTCTCGAGGGTGAAAACAAATACATGGCTGAAGGCTATGGTTTGCAGGACGCCAAGAAGGGTGTCATCTTTGAACGGTTCCCTCCCGTCTTGCACTTGCAACTCCGACGTTTCGAATACGATATGGAACGAGACCAGATGTGCAAGATCAATGATCGGCACGAATTCCCGTTCGAGATCGACTTGCAAGATTTCCTGGATCCGGAATCCGAGGAGGTCACGAATCCCCAAGTCTATGATCTGCAGGCGGTTTTGGTGCACTCAGGCGATCTGAACGGTGGACATTACTTTGCGCTCATCAAGCCAGAAAGGGAGGGTCGATGGTTTAAATACGACGACGACAGGGTCACTCCAGTAACAGACAAGGAAGTTCTCGAGGACAACTATGGTGGTGACATGACCAACGGTTTGCTTCCTCCCGGTCAACGACATCAACAACCTCGAACAATGAAAAAGTTCACCAACGCCTACATGCTGGTGTACGTTCGACGATCCGAGGCTGGCGAGATTTTAAAGCCGTTCCAAGAACCGGACACGCCAGCTCATCTGAAGAGACGGCTAGACCAGGAACGAGAGCAGCTTGAGGCAAAGCGGCGAGAAAAGGACGAGCAACACCTGTACTTGACGGCACGTGTGATTACGGACGAAACTTTCCAGCGCCACCAGGGTTTTGATCTTGCGACTTTCGACGATAAGAACATCCCTGCGACGGATTTGCCCAATTTCCGAGTGTTAAAGCAGGAAACCTATGCGCAGTTCAAGCAGAGATGTGCGGATCATTTCCGTATACCTCCAAACGAATTCCGTCTTTGGGTTTTGGTCAACAGGCAGAACAAGACCATTCGTCCAGATGTTCCGATTCAGGAATCCGATGCGCAACAGACGATGGATCAGATCCGCGCTACCATGACTGCTCGCACCAGCGATCTCCGTCTGTATCTTGACCACAATCCCGAACCTTCCCGCCTTCAAGCGCTTTACTCCGATCCCAACAACCCGCCTATCATGATCTTCCTCAAATGGTTTGATGTTCAGCGGCAGACTCTGCTGGGACAGGGCAAGGTCTTTGTCGGCAAGAATCAGAAAGTTGGGGAATTGCTACCGATCATCTGTGAGCGAATGGGATGGGCGCCTTCCACACCAATCAAGCTTTATGAGGTAAGTTTCCCTCGTCCCAATGATGCGCGGGGCTTCCGTTCTAACGAGGTGCGATTGCCACCAAGGAAATCAAAGCTGGCATGATCGAGCTCATGAAACAACGAGCGACGTTTGCCAACAGCGAGATTCAAGACGGTGATGTGATTTGCTATCAAGTGGAGATGACCGAGAAAGAGTAGGCTAAGAGTTCAAAAACGAAGCGCTATGCATTGCTAAGGTTCACTTTCACCGGTCAGGGTCAGCGATTGTGAACAACAACAGCTATACGCCGGCGTACCGCAGTTCTACGACTTCTTGCAAAACCGGGTACTTGTCAGTTTCCGACCCAAATTCGAGGAGCCATCTTCGACGAATCCCGAATTCGAGTTGATGCTTAGCAAGAAGATGACGTATGAACTCGTATGTTTACCGATATGGATGAGACTCGTACATCGCTGACGCTCATCTCTGGGTCATCATTGCAGATGGCGACAAGGGTAGGGGACTACCTGCATCATGACCCCCTGAAGCTGCGATTTACTTCATCGAACACCAGCAATTTGGGTCCGAAATCGATCATCAAGAAGAGTTTGAATCAAAGCGTGGCTGATATCACTCAAACCGGTTATTACACCAACCACCCATCGCAAATCGTCCTCTACTATGAAAAGCTGGACGTCAGCATTGTCGAGTTGGAAACCAAAAAATCGCTGAAAATCACCTGGACTGGCCAACACAACAAGGAAGAGGTACGGGCTGCGTCAGGCTTTTGGATTGACCGAGTGCTTACTGCTCCACATAATGCAACAGGTCACACACCCATTCCTTCTGCCCAAGACTAGCACGTTTAGCGATGTGGCCGATGCCCTTAGCAAACTCGTAACTATTTCACCTAATGGAACTGGCAAGATCAAGATATTCGACATTTCACCAAATGGTCGCCAGCAGCGGGAATGCACCTCGTCCGAGATGATTGCCAATCTGAGGGAACCCGCTGAGCTCTTTGGCGAGGTCAGTGTCCATTTGGCTTCAATCATCGCTTCCGCTAAATGCTTCGATTGAACCTTTTAGGAAATACCGGCCGAGGAACTTCGACTTTCAGATAATGAAAAGATAATAGATGTCTTCCACTATCACAAAGATCCTTCCCGATGGCACGGTGTACCTTTCCGTTTTGCGATCCGAGCTGTATGTCACGCCAGATCAATCCTCGCAATCGCGCTGTCATCCTGACGATCTCTTCATGTTTCTTGCACTTCATGTTTCTTGCAGAGTGAACAATTTGTTGACACGAAGAAGCGGATTCAGGAGAGGCTGAATGTTTCAGACAAGGATTTCGCCAAATTCAAGTTTGCTTTGATACAATCCCACGTCTTCAAGCAACCCACCAATTTAAATGATGGTAAGCATTTTGCCATTGTCATTCCGGACATACGGATACTCAGTCACGCCTCATTGCAAATCACAGAGGACATCTTGTTTGACCACAAATTCCAACCGGAAGACGTACTCGGCCTCGATCATATCGACAAGGGACCCAGAAGACCGAATCCAGCCGAACGCGCGATTGTAATCAGATAGATAGACAGCGATTGAGGATTGCCGGATATTTTCATCCGTCCTGAAGGACAACTGGAACAAGCAGCAGACATTTAACATTCACCACCATCATGTAGACTCCTCGTTTGTATCGTATTAAAATTCTGACCTATAAGCATGTCATGTTCCAAACGTTAGAAACCTATCATCCGACCATTGATAAAACGCATGCTTATACTTGACCAACAACTACTCGACCAACCCGGTCTACTAGATACAATTGAGAATACCATTATTACCGTTCCGTTATTTTTTCTGACGCGAGATGTCAATCATCATTCGGAACTGATCAAGCGTGTATGCCGAAATGCCGAAATGCCGAATGCGAGCTACTATTGATACAGTATTGATCCTGAAATCGAGTCTTGTCTTGCACAACATCAAAATGACGACGAGCACGGCCGAAAGACTGTGCGGGCTGGGCAGATATGCTGACCATGCCAATATTTATCCCCGGCTTGGCGCACCCGCGTAAGACGATGTTCGCATAAATGATGAACGTCCAACCGCACGGCCAAGAAGTCGGGTTTTGGTGGAGCCGAATAATGCACCTCCACTAGAGCTGCTGGATGTGAGCAGCCTAGCACAGGGACTGCCATCGACGCTATCGCCTCCAGGGCTCTCCGCCAAAGCTGTTAGTAGCCGCGTCTGGACTACGTTAGACAGAGGCGAAGCCATGACTTGATCCAAGGTCGGTTGCATCTCTTTCTTTTCCGTGGGCGCACGTCGCATCGCCGCGATACTCGCTGCATCGAACGCCAGACGTGGACAAGGTTGCAAAGGTCGGACCGGCTGAGGTTGGGTTTCGCCATAGGTAAACGACCGGGTACGCGTGAACTTGCGAAAGTCATGAAGATCGGAGTCTCGCTTTTGCTCGTGTTTCGGATCATCCATTGGAATATATGCTTTTGGTTCGCATTTGTTCTGTTAATACGAAATTCGCGAGACTAAGCTTTACGGTCATGAAGTTCATCAGTGTGCCAATGCTACTAACCGGACATTTGTCGAAAAAGTCACAATAGCCGCCTTCAAGAATGTAAAGTTCAGGATAGTGGACTCGTGGATAAATCTCATTGTTCAACGTTCTATCCCTTGAGCGCAAGAATTTGGCACTACAGCAAAGTGTTTATGGAGAAAGCGATGAGTTAACTGCATCACCGTTTTCGAACACTTCAGACACTTACATGGCTGGCGCTCGCTTGTTGGAGAACTCGCAATGAAATACCACTACGGTAGGTTTCCCTTCGCCTTCCCCGCTGCGACTGGGAACGGGAAGAAGTTCCCCGCTGGCATACATTCCGAGTCCCGGCTTAAGAAGCATGTTCTCGATCGCGTTCGTGTTATTGATGTTGATTGCTCCAGAGATGTGCCCTCCAGAATACTCGTATTCGAATCGGCAGTCAATAATGTGGTACCGGCTCATACGGTCATCAAAGTGGCCGTCTAACAGATTTCGCAGCTGCGAAGAAGTTCTTTTAGCCACTGGACCGAGCTTGAGATACTGTTGACCACTTACTGTCTCGTTGGTGATCCTCACAAGACCGTCTTCCTTGACCCTATGACATGGCAAGATTTTTCCATCCATCTCGTTGGCTCCAAAACCCAGGGCAAAAGGCGACCCTTGCTTTGCACCGGGCGATGGGTCTGGTGCCAGGCGTCCCCCGACGTGGATTAATGGATTAATGGCAGAGCTGGAACTGGTTTCAATCGTGCTAAGAACCCGTCCACTACTCGCATTCGTCGAGCCAATGTCGTTCCCCTCGAACGAGTCGGCGTTGTTTCCCTGATCACACACAGAGAATGCACGTCGCATACCGAGGCCATTAGGCCGCCTGGGAGCGTCAAAGGGAACATTGTTGGCGGTAAGCAGACCATTCTTGGTTTCGCAGCTGTTCTCCAGGATGGGGAATGCAGAAGCCGGCGAGTTGAGCTTGGAAGCGGAGCCGTCGTTGCTTGTAAGAGGCGCGAGCTGTGGCCGTTTGTACGGCTGAGTGCGTCTTGTCGCACTCATACCCAAGCGAACGCTGGAACCAAACAATCCTCCCGAGGCCGCATTTACCGAGATGGCCCTTTCCATCCCCCTGAGAGTAGGCCCTAGCCGTGCGATGGAAGGCGAATCGACCGATGATCCCGGAGATGATGAATTGTGGACGGGCGAGGGATCGGCCGTCAACTTTGCTGCCATCCGCATTCCCCCCAATCCAGAGATCTTTCCTGTGGGAACTGAAGGGGAATCACAAAACAGGTTTCCAAAGTCATCGGCATTGGCGAGATTGCGGGAAGCGCTGGATGGAGAGAGGTTTTCGTCGCCGTCGCCGCCCAAGTTGCGGAATGGCGTATCGAGCAACATGGCATCAGACATGTTGGAACTGCTATTCCTCTTCACGGGGGAACCGGACGCAGAGGACGAAGCAGAAGTCTGAAAAGGAGGCGCAGACTGACAGACGAGAGCCTTTTCAGCGGATTTCATTCTGGAATTCGCAACCATGACTTACCTCGACCCGAGTAGGCGACGGCCGGAACAACATGTTCCCACTATTAACACTCGATCTCTTGCTAGAGCTTTGACTGTTCGGCCTCGGCTTCTTTGACTGAGCAGCGGTGCGGGTCGAGGAACTCGTGAGAAGCATCTCCATATCGCCAAAGGGATCTTTACGTGTTTGCAGAGGTGCGGGCGGAGGCATCATCAGGCCTCGAGAGGACGGATCGCTCGACGCCGTAGAGGACGAAGCAAGGGCATTGATCTTGCCAGACTCGCGACCAAAGGCTCGACCTCTAGACCCAATGATATGTTTAGTCCCGATCGGCACCGTGTTCGACTTTCCCATCATCATAACCTTTGTCGAAGTCGAAAAGGACGGAACGTCGGCCATCTTGGCAAACATCATTCCCGCTCGTTTGGTGGAATACTTTTGCCCGGTAGGCGAGAGTTCGACTTGTGCGTGATGATAGTCACTGTCATCGTCGTTCTCGTTCTCTCGATGTTTCTCTCGTTCTGATAACGGAAAAGGCATCGAGGAAGCCATACCAAGCATGGGCGGTTGGGAAAGCCTTTTGTCATCCGCACGGGAATGTTGTGGAAAGGATCCAAAGATTGATGTCGTCCCATTCAAGCTAGGATAAGGGCAGGGCGAGGCCGATACTGACATTGCCGAGTTGAATGATCGATCGACGTCGGAAGGCAGGTCATCCTCTGCGAACGCCCGTCTCTGAGGCGAGTCCTCCTCGTCGTCCATCACCTCCATCTCTTCCATTTCCTCATCCATGTCCCCTTGTTCGCTCGAGGAAGAGCGGGAATCGGTACATCGGTACGGGGAAGAGGTGAGGAATCCTGAAGGTTGCGTATTTTGGGATGATTGAAAAAACTCGAATTGGGACGAGTTGTCTACCTCGAGGACCACGGAGGGCGATTCCCCAAAGGCAGGAGTGTAATCCATGGCACGTTGTAGTTGTGGATTGGGCCGAGATGGGAACGGCGAGCCAGGTCGGAGTTGCGATTGTAGAGCCAATCAAAGTAGCAAGTCTGGTAATCAGGAGTCTAATGAAGGATCAGCCAGCCGGAGGGATTCCTCTGAAGCAATGCACTCACCAGCAGCGTATTCGTGGAAAGGAGCGGGAAAGATGCATACAAAGGTCGGAAAGAAGGGTAGCCTGTGACAAAAGTGTTGGTAGGTGTCCAAAAATGAGTATAGTGATGGTGGATGGATCTTGACAAGGTTGGAGCGTAGTCGAGTCGGAGCTTGTCAGCAAAGAAGCTACTGTGTTTTATCGAGTTTGTAATCGATGGAGAAGAGGTAGGGACCAGAGGACAATCAAAGGCGCCAGATTATCGGTTCGAAGTTATCGATAATGAACGTCGTCGGGTCCTTTGATGAAAAGGTACCAGTTGAATCTAACTGAACATGCGTTTCAGCGGTTGTCGGACAATCACTCGTGACTGCGTTGCTGTCGGTCTTGATTGTAAGAATGTGGAAATCCCGTGCCGTACAGAGAGCGAACGACGTCGATTGTGGTAGGTAGAATTTTTTTGCGCGGTGTAAGGCTCGACGGAATGCAATCAGACGAGAGAGAGGTGATGGATGGTGAAGTAGATGTTGGAGGTTCGCGGCATCAGACGTTTTCGAAGGAGCTCATGCATCTAGCGTTGAGCAAAGGGTAACCAAAGGAAGGGTGGGCGTTTCCTGCTGATCGGGGTGCGCAAACGTTTCAGCTTTGTTGGTTCATCACGACTGATCACAATAGGAGGTGTGTGTCTTACAGACGGGGGCAGGTGCGACGAGTGCGTTACCGTTGTAGAGGACAGGCCAGATGTCGTCCGAACGGATTCTTGGATGCCACCGTCCACCAGGTTGGATGTCGCTCGAAACAACGTGACGACTCTACACAGTCGGCTCTGTTCGGGATCACGCAGAGGATGGTCGACGAGGAACAATAGAACACCAAGCAGGTGTTGATATCCAAGTACAAGAAGGTAGGTGCACGAGTACAAGGGCTCGGGGGGAATAAAGTTGCCGGCTGCGCTGTGTTTAGCCATCTGTGACGTATTATCCCGCACCCACGGTAATTAAGCCAGCGCAAGCCAGCCTCGCGCCTGTGTGTCTGTATGTAAGCCAACGTAGAAGATGCTTCAACTTCGCCGCGACGCGCGACAGTACCCAAACCTTATTCCCAGCGAGAGGCTGCAAACATAAGGTCTGCAGCAATTGCAAAGGCCAGAAAGCACAACACGGACGTTTTATATGTGTACCCCTTGCTGGTACGTAATTATGTATCTTTACTCCTTCCTGGTTTGCTGGTGCACATTCAAATGTTTCATCACGCTTCTGTCGCCTTGATACTGATAATCAACAATATCAAGTCAGATCTGCACTGGCATAAGGGATGAGCCGAAAGAGCCGGTGAACCGAAAGCAACAGAGGCCGACGGAGGACCACCTTGTATCGGACAAACCATTTTGTGGTGAGATGGTGGTGGATTGTCTCCGCACAACGTTGAAGAGCTGGTTGTAGCTGGTTGAGCATGTATGACTGCTGGTTTGTAGTATGCGGTATCAGTCACAATGCTGCCTATCAACAGTTCTGTCGACTCTCTCCTACGACCATGATATCGCCGTCGCGTAGCTTCATCTGATTCCCCAGCCGACAGCCAAACCAGAATGCTTGGCTTCATCAATCATGCTAGGTCCGGTATCACGCAAGAAAATCCTGAATAGAATAGCAGCGTCGCGCGTTCGGCAGCGTGAATGTGCGAGTCGTCAGTATGACTCTATCTTTGGTGTTTGCAGCACCATCATAATCAATTGTCCTCCTTGTCAATTGCCTCGGCTGTGATAATTATTATCAAGACCGACCATCGATACCTTCCTTCCCGAGTGCTTCGTCACCTCCCAACCCCAGTAGTGCTCCATGCCAGTCCCGGTGTTCGAATAAAACGGAACCCACTCTGGCCAAATGTTCCTTTTCTTGTCTCATCTTCATGTTGACCTCCCCGATCGTTGAAGCTTCCTACTTTTACATTTCACCATGTCTTGACGTTCTCGATACGTTTGTCATTCATCCTTCAGAACACTTGCCGCCGAATTGATCTTCCTCACCGCACACTCACAATTCGCGCCAAGAAGTCTGCTCGAGTGCGCCAACTTGGAATGAACGTAAACACCGCCCTCCGCGCCCGATCTCGCTCGGGACTTGCGCACTCGACTGGCCTATCCCTACTTCAAAGACAGCTCAGTACCAAGCCCCACAGTGAGCGACCGAATGTGGATCTCGTAGGACCGTGAGTTGATGGTCTCGGGGAGGCGGCGATAGCAGCTGACAAGAGGTCTCCGCGACGGTATTCAGGTCCGATCCAGTTTCTAATATTCGAGCAGTGAAATACGCATCAGCGGAGACATCGTCCAGGAGCACATCCTCTACTTCCATTTCTCCATACTCTGTTCAAGAGTTTACCAATGTGCCCGAGGGCAATGTTGATATGATTCGGGCGGATGAACGTACAGGGGAGGATTTGGAATGGAGGTTACGTCGGGAAAGGGTCGATGCGAAGAACCACGACTTTTGGGTGAGTGGGTTATCGCTCGTTTTGGCTGTACCCCGAGCTCATTTCTCACACCGTTCCCTGATCGATCCAGGCTATCACCAATACGCTATTCCAAACGCATTTGGATCATCGATTCGAAACACAGCTTCCGCCAGCTCCTTCGTCCGACGCTCAGGCAGATGTGATAGCTGCGTATAATGAAGCCAAGGATCGGGTCTTGACGGAATTCTATCGGGACTGGCTCGAGGCGAATAAGGAGAGACAAGCTCGATGGATTTGGGAATGGTGGGGGGATGTTCGGCACGAAGTGTGGGACGGTTTGCGAAGGAGCTTTAGATGGCGGTAGGCACGTTCGATTATCTGGCACGGTATGAACTTGCAACTGGAGGTGAGAGCAACATATCTCCTGGCAAATAAACATGTCATGCGAATAGTACAGCTGTACGAAATATGGAAAAATACAATGTGCACCAAAACTCCAGAGCATATCGTCTGGATCCCAGAGTCCGTGAATGATCGATACCGAAAGTACCACATGTGTGGCGACGCAAACTTCCGTGTGTTCCAAGGTGCTATGGGCTGTCAACCGAGTCCAATGGAGGCCTCTAGGCATCGCTCTTGTTGTCTTGGTATGTGCGGAAGTAGTCGTGTTGAAGGGCCCGTTTAGCTACCAGTGAAGAACAGATGGGTGAGTCAGCCCAGATTTACATCCATGCAAGCGGTCCTGCTTACCAGAAAGTCGGTGAGAGGGATCGTAGATGAGAGTTTGCTGCGACATCGGATAATAATCCAAAAGTTATTAGTGTGTGCACGGGGACTTGCTGCACGCAGCAACATACCCGGAGAAGGTCGATGCCGTGACTATCCAGACTTGGCACTGCTCGAGCCAAGTCGACCGCTGCCCACTGCGGGAAGGTTGGTTTGTAATCTGGCAATTGCGACACGCCCGGCCAAATCTCCTCATTCGGCGTACCCAACAGCCTGTCAGCGGACGAACAATCAAATCGGTCAGTCCCGCCCATCCGTCTCGAACGACCCATCACTTGAAACCGCTACTCGCCTGAAGATCTTGAAAATCTCGTCAATTTCGGAATCGCCGGGGAATAATGGCTGTCGCATTGCCATCTCTGCAAAGATGCAGCCGACAGACCACATGTCGATGGCGGTACTGTAATGACGGGAACCGAGCAGGACTTCTGGAGCTCGGTACCAAAGGGTGACGACCTATGGGATATTCGTTAGTATATGAAAAGGACGGTATCCGATCGAGGACTTGCCTCGTGGGTATATGTTCGCAAGGGGATCCCAAAGGCTCGAGCCAACCCGAAATCTGTTGCGATGCCACAAGTCATGGTTTCAGCCGGATGTCATCACCTGTGGTTCGGTCTCGTACTAACCAGCTAATTTCAGATTACCCTGCTTGTTGATCAACAGATTCTGCGGCTTCAGATCTCGGTGGAGAACACGGTGCGCATGACAGTAGTAGAGTCCCTTGATGAGCTGGTAGGTGAATTTCTGATGGTGGGAACATCAGGGGAGTTAGGGTTTGGATTTGCGGCCTTGATTGTCATAGGAGACGCACCTTGACCATCATGGGACCGAGCCCTTCCGAGTTTCCGACAGTGTCCATATACTTCTTCAGGTCGAGATCCAAAAATTCGAACACCAGGTACAATTTCTGATCTTGATGCACGATATCGAACAGCCTGAACGGGGAATACGTGGTGTCAGCATTGATCACGATACACAACAATTGAGCAAGGTACCGACTTTACGATGTTGTCATCTCTGCTCAGTTCCTTTAGCAAACTGATCTCTCTGATGGCGGTACTCGGTACACCTTCATCTTCGGCTTCAAGCCGAATCTTCTTTAGGGCAACGATGGTGTTTGTACGCAGGTCCCTTGCCTTGTATACCACACCGTAGGTACCTGCGAAGCGTTGGAAAAAAGTCAGGTCGCGATTTGTGGCAGAAACGGGCAGAAACGGGCTTACCCTCGCCGACCTTTTCAAGCTTTGTATAGTTCTCCATGATCCGTGTGTGAGACAAGATCCGTCGATGCTTGATGCTTTCGGATGTCCGTAGCTGGATCGCTGCAAGACCGCTATGTGGTGAGAAGGGCTGGTGTGCAGGATTGAATCTGAGGGCCGTCTGATGCCGACTGACCGAGGAGCATGCAAGAAGTCTGTCCTGATGATGAACATCTACTCTTTCGCGATCTCCCAACCGACGCGTTGCTCAACAACACCGCGTCGAGCCGACTCTGGTTGTTTCGCTGCTTCGGCGCCCGGCAGAGCAGGGTTCCGCACTTCCAGCTGTGAGATCATCTCGGTCGACTTCATCCTGGCATCTTCTATAACTTGCATCCCTTGCCATCTATCGCGCCGCTCAACCTGCTGTGCCCGAGGAACTACTCGCCCAGGATGACTTCAATATGGGTTCCGTTCGCCTACATCACCGTTCTGGTCGGTGGGATGCTCATGTTCTCGAGGTATCTGCGCAGACAGAAACAAGGCAAGTCTCCCGACCTCTCGCCACCTTCCCGCATTGCCTAACCCCGTCTCTCGCCTTGATCAGCCAAGATCTCGGCCACGGAACCATGGTTCCCTACCCATCAAGCTCGAGACCTGTACATCACCCTCCTACAAGCCGATCCACCGACAGAGGAAAAGATCCTCATGTCCGCCCTCCTTTGCCGCGCCGTGACAGACGTCAAGAGGATATGGCAACTCCGAGACTCGAAGCAGGCACTCAATATCTTGGTTCAAAAGGGCTCATTGGGCGATGAAACCGTGGCGAGGTTTGCGGCCGCGGAGAAGGAATTAGAGGCCGAGGTGGTGGATGTTGTTGCCGAGGCGAATACGTTCAAGCAAGGGTGGGGTCAATGGATATTCGCTAGCGCGAGTGAGATTGCGCAGAGGGAAAAGTTGAAAGGTGTTTTGGAGGGTCTTTCCAAGATCAAGCAGGAGCAAGGTCCGTATGAGTGGAGTGTGTCCGTCGTTCGAGGCTGATGATGGGAGGTGACAGACCGGATATATGCGTCCTTGAAGGTCCACCACCACCACCCGGAGCCGGCATTATCAGCACCGGCAATCGCTCAAGCGTCGTCCATCCCTACCGGGCAAGCGGCAGCCAGTACCGCTATTGGAACATCAACTGACGGGCTTGTCAGCCGAGCAGCAGCGATTGCTAGCGAGGAAAAACTGGACGGCGAGGTCAGTTCAGGTGCGTCGACGCCGAATCATGTGTCGACGCCGGTCAAGGCGGGAGCGTCATCTGTAAAGGTCCGTCGAGCGGGTTCGCGTTTGGAGTTCTGGGCGAAAACTGATTTGCTTATCTTAGAACACGCCGGGGAGCAACAAGAAAAAGGGTAAGAGAAAGTAGGGACGGTTGCCGGAGTCGGAGTCGGAGTCGGAGTCGGAAAAGTAGGAGAATGAGCCCGCACCACGTAATAATGAGATGGCGCCGGCGTGTTATATGAGATGAGATACGACAGATCCTTATACGAAGGGAGTCTTCAGAACGAGATCAAGAAACAGTCGCGAGCGTTCTGCACGCTTTTCTGCATAGCATTCATCCATTCTCACGCACATATTGGTCTAAATTGCCCACGTTGACCCTGACACGCCGCCCACCTGTACCAGGCTCCCATGTCCGCCTAGGGCTCATCAACAACATCCCAATCCGTAACGAGGTACTCGTCAAGTACATCCAACTACCACCAATCGATCAGCCACCCTCTCTGACGGCAAACACGGGAAACAGGAACGCACCTGCTTCATATCCTCGGCGTCGAGCTCAAAGTCGAAGATCTGCGCGTTTGCATGTATTCGGTCCCGAGACACCGATTTCGGGATCGCCACGAATTTCTGAAAACAAGGAACGACACCAGCGTCCGGGTCAGCGGCTGTGCCGATGTTTAGGGTCGGGAGGGGGGGTGCGTACGTGCTGGATACTCCAGCGGAGGAGGATCTGTGCGGGTGATTTGAAGTGTTTGGTTGCGAGGTTTGAGATGGTGGGGTGGGTGAATCGTTGGCCTCTTACGAGGGGTCCCCATGCCTATGAGACGGAACCGAAAGGGTGTTAGCACGGGTGTGGGAGGAGGTGGTGGGACTCACTTCGAGTAGGATGTTATTCTTTTCACAGATATCGACGATCGCTTGACGTCTCATGAACGGATGTAGATCCACCTGATTCAAAACGGGCATATCTGGTGCCTTTTCGGATCCATTCGAGATCGTGCCGGATGTCGCCGTCTGGCGTTGGGTTTCGAATTCTTGGATGTGTTTCACGCCATAGTTGCTAACGCCGATACTTTTCACCCACCCGTATTCTTTCGCGTCCATACATCCGGCCCAACAGTCCCGTCGGACCTGTGGCCCACCGATGGGGGAATGGAGGAGGTACAGGTCGATATACGACAACGTGCTAGTCTTCAACGATTTCTTAATCTTGTCGACCGTGTCGATCCGGGAGACGTTTGTTTTCAGTTTGGTGGTGTAGAAGATTTCTTCCCGGGTTGTTTCGGGGTGGTCTTCGAGCCAGTCGGAGATTGCTTTTCCGCATGCGTGTTCGTTTTCGTACCTAGGCGTCGGGGGGAGGTTAGTGCGTATGGGTGGGGTGTGGGTGGGGTCCGGGGGGAGGGCTCACCATTCCGCGGTGTCGATGTGGCGGTATCCGGCGTCGAGGGCCCATTTAACGGCACGGTACGCTTCGTCGTTTGTCATTTCGTATACCTGCGTCAGACATGAGCGCGTGTACGGTGTGGAGGGAGGGGAGACTCACGCCGAGACCGAGTTGGGGGATACTTCGTCCGTCGAGCATCTGGGCGTGGACTGGATCAGCGGGTGTCGCCAACGGATGGGGGTACGTACCTTGGCGTCTGGACCGATCTTGGCGGCCACTGCGGGCTTTGTGTCGGACATGTTGGGTGGGATGGGTGGTGCAGACAGGAGGACACGCACACCGTGTTTTCTCTCAACGTTGACATCGAGACGGGCGATGCACGAGGAGGATGTGATGCGACCGAGCACCCGGCGGCCGAAGGGGGGAGCTAGGAGGGCGGAAGCAGTGCATGTGCTGGCTGTGACGTCTCAAGATGACCGAGTGTTCTTCCATACCGATTCACTGCAGACGATGGGACATACACCATGGACACAGGCACCCCCGCCCCCACGCCCCAGCTACACGGACTCGCGCTCGGCATCCCGTCCCTACCCGCCTCCACCTCCGCCCCCGCAACCGGTCACAGAGCGACCCCGTCCTCCACGGCGGCACGCAGCAACCCCATCTCCCTCCGTCTCTGGAAAGTCATCTCGACGTCCGCGAACGGGGGGTTCGATGATCCCGCGAGTCATCAGGCGCTTCAGATTATCTCCGAGAGGTATTGTGGCGAGCGGGTCGTGCGGTCGGGGGATAAGCCGGTCGGGGTGCGGGAGCGGAGGAGGGGGGATACCGGCGCGCATTGGTTGGGGGTTGATGCGGTGAGGAGGGCGGGCTTGGCGGAGGGTGTGTCGGATGAGGAAGAGGAGGTGTATTGGACTTCTTCGGATGAGGGGGAGGGGGAATCCACGGTTCCCGAGATTTCCGTTGCTGGTCGGCCGGGGATCCTCTCACGGAATCAATCGTCCAATACGAGTGTACGACCAGCAACGCATGATCCCGCCGCCGCCGCCGCCGATGGGTCACCGTCCTTGGCCGTCGGTGCGACGAATGCCAAGAAATACTTTAGACGCGATCTCGAGGCCGGTCTGGTGGACGGTAGTTTACGCTTCCTCAAGGCTTTTGAAAAGGTCGATGATGTGAGTCGCGCACGGGTGGCTCCTACGTCCCCTGACGGGCGCTGATATCCTTGCCGCACAAGCAACTTCAAATCCTTCGTACGCACATGCAGGATATGCAGGACCGCTGCGAGTCCGTTCAGGCGGAGATGGACAACGCGAATCAGGGTACGAGCGGACTCTTGAAACGCGCAAACGGACTGCGGGAACAACAGTCAGTCCTCGGTCCGCGTTCCTTCCCCTCGTCGAGCGTCTGATCGTCCCCCCCCCCCCCCTCCCCGGAGCAGACAATTCACACAGATCAGACAAGAAATCTCTCACCTCTTCCTCTCCCGTTTCACACTAACCGCCGAAGAAATCACCCTCCTCAAGAACCGTGAACTTCCCCACGGCCCGGTCGGGAGGCAGTTGTTTGAGATCATGGACAAGGTCGGCCGGATCCGGAGGGATTGTCGGACTTTGTTCGAGTTTGTTGGTGCGGACGTTGCGGTCGGCGGCGGCGGTGGTATCGGAATGGAGGGTGGGGAAGGGGAGCGCAAGAGGGACAAGTCGGATGGGGAGGGTGTTGAAGGGCGAGATGTTTCGCTGGTTGCGCAAGTCGCTCTCTGTCTCTGTTTCCCCGCGTTACGTCGCTAACCGTACGTGTCGCAGCAAGGAGATCATGGCCACGATGACGGAGCACTTGGAGGACGCGTACGAAAAACTACATCGTTGGGTCATGTTTGATTTCCGTAGGTTTCTGAGGGACGCCCAACTCGAAGTGTCGGACGTGACGCAAGAAGCGGTGAAGCGGTTGCGGGAGAGACGGGACTTGCTCGAGTGGGTCCGGCGGCATTAGTGGTTTGATTCGGTCAAGGCTGATACTTTACGCTAGCGACGCGCTCAACCTACTCACTTCCACCCGCCAATCATTCCTCTTGCAATCATTCATCGAGGCCCTAACCCGCGGCGGACCAAACGGACTGCCCCGTCCGATCGAGTTGCACGCACACGACCCGACACGGTACGTCGGTGATATGCTCGCTTGGGTACATCAAGCGACCGCGGGTGAACGGGAATTCTTGGACGCGTTGTTTGACGTAAAGAGTTACAAGAAGCGGATGGTTGGTGAGGCGAGGGATTTGAAGGGCGAGGCGAGTGAGGAGGAGATGTTGGCGAGGCAGTGTTTGGATAAGGCGTTGGAGGGACTGGCGAGGCCGCTCAAGGTGTGTTCCGGCGGCGGGCGAGGTTTCGTGGCCGGTCGCTGACCGGTTTCCGATAGGTGCGGATACAACATACCGTCAAGTCGCAGGAGGGAATCATCGTCACGTACCGAATCGCGAATCTCGTGCAGTTTTACCTCGTCACGATGCAACGTACTATCGGCGAGCAGGCATTGTTGACGCAGGCGCTGCAAGAGTGAGTATGCGTTACGAGTACTCGTATCGGATCTGATCGTTGCAACCGCAGGATATTCGATTTCGCACACAATGCGTTCCTCGAGACTCTGGCGGCACAGGGTCGAAGCTTGCTACGGTTCCTTCGCGTAAGTAGCGAGCGTAGCGAGGCGGACACAATAGCTAATGTGCTGTGATAGCCCCCCGAACCGGACCTCGCACCTCCCATGACTCTCCGTGAATCTTCCGCTACGCTACACGAAATCATGTCCGTCTACGACACATCCTTGGTCGAAGACAATGACCGCGAAGCCGATTTTGCGCAGATCTTGCAAGCCGCCATGGATCCACTCGTCAAGATGTGTCAGCATATGATTGATATTTGGCAAAAGGGAAGCGACTGGGAGAAGAATATATTCATGACAAATTGTGGGCTGTATCTCCAGGTACGTGTGGTCGGGCTTGTGTCAGAGGTGGAGGCGCTTACCCGATGAATGTAGCATGTGTTGGAGTCTTATACATTCACGAACCAGAGGCAGGCCGAACTGCAGCAACAGATAGATGGCTGGGTGTTAGCGCTGATGCAGGAGCACGTGAGTCGTCGTTTTCGACTTGGCCTGGTGTGTGCTAACGGCCGGAGCAGTATCAACAACTGTTGGAGCAAAGCGGTCTACATCTGGTAGTGCATGCGTTGAAAGACGACTCCGATGTGAGTTTTCTTTCGTCTCGAGTTTGGCCAATACTCATGACCCGTGACCGAATAGACACCTCTGTCACGACTACCTGGAGCCGAGCCGAAACCCATCACGCAAGCGATGAAGACATTTGATGGCTTTTTGACATCGCTAGACATCCTCACTTCGCCGCGACTGTCGCTACTGTCGTCTGCACGCATCGCATCGGATATCCATCGATTCGCACTACAGAACATTGCAAAGGATTATGACAGGATATATTCGGCAATCATGGACAAGGACAACAAGTACGAGTTCCCGTCGACGTTGCTCTCTCGTAACCCGGAAGATGTATACATGTTGTTGGGAATAGAGAGAGCGTCATGACAGTAGATGATATCGTTACGATTATCCTATACAAGGATACTACCTGTTCTAGTTCCAAGGCTTTCCATCCTCGATGCTGCACATTGCGCTGTGTGCTGCGTCACCGTTTTCTGCAATTTCTTCGACTGATATATGAGCTTCGACCGTAGTGTCGTCGCATTCCAACAAGTGGGTCTCCAACATGTTGGCATGGCGTACCCCGAGTGGGAATCTGCGAGGATTAGCACGGGCGCGAACCAGACGACTTCGACTTTGGTGCTCACCTTTTCCCCTGGGCAGACATTGCTAGATGAAACAACTCAATCTCTCCGCGAATCGTTTCCGCCGATCCCGCATACTGCATTCCCGTCCGAATCGCGTTTTTCAAAAACATACAGAGCACTCTACCGGCGGTGAAGAGGCCAAAGATGGCACGAACGATGAGTCCGAGGTCCAAGCTGGTCGAGGTGACGAGACATAGCATGCGTAGCGTGCCCCGAGCGGTGGAAAGGAGGCGGGCGGTGGAGACGTTGGCGGGGTCGGTGAGGACGGCGTGTGGTTCGTGTAGGAGCATGGTGGACTGGTGCATGAGCTGCGAAATGGCCAAGTCAGTGATATGTAAGTGGGACGGGTTCAAGAGCAACCTACTATTTGCGCAGCCTGGAAAACAAGAAGTACTGTTGAGCTTGGAATAGACTGGCGGGAGAGGAACGACTCACAAATAGATCGATATCCAGCGGCTTGTTGACACGAGCTTGGAGCGGCATCAACGGATCCCTGAGGGCAGCTGGGAAGTGTCGACTGCGCTGCGGGGTCAGCGCGGCTTTGGCTTTACTTGACGCTCTACTCACATATATGCCCCGACCAAACTATCCAATTCCTCGAGCTCGCGTGTTTCCTTGTCCGTCGTTATCAGCTGATCCGAGATGCCTCGTTTCATTCTCAAACGGCGGTTGAATTTGTTGACCTTGTTGAGGAGGAGGATGGCTGTGTGCGAGGCTGGTCAGACGGTGTGGGATGAGGTGAAGAACTATTTCGCATACCTTTGAGGTGCATCTGCAGCCCGTCTTGTATCGGATGACGGGTGAACAAATCCGGGCTGGCGATCGTCTGTTCCGTCTCTGGTATTCCGTGTACGAACGCCTGATCAAAGCACGCCAAGCTGGTGGGCATCGTTATATCCTGTACGAGCAACGTCAACCCGTGAAAATTTGTCCACCAGCGCCGGCACTCACAATCTCGTCAAACTGTATACCCCCAGCCCAGTTACCCGAAGTGCTCGACTGGATATCATACAGGACCGCCATCCAGGCCAACAACTTTCTCTCCTCGCGCTCAATCACGTTCCCCGTCGGTTTCAGCAGTTGTGATCGGGTGCCTGTTAATCCGAGCGGAACGATCAACCGCCCAAGCATGCCGATTACCGTCCACCCTTCCACCCAGCGCGCATAGATGTGGTAATGATTCGCAAGTAGCAACAACGCCTGGCAAGTCTCGTAGATGTCGATCCCGCGCGCCAAGTTTGAATGCACATGTTTGATCGCATATAGGGAATGCCGGACGCCGAAATCCTCTTCAAAAGCCGGTTGATCGATATGCTGCGATGCGTTGATCCATGGGTGTTCTTCCGGATTTACCGTGTACACTTGGGCGGTGTACCGCGCACTGGCGGCGCACATTGCGTGTAGGAGGATCGGTTTTGGGAAGTCGGCGTGGGTGGGGGGGAGGGACATGCGTGATTTGAATGTTTCGTAGTGGAATGCGCGGGAGACGGTGGGGACGAAAGTGAAGAATATCTCGACGCTGCGGCGCGAGGGTTAGGGCTGGAAAATTGGATAAAGGGAGAGGACTTACATGTGATGCATCAATGCCGGATTCGGGAGTTCCTTTGCCCAGCCGGACCACATGATATCCCACATCATCTCCCCCGTTCCGACGGATCCGTTCGCAGCCTCGGAACTGGTCGTCATCGCCTGAGGCGCACGGGACCCCGACCCCGACCCCGACCCCGTGTCCCCATCATTCCGCGGCTTCTCGTGTTGATCAACCTTTATCGTTCCAGCTGCCGCCGCAGCAGCTGCACTACCCCACGACTCGCCAATCATCAACTCGTGTATCGAACTCCGACCACCATCACTCTTCACGCTCCCCGCCGTGCTCCCCATTCCTGGCCGGGGGTACTTGTGCCCTGCAACACAACGGGCAGCGATATCGACGCGTGCTTGTTTTGCTGGACCGGGGCTGATGGGTTGGTATGCTGCTGGGTTTGTGGCGGCGGAGGAGAGCATGTCGAGTGGTGTGGTTGCGGGGAGTTGTGGGGTTGCAGACGAAGCGTATTGTCCCGGATCGACGGCGGCAACGGTCTTTAATTGCGCCTCGAGAGACGCTACGACGGGTTGTCAGTCAAGCCATGGCGAGGATCCGCACAAGGACTCACCGACATGTTCCTTTAATGTTCGTATCTCTGCCAACTGTGCCGCTGCGACTTGGCTCGCTTTTCCCCCGTCGGGCTCGTACCACCGCGCAGTGGCGAGCGTCGGCAGCGCGGATCCCGAGTTTGCGATCGGTTCGGCCCCTCCTCCGGTCGGCGCGGCTGGAGCAGCGATTGCAGGATCCAGTGGTCCGGAAAAGGTTGCCGATTGATCGACGTATTCGTACCCCCGCCTCCGATCATCATCCCCAACCCTCCGCTCAACACTCCTCGACCGACTCGAAACCGGATAATCCCCAACCCTTTGCCTCTTGCCCTTCCCGCTCCGTTCGCCCGGCCCACCGACGGACGCCTTGCGCGCCTGAACGTCCATATCATCATACTCGCATTCCAAGCGCGGATCAGGCTGCGAATTCGTGCGCACCGCGTGGTGGTACGAACGTGTACATGTTCCACAGTTTGGACGGGCGGCGTCACAGCGGAGTTTACGGCGTCTGCATTGGAGGCAGGCTTGGTTGCGGCGGAGGATGGGTTTGATGGTTTCCCCCGGTCCGGCTGGAGGGGTTGCGGCGAGGGGTGGGGTGTATGCTTTGAGGGGGTTAGCTACAGTCTAGGAGGGAGGAGGAGGGGACGTACGATTGAAGCCTGTTCCTGAACCGCTTGGAGAGTATCCCTGAGCGTGAACGCCGTGCAGATAAGTCCGCGGCGGATCATGCATCATCGGCGGGTACCCCGGCTGGTGGTCCTGGTAGCGCGCATAGGTGGGAGGATATCCCTGCTGGTGGTGTGCGAGGTAGTGCAGGCTGGGAAGATCGTTGGGGTGCATGGTGGTTGCGCGGGAAAGAGGTCTCCCTGGCTCTGTTCAGTCGGGGGGGGATGATATCACCTCGCTTGAACGTTGGCCCGATCGGGATGCGGGCACGTTCAGGGACGGAAATGGCTCGCAATTTGGAATTTTGCCGCTGGAAAATGGCTGCTCTATAAATCATGCCGTACGGCGACTGCTCCTCCCAATTTCACTCAAACCTCTCCGACCGGGCGCCGGCTTAAAGCGTGGCCTAAATATGAAATACCGTCCGAACCTACGGGAATAATACGGCTAATCTAGGACACAAGCATTCTTTCGTTCGGGCTCCCGGCTCTTGAAGATGAAGACATGATCTTCCCGCAATCGAACTCCCTCTCCTACATCGCAACATGTCCATCCCCCTCTACGTATCAGGCCACAAAGCCTACTGCTGGGACCCACAACACGCAGCCACCCTCCGTGTCACCCACCACATCTGTGGCCTCCCGACGGGGACCTTGCCGGGCGTGTCGCAGCAGAATGTGTTTCTGGGGTTACCGCTCGTGTTGATGCCGGAAGAGGTGGTCTTGGTCGTAGAGAATGGTGAGTCCGACTCCGGATCGCCGTGGAGCAAGCGCTGATCGGGGGTGGTAGAGATCTGTCATCTTGTTTATGTGCCTTCTGCTGTCCGGCCTCCTACGTCCGAGGAAATCGCGAATCATACGGAAACGAGGTTACGAACCGTGCAGGCGCTGCAGACTGCTGCGGTGGCTGCGCAGGAGGAGAAGAAGCGGGCGTTTGCTAGTAGGAGGGATGGTGGATCTGGGAAACGAGACGCTAGGAAAAGGGTGGAACGGGTGGGTGATGCAGAGCTTTTTGCACCACCGCCGACGACGACCGCCGCCGCCCCGGCGAACCAAACATATTTTTCAACCATCGTCTCCCATCCATCACCGACTACCCACCCATGGTTCGCCCCCGTCCCTGGAACGTCAATCTTCCGGACTCTACATGAAGCGAAGGACGCAAACGCGTGGACATATCCCTCCACGCCACTCGAACGCGCCCGTGCCGCAGTGTTTAGAAAGGTGTGGGAGGAGGGCATGTATATGGGCCAGGGAGTCAAGTTTGGGGGAGAGTTTCTGGTTTACCCTGGTACGTCGTCCGTCAGCGCTCGCGACGATACGGGCTAACAGGTCGTTGATCAAATATAGGTGATCCGCTGAGATATCATTCTCATTTCGTAACTACTACTTTATCGACCCCTTCTACCCCGATCAGGCCGCTCGAGCTCGTCGCGTGGGGTCGGTTGGGGACAGCGACCAAGAAGGCACATTTGGTGTGTTGTGTGGATTTGGAAGAGGGAGAGGTCGAGTGTTATAGTCTTGAATGGGCAAATTTCGGGTAGAGGCGGTCGATGTATCTGTGCTATAGTATTCATATTCTGGCATTCTGCAGATAGTTTCGCTTTACTGGAGCTACAACACACTCTTGACGCTTGTCCTACTAGAGCGCGCCGGGATTCAAAGAGCCGCCAAAGCACTCTCGGCGCCAGATACCGTGACTTGGAGGTTATCCTCCTCCACTGCAAGATGAACGACCTTGCCGTCCTCCTACCACCCCAAAACGATCAGTATCCTCTCCCGGTCTTGTTTTTTTTTTGGGAAAAAGGGGACGTACGATGATTAGGACGGCTCGTTTCGCTCGGGGTCCACCGAGGAGGGCTTGGGCGTCAAAGATGAGGCCGGTGGCGGAGGCGAATGCTCCGGCGTCGTCGGCGACTGGGGAACGGTCAGCACATTCGAGGCGTGGAGAGGGTGGGGGAACGTACCGAACTTGACTTGAGCGGGCTTGTCTCCGTGGAGTTTCTTTCCCCATGCGTTCATGCCTAGACGACTTATCAGCACGGGCAGCGGAGCGGCGAACGGAGGGGACGTACAGAAAACATCATTGACGGAAAGAACGTAGATATCCTTGACACCCTTTGCCGCAAATTGCTCATATCGCTCAATATACCCCGGAACCTGCTTCTCGGAACAAACGGGCGAAAACGCAGCAGGAACAAGAACAATCACGTTCTTTCCCTGTACCTTGCTGAAATTGAGCTTTTGGTCCGGGGCGTTGATCTTCAGGTCTACGTTTGGAACTGCGGCGCCGGGGGTGATGTGTGTTGCCGAGGCGAGGGTTGCGAATGCCGAGTGGGCTGCGGCGGTTGTGCCAGAGAGAGCGGAGGTGAGGAGGGATGCTGGGGGCGCGGAGGGCGTTAGCAGATGCGGAGGTCAGAGGACGGGGGACGTACCCATTGTTGTGTTATTGATCGTTGATCGTGGGGGAGGGACATAGGGAACCAAGCCAGAAAGTACGCTCTGCCTATATACCGACGAGTATTCGCCTGCGTTCATTCGCCGGGGATGACGACTGCACGCGTTTCGGGCGCACCTTCCGCTTCCGCCTGCATCCTGTGTCAGGTGTCAGGTGGCATCCGTCATGAAACACGGACATGCGTTATTCACTTCCTTGAACCGGCATCGATGTCCCTTCAGTAGCAAGCGTCTCCTTTTTATATCTCTAGGTACGTATCTTTCGAGAGTAGGACGGGTTAACCCAACTGATCTACTTCAGATTGCCCTGATGCGTTACCGGATGGGTTTCCGTCCTTGTCGGGTCGTGCGCCTGGCATCATGCGGTGACGATAGCGTGACACTGGTATGTATGGTATTTGCTGACTTCGAGCGCACTTTGTAATGCGTATTCAGAAAGGGGTACTGCTTTGTGTCATGTTTACCCAACTGGAACCTATGAAGGAAGAAAACGAGGACCAAAGGGTACCCAGCACTCCTTCTGACTGGTCTGCCCTCTGTTTCTCTTTTCAGTCATCGACCGAAACAAAATCACGGCTGCTACTCCTCCAATCACGCAGCCACTTGCTTTGGTATATCAGCTCCTCGAGAGGCACAGTTCTTGACTTGCATGGGTATAGTGGTTGCAAGGCGCGATCTTGCTTGTCGACTTGATTCGTTCTCCTTCTATACACGCGCCGTTGTAATTCGTTTACTATTCACATCTATAAATAATGTCACAAGGTACAACACATGAATTACATCTACAATACAATCACCACCACATATAACTTTCTCTGCCAAGCGACGCAACCACAGTCTACCTAGCCTTCTTTCAACGCCGTGCGTCGGGGCCCACTGCTTCGAGTGACCCAGGGCATGGTATACTGGAAATGCTCCCCCAGGAGCGTGCACGCCTCCAGTATCTCATCAAAGACATCCTTTTGCAACTTTTCGCTCTCGTCCCAAGCTTGCTTCAGCCAATTGTTGACCGCGATCAGTACCTCGATAAAGTAGCCCAGTGTACGTCGTCTGAAGTAGTAGCTTCTTTCTGCCAAAAGATTTCGTTTGAGTCGGGATAACTTTTGATCCTTCTTTGCATTTCTTGGAGCCTTTCTGTAGGGATTTGCTATGCAGCATTTAAATGTTTTGCTCAGTCGCAAGGTGTCCTCCATGATCTCAGTCACTTTTCCGATTGTGCTGGCATTCCTCGGCCACTTTGGCACTAGAGTGATTTGCTCTTTCACGGCGTCAATCAGCGCACGGGCGATTGGGTCATCATCACATTGAGTGCGAGCCGGCTCGTAATAGCCTTCCTCTGCTCTAAGGTCTCCACGAGGATAGCTGTAGGAGAATCGCTCTAGAGTGCTGTGACGGCTTCGTGAGATACTCCTAATATCTTTCAGCTTGTCAAAAAGCTTTGCCAAGCATGTTGCGGGGTCTGTCGTTTCAATGTCTTCTCTGCTTTGGCAAGTTTCGCTCTCATTATCAGCCTCAGGCGCAGTTGACGTTCCCGGCCCACTATGAACCGTATCTGTTTCCATTATCCGAGGATCCTGATTAGAGTATGAGTCGATGAAGGACCCACGCTGAGCTGACCCATCAGGCGAACTCAGGTCCAGGAGCTGGGATCCCGCTATCCCCGGTGTAGAATTCACGCCACCTCCCCCAGACCACAGCGGTTCACCACTGAATCCATGAAACGGGTCTTGGGGTTCAATGAGGGCATGCTCTAACGGTGCTGCGGGCATGAATGCAGGAGCTGTCTGTTGCTCGGGTGGGAGGTGCTTGATTGGTTGAGGCGGGGACGTCAGAACCCCAACACCGACGCCAACAGTGGACCATGTATTGCCGCGAGTGTCGTCTCCGTAGTACGCTCCCTGGATATCTTGGCGCAGCAAGCTTGCCTGGAAGGGAGGGAAGGCGGCTTGAGTACCTCCGGGATTCTGATGTCGGTGAGTGAAGGCGGGAGTGCCATTATTTCCGTTCCCGCTTAGAACCGACAGAGGCCTCTCGGGATAGGTAGCGCCCATTGGAAGCGTCCATGTATACACTGATGTACCGAATCCATAAAAGCCTGGAGGAGGTGGCAAACGGTGGACCAAGATCTTAGAAGGTGAGCGGCCAACATGGGGTTTCTTGGTCTGATCTTACTATCATGTTTCTCAGAGTTCCGCAAACTCGCGGGATGAAGCGTGTTGGTATTGGGATCTTGCATGACCTGGGTCCCAGGATGAGAGGGTTGGTGTGCTGGAAAGTTGACTCCGCCACCTGAATAGTTTTGCATCTGTGACGCACTGACGTACGCGTTGTTGTCCGTCGACGCAAGTACAAGGCAGGAACCTACGAATCAGACACACATGCTCAATGTATGCGCGAGAAACCTACCTGACCAGACTTCTTCTTGATTGACACAGGTCATGTTGGGTGATGAAGGGGAGAGCGCACGGACGACGTAAATGATTTGCAACGTCAGCCCCGGCAAAGTACTGTCGAAGGAAGGAAGGTGCTATTGGTCTGTGTTTGACTGGCGTCGAGTCGTTGTGTGAGATCTCGGTCGCCAAAATCTCAGCAAACCGCCCAAGATATATGTGCAGCATCTGTGCATTGAGTCTAATTGATACTCCATTCGAATCCCTTTATGTTCTTGTTCTGCCTTCTAGACAACGGAGAAGTGCATTCAGGAGATACCCCCGGGGGAGATCTTGCGGCACCAGTTCACAACTCACCTTTGAACCTTTGAAAGGTCAAAAGCGGGCTTTGCATCGCCTTTCGCCAAACATTCTTTGATC
Source organism: Naganishia antarctica (assembly GCA_025758675.1). NCBI lineage: Eukaryota > Fungi > Basidiomycota > Tremellomycetes > Filobasidiales > Filobasidiaceae > Naganishia > Naganishia antarctica. Next base: position 188,873 of record JANGFJ010000087.1, on the reverse strand, counting down.
CTCCGAGTTTTGCATTAAAGGAATGTAAATCCTCCGATATCGCCCGACGGTTGACTGTTATTTGCTTGCCTAGATTGTAGTTCTATGTCCTTGAAAGGCGCTTCGGAAAGCGCCCCATTTCACTTTGATCAGGGCTAAATGGGTGAAAGAGCTCGGCTCCCTTGTCGGGCGGATTTCCTGGGATACTCGTATCTACCCCCTTGGGTCTCCTAACCGCGCTGTCCTTGCAGCAAGTCCACATATTCTAATGAGGCGATGCGGCTATGTATCAAAGCACAGCCCTCTGTCATTGGGTCATCGAAAAGGAATGACTTCAAGGCCCGACAACGACTTGAGAGTATAGCCTCATAGCGACTGACTTGCTAACACTGCCGGTCAGGCGAGTGTGCCTTGCCAGTCTTCCGTTGATCCATGCGATTCTTGACGGGCAAGACTCGAGATGTAAGGGGAACACAGATGATGTGTTGTGATGTTTGGGAGATGGGGAGATAGCTGGATGACTCGGAAGACCGAGAGGGAGACCGGCGAAAATCGCATTGGGTTACCATGCTCTGCTTTCTGTTAGGCTGATGCGGCATCCGGATGATATATCATCGTATTCGTTCGCTATTGCGGGTTGGAAATCATGGACCGAAGCGGCGACACTAAATAATGCAAGCGTCGATGGGAACGACATATCGAAGTTTCAATACATTAATTCGCCTCCATCTATACTTGCGTTTGTACGTACAATCGTCCCTCTAATTCGAGTCTTACTTATACCGCAAAGCGTCCTTGACCAGCGCACTATCCTCACAATTATTGGGAAACATGAAGTAAATCCTCGCCTTAAGGAGTTAAGTACATACGTCGAACGGAACTTCGTGGCAGGAGTAGCAGCGGACACCCCCAGAAGCGCTTCGGCGGACCAACCAGACTCCTGGTTTGATAGCAAACATTGAGCACTTCAGTCGCGGTCTTCGATTGGGTAATCACGACTGGAGTGACAGTTGACGTGTATCGGAAGATCCCCAGCGATAGACAACCCTTATCCCATACGTGACCGGCGCGGAGGCCGGCAGGCGATCTCACATTCTTGGCATTCTTGAGCCCACATTCGGAATCATTTCCGCTTCCTGCTAATGACTCAATCCATCAATACATGTGTTTTCATTTTTCCAGTGTATATGATACAATGCGTGTCGTCGAATCAATGCTATAGGACATTCGTGTGTGGTGTGGTGCGAGTGCGGATACCTGTTGTTGAAATGCAGTGGCGGCGATTTTTCGTAGTGTAACAAGGTGGGCCTTGCTTTGTGCGGGCGAGGGCCCGGTCTACACTGGCAATGTTGAGATGCGGTGTGATGTACCCGCGTTGGGCTTTTCGTCGAGGCGCGGAGAAACGCCGTCTTTTGGTTCCCCGGTAAGGGATTTCGATGGATGATTGACACATTGTAAAGTTCTGAATCGCGGAGCGAACGGTACGTCGCCGAGTTGGTTTGCCACCTACCGTACGATAGATGGCTTTAAACATCAAACGAACGAACCAGCGCCGCCACCCGTCAGCCTTCCAGATTCCGATAGCCTCGGACTCCTCTGATTGTCAGCGGCTAACCTCCCACGGACCGGTGAACTTTCCTCGTCTTGCTGGAGCGAGCCAACGATCGTCGACAGGTCGCGCGCTTGGTATCCCAAGCGACTGTTGTGATGGTGATTCGACGGAGGAACCGTCGAGATTGACGTGATTGGCGAGCCGCCGCCGACGTGTGATGGTGCACCATTGACAGTGACGGAAGGCTGGTGTCCTCTGCTCCCCTCTCGATCGCGTGACCGAGAATCCCGACCGCGTGACTGGGAATCCCGACCGCCGGCACGAGAGGTACGACGACCGCCGGCGCCGCCGCCACGCTCGTCATCACTCGATCCGGCTCGCCCACGACGCGATGCAGAGCGGCCGGTTCTGGTGCGATCCGTCGAGCCAATGCCAAGGTGCCGACGTGACTCTGTGATTTCATCGCCCTCGGCACCGTGAGCAGACTCTTCTCGGATGACTTGACTCATTCGTTGATCGCGACTTCGCCCGCGGCCACGTTCGTCATTGGTCCTCGTACTTGTCGGTGGGGGAAGCTCGGTTGAAGACATGAGCGCGGAAGAATCTTCATCATCGGATTCAGAGTGACTTGTTGTGCCGCTGCGGGTCATGTTGTTCGTGTTCGTCTTAGCGACCGGTGTCAGCAACTGCGAACGCAGAGATCCCATCAACTGGACAGGAAACGATCGACGGCGAGAGATCAACGAATTGTCAACGTTGCGCGATGGACCAGCGTGTGCCGGAATGATCTGTTGCTTAGGCGATTGCGAACCGATAGGCGATCCCTCAGCTCGAGATAACCGACGCTGATCTTGCGGCGACGATGATCCCGTCATCATACTCGTTCGCTTTCCTGGTGTTCCACTCGCATGCGAAAAGTCCACCGCAGACGTCGAAACAGGTCGTTGCTGTGCGTTCGCAGCAGAGATGAGCGGAGAATGCATTCCGTACGCGAATTGTCGCTTGGGTTCTTGGAGTGGACTGTACGTTGCCTTTGGCATAGCTGCCTTGACGTCGGTCATGGGATCCGAGACGAGTCGTATTGGTTTCGTGAGCGGTGACAGGCCGTGAGAACTCGGTCGGTTACTTGATTGCGCGGCACCCTGCGATTCTCTGCGACGTCCATGCTGTCCAGCCACGTTGACGGGGAACAGTGCTAACGGAGACGTCACGCTGTTTGTCTGGCCTGGACGACGACCATAGTGAAGTGTTGAATCTGGTTGTTGAATGGGCGTACCGAATTCATTTTTCAATGAGCTGTTGGTCGGCAAGAACCCCTGAGTCTTGTATGATGCCGAGATCATGACAGGCGGTGTGCCCGTATACGTATTCTGAGGACCAAAGATACCATTCGCTGTCGGATACGCAGGACCAGGAAGCATGAATGCGTCTTCCTTGGGACTATTTTCGTCCATTTGATGTTCCGGGTTCACGAGCGGGGAAGGTGACTGCAAGGGTGATGATTCTTCCGAACGCGAGGTGGAAGACGTTGACGCTGATGCCTCCGAGTTTTCTCGGCCACGGAGGGGTAACTTGATGTGTGAAGCCAAAAGGGCCGGAAGCGATGCGAGGATGGAAGGCGAGACCTGAACTCCCGACGCATAACTGCTGGCTCCGTCTTTTGCGCGGCAGGTATCATCGCAGTAGGATCTGTAGATGCGACCGTCAGAAAAACCTTCAATCGCACTTTTGTAACAACTCACTGATTGCTGTGCTTCAACGGCTTTTCGCACGCCAGACAAAATTCGGTATCCGAAAAGATGTTGAGCGTCATAGTTGCTTGGTGAGTGTTGCACATACGCAACGAGGACAGATGGTATTCGATTCGCGCGTGATCTGCACGATTTTTTGGGTTGACCTCGACAGCGCGGGTCTTTTGGCTTTGTGCAGCGGTCAAGGGTAAAGCGACGGACTGCATTGCGGAATGATGAGGATGGAGATGATGAGAAGGCATCGAGGAGGGAATGCGGAACAACGTAGAAGATTGCATGAGTGACGGCTGATAGTAGGGAAACGAGCTCTACTTACAAAACACACGCTTCGCACGTTGATTCACAGGCCGCTTTTGTACTCTGACGGCGGACTATCAGTCTGCTCTGGTTGTGAAAAAAAATGTACGAGTCTAGACACAAAGGACGGCAGAGTGGTTTTCCTTTTATCGTTGCAAATAATTCTGGGTATACGTGCTACGTGGGTCGTCCAGGTGGAGGATGTTGCTGTCGAAACGACGGTGGAGACGGACGTGGGATATTCTCTTGAAGCTAGAGGGACAGGCATTGATCAGTGATGCTGTCGGTATATATAGGCTGTGATGTGGCGAGCAAGATGGCATGGTGAAAAGGAAGAGATCCGGTCGGGTGGAGTATGCCATGACTGACGTGCTCGATCATAACCATCAAAATTTCCCGCCCAGCCGACCGTTTTCCCTTCTTCTGTCTCCTGTCACCTGGATGAACAACACCCGAAGCGTTTCAAAGTGAGATCTGGGCGCGAGCTTTGCCTTTGATGGATACTATGCAGCCAATCTATCGCCCTCCGCCCATTGACCTCTCTTTCCAACGTCAAAGCAGCTTTGCTGTGTCGCCCATTCCATCAATGGCGCAAACTTTTCGCATGTCATCTTCCACGATCTTCCATCAACCCATCATCAAAACGCGCTGCGATCCGCGCATGTCTCTGTTCGAAACCATCCATCCCGCACTCTTTCACCGTTGCTTGCGCCTTTATCTTCTCTTGCAAGCATACCGATCCCGGCACATACCGGGTCGTACTCGACCATGTAGGCCTCCTCCGACCATACCGCAACGACTCGACTTGTTCAAAGGGCGGAAGAGAGAAAAGAGCTGAATTCGTGGGACTCACTTGTAGATTCCCTTTATACTGTTCACTGTCCTTTCTACGTTGTCACCGGTACGTTGCTGGGGGAACGACTAGAGTCTGAAAAGCCTTGAAATCTAGAGGCGAGATCGAGGAAGCGAGGAGAACGGAGTGATGCCTTGCTGCAATGCGAATCTGCTCCTTGTATGAGTTTCAACAGTAAATAGCCAAAAGGTCTTGCAACGTATCAGGAGCCCATCCACGGTCTTGTTCTCATCGATGTCGAAAACCCTTAGCAACAGTAGTGACAACCAACGTGACTGCAGAGCCTCGTCGGAAACAATAATTAGGCAGCTTCCCTGACTGTATCACCGTGCTATCGATCGAGCAGTGGCGATGACGGCGCGTAGCCCTGCCTGCGGCCTGTCCTTGCAACTTTTTTTCCTCTTTATTTTTCGCTTCCTTGCCGCGTCGGAATCGGCCTCGGGCGGATTGTAAAAATAAATGGAAACGTGCTCAAGCCTTTTACAGAGATTGTGAGAGATTGCTGCAGATGTCGGGTCGGGCGTGCACTGTGCGTGCGTATGTCGTGGTTTGCCTGCTGTGAATATCCCTATTGCTCATCCTTGCGAGCTTGCTGATTCTTGCGCATCTCAGCTAGTAAAGCGCAAGTCAGCTAGGCTTACCAGCTCGCCATCGTGCTTCACAGTAATCGTGCTTCGAACAGCCCATGCCTACAGTCACGACAATCGTGCTTGCCTTCGGGCTTTGCTCCGATACGAGCGAGGAAGAGAGCGCCCTGGCAAGGCCTGCTGCGGCCTGCTGATATTTTGGGAGCGAGAATTATTTCTGTTGTCAGGATACCAAGGCCGACGATGGGTACCTGATACCTGATTACAATTACTCCACAGCGAGAAGCGATTGCGAAGGGTTCAATTCAAATGGAATGCTCGCTTTGACCGTTCCTTGGGGTCTGGGCAGCTGTCAGCCAGTTCGCAGGCTGATGGCCTCTGGTGGTGCTGTTCACGTGTGTGGACTTTGGTAAGGTCCGACGGTCCCTAGAATGGCTGGATGGTTGGGGACCTGGTTGGGGGATATTAATGACCTTCTTTTCTCCTCACCTCAGATGACCAACTCCCAGCAGTGATTTTGTAAAGACGGCCCGGCCCGGCCGAGAATAATGAAACTCGCAGACCGACAGCTGGACCGACAGCTGGACCGACGACAGTCGAGTGGGTTTCGTCGTTGACGGGCAAGTCAGCGGCATAAGGCGACTCGAAATTCTAGAAAGTTTGTGAGAGACCTGGTCGCGCTTTCAGCAAAAGCCATTACGATCCAAATGGTATGTAGCAGAATGCTATAGCTCTTGGCAGCAAGAAACGCTTCCGTGAGGTGTTCACTTTCAGTGCTCTTCAAGGATGGGCTGTAGCACTTGGGTCGGCGCTGGCCGTCGATGTCCGCGGTCCAGTGGCAAGCAACAGCTGGAGGACGCAAGCTCCTTGCCACGGAAGAGCCGATGGAAACGGAGTGAGGAGTCCGAAGGTCCGTCTTTTTGACAACTACAGTTGACGCCAGCGGTAGAGCCGGAGAGATTTGATAAGTGTGGGTCATTGCATTCGCTGGCCAGTGGCTGCCCTGGTCTTAGTAGTGAGCTCCACAAACTTGATGGGCTGTCATTGTTTCTCTGTCAGCAGCTGGACCATGGGTATGTCAGTTATATGTCAACGATCAGTAGACCGACTCGCCAATACCGGTTCATCCCCTGGCCCATTATTGCAGGAGGTAGTGAGTGATATTCCGGCGCCGGGGTCATCGAATGGTCAATCGCGACAATCGCACGCTGAAGTCATGCTGATCGGCATACGGTAGAAGGCAAGAGTACGTAAACCACTTGTGATAAGATTATTGATCAAAGGCGTGTGCCGGAGGGTCAGAAGTCAGCGAGCGGGACATTCTTGTACTTGCGGGAGTAAATCCGAGAAAAGGTGGTTTCGTAATTCTGAACCTTTTCTGATCTGTCCGGATTCGGGAAGGGCGTCGTCGGGTGACCACTCAACACGGACAACTCGAAGCCCCGTGGCCGGAGAGCTGCGAGCGAGCGAGATCCGTTGCAAACCTAAGCCATCATCAGAAAGGCGCAACACTGGCTCAACTCTCAGAGGACGGACAGAAGAGTTCTGCCTGACTCAAAATGAATGGCCCAAGGCGGTCTTTCGCCACGGCCACGTAAATAGCAAACACTGTAGCGCAACCAAGGCGATACCGCAGCAAGGTACAACGGAGTTCTTACGAATTGTTAACAGGCTAGTAGGCGTCATGATAATGAAATGGTCATCAGCATAACGTTTGACATGGCCCGAGAAGACACGTTCTGAAGACACGTTCAGACGTACGTGTCAAACGATAGTAGTCAGCCGAGCTGTCAAGCTGTCGGCGCCCTTCCCCCTTCCGACCAAGTCAGATTGGAAATACGTTTCGAAAGTACACAAGTCGTTGTTGACGTCAAGCGGTCTTCTCGCCAGCGTGTCCTTGAGCTTTCCGAGCGCTTCGAGCTCGTCGCACTCATCTTGGTCGCGGTGGCCAACGACGTCGGGCAACGAAGAAAGGAGGGGTCCGGAGGGACTGGAGGGGGCCAGGTTGTCATATGAGGGGCAAGGAGCAAACAAGGGGTCCGGAAGCGGACTGAGGGAGGCTCGCTTCAGGCTGCGCTGTCGTGCTGTGTGATTTCGGATGAGCTGCTTGATGCCGCCACAGGAAGCGTCTAGACAAAAACCAAAAGGTATAATCCATCCTGCCCACTTCCTGCCCTATCCTCTCAAGGGAGGAGGATTCCCTTGCGAAGCAAAGTCTGTTACCCTCGCAGATTTCCAGAAGAGATGTCGAAGGAGAAAAGCTAGTCTAGCTAGTCGCCTAATCGATAACCGACTACCATCCGCTGTCGCACGCTCGGACCCGACACCGGTCCGACCGCCGACACGACGCCACCATCGGCAAGGAAATTTGAATCGCGAAAGTTGTGCCAATTGTTGCGCCTCGACGTCTTTGATTTGAGGGGTCTCTCCCCTTGAGCCTCTCTGGGGTGTAGAAGAATAGGGTCCAGACCGCTCAACGACTCAAGGCGGATTACAATACATGTACAACGAGAGATATACGAGATACAACCCACAACGATCATCTATACAACTCTTGGCCTCCCAACATTTACCAATCCCCTAACAGGCAACCCCACCACCTCCAACGGCTCATCAATACCCACAACACCAACCCTGACCGCCGCAGTTCCCGCGATTCCGGCGACTGCAGAACCCTTGAAGACGATCTTGCCCACGAAATCAGAGAGAACTTTATCCCTCCCTTGTAGGATTTCGATGGGTACGTCGTGCAGTGGCGCACGGACGAGCAGGATTCCGTGGATTGCTGGATCTGGTTCAGAGGTGGCGACGAGGTAGTCGTCTGGGTGGATCCGTCCAAACGCTCTGGCGGGGTAGGGAGGCGCGGATGGGTCGACTGGGCCTTCTGCGGACTCCCCATCGGAAATCAAGACGTCAGGTCTGACGCCGTTGATCTGGACTTTGATGTCTTGCATTTCCCGGGGTAAGCACACACGAACGACAACGACACCGGATGCACGCATCTTGCCTCGTGATTCGGAGATCTTCATTTGCTCGATCGTGACCGATTCAATCAGTTTCGGCGGCGGGTCCGGCCCAGGAAAGGGAATGACGGCGTGGATGCGGGGTAGGAGGTGTTGTAGCCATTCGGGTGGGACCAGTGAGGGATCTGCGCCGCGGTCTGGACATGCTTGATGTGGAAATGAGTCGAGTCCGAGGATGGTGACGTTGTTGGGCCGCCCTTCCAGATAGTTGTGTAGGAATGCAGACAAGGCTCCCTCGTCTGTTGTCCCACCCGTATCCACAACCCCTTCCACACGGATCCGCAATGTATCCTGCCCGCGCAATTTGAAAGGCATCGTCACCACCTCGGCCATCTCCATTAGCCCACCGACCATCCCCAACCCCGTCGACGAATTCCCACTCGACAGGGGTAAAAATATCCCAAACCCAAGTTCGAGTGGGAAATCAACGCGCAGCCCTTCAAACGGATTCCGTGCACACGCAATCGCAGATACCCGCAACTGCGCCTTTTCCCCGTTCCGATCCTCGTTTGTGGCAGGGCGAGAGGTGTGAAACGAATACGACTCGAGCTTGATGAATTCCGCTAGATCGTCTGTTGGTTTCGGGAGCCCTGGGATGTCCGGCACTGTTCGCATAGGGAGCGGGGTGTATGAGCCCTTTGTTCCGGTTGGAGGCAGGCAGGCATGTGCTACGGCCACCAGAAGCCGGAGAGGCGTTTGAGGGCTTGGAGAGTGGTATACGGCACTGAAGATGGAGACGGTGGTTCTTATCTGATGCTCATACCCGGGAATGGGAAAAGGATGGAGGAAACGGTACGTACCATCTAGATGTTGACTGATCCGAAGATCTCTTTGCTGGATCCGAACCCAACGCCTCCATCCGTTGGATCGTCGCGGCCGAACCTCGACATGGGGAACAAACACATCCACATCCACCGATCCGCGACTCCACGCTTTGGTAGCAAACGTCACCAGGTCCGTGCGGCTGAGCAGATCGACCCGGATTTGGTAGGTGAATGCACGGAGCCAATCTTTAGGTGCGAGGGGGGGCTTGTCGGGATCTCTGATGACGAGCGGGACGTCGACTGGTTGGAGGATGGTGACGTTTAGTAGAGGCCGGTTCGAGCCCCGTGGGTAGATAGTGACTGCTTGTGGGATGTCTGCAACCATGGGCCCGATACCGTCGAGCGCACGACGTCCGATACTCTGTCGTAGAGATTCCCACCACGCTGCGCCATGTCCCCGTTCCCATCCCTGCTGTGGATCCTTCCCCGTATTCGCTTCATCCCAGATCCCAAGCACCTGATACGCATCGATTCCCACCGCTCCAGATACTTCTAGTGTTCCACTCGTGTAGGAGCGGGAAAAGTTGAGGACGTTGATCTCGGGTGCAGGGTGGATAGTGACTGCCCTATCGACGAGGAGTGATAGTTCGTGTTCCGAGGGGATAAACGAGTTGATCAAGAGCACCGAGAAGAGGAGGAGGGGGATGAGGAGAGAAGTGATGATGATTGCTGCGATGCGGAGGATGTTGAGCGCTGACGAGGATCTGAGTTTGATGGCTGCAGCTGCAGCTGGCGTCGAACGATCGGCGGCGAGTGTCCGATAACCTTCGTCTTGGGGTTCAGGTTGTTGGCCATCCTGGGAGAGGAGGGGCTGGCGCTCAGGGCTAGAGCTCTGCATTGTGGATGCGCATGGGTAGAGTATAGGATGGAGTATAGGATAGGGATGTCAGCATTCAGTCACGGATAAGGTATAGTACAGTGATCATCGCCGGCCAGAGTCGGCAACTATCCCCGCGATCGATGCAGTGTTTCATATCTGAATTCAATTCGATTCAATTCCCTATACTGGTCGACTACTTCCCCATACTGATAACCCTATATACCGGATACATTCATTCCTTATGTCCGCCGTACATCGGCTCCTCGTAGTCGGAGGGAACGGTTATCTGGGTGAGCTTCCCGTCTGTGTGGTGTCCTTCGCGGCTCACTTTCCGTGATAGGTTCCGCGGTCTGTCGTGCAGCTGTAGGCCGAGGATGGAAAGTCACCAGCATCAGGTACCTTTCCCCTTCCTTCCCTCCTTGTAGTCTTTGACCAACGGTCTGCTCGTAGCTCTTCTGGGAGACCAGCACTCACACCGGGAGGCCACGCACGAGCATGGACAAAATCCGTAAACTGGGTAGCGGCATCAGCATTCGACCCTCCGAGCTGTACATCCCTCGTGGCGGAATCCACAGCGGTGGTACATACCCTCGGGATACTGATGCAGAATAATTACAAACAGCACGTCAGGAGTGGGAATTTGGTGGGGTTGTTGGGGAGTGTTTTTGGGCATTCCGAGGGGAATCCGTTGGCGGAGGGGAAGGGAGGCGAGAAGGGGATGACGTACGAATCGATGAATAGGGATGCAGGTGCGTTGCGGCCTCTCCTTCTGTTCTGCACTAAACCCCTCCTCGCAGCCCTCCGTGTTCTACAAACAATGCTAGAAACCCCATCAGCAGCGCCAACGCCCCGCCCATTCGTCTATGTTTCCGCGGAAGACATCTTCCGCCCGTTTGTGCCTGATGGGTATATACGAACGAAACGCCAGGCAGAGCAGGCTATCATCGCCCTCTGTGCGGATTCGGCGGAACGTGCTGCAGCGGGGGAACAAGGGGATGGAGGCGTCGTCAGGCCTGTGCTCGTCAGACCAGGTACGTCGCTGTGGCCGCGGTTTCTTTCGACATCAGTACTTGACAGATTGTGCCCGCAGGACTCATGTATCATCCACACGACCGACCACTCAGTACCCCGCTCGCCGTACTCCTCGATATAACATCAACAATCCACTCCCGTCTCCCATTCACGCTTCCCCTTCCGTCATCCCCGCCACCGACAACACGTTCCCCGTCCTCGCGTTCATCTCCGCTTCAGGCGCTCGGTGCCGTGGGGGCGTCGTTGCAGGTTCCGCCGATACATGTTGATCATGTGGCCGAGTGTATTTGTCGGAGTGTAGAGGATGAGGAGGTGCGCGGGGTGGTGGATACGAGGAGGATGAGGGGGTGGGTTGGGTTGGATCGTTCGCGTGAAGAGGTAGGCGGGCAGGCTGCGATTCCCAAGGCTGCCGGGACGGGATCAGTACTAGGGGTCGAGTCGAAGCGCAGCTATTCAACCTCGATTCGGGCTAGACGGACGTTGTCGAGCAAGCGGACGATCACGATCTATGCCCCCGGCCCGGGTCAGGAAAAGGAAAAGGCACAGAACGCAAAGTACATCATCGAGCCAGCGGGGGATACGATCCAGGCGTCCAACACCTCGACGACGTCTGGGGGAAAGACGATCGACCATGCCGCTGCGGGACGTGATCAGCCAGGTTCACAGCATCCTTTCGCGTCGCTTGCGCAGTTTATCAACGAGGGACCTGCTGTAGGCGATCCGGGGGACATTCCGCCGCCGTCGCCACCGCCATCGTCGAGCACTGCCGCTAACCCAGATACGGACCCTTCAACCAGCCTGACTTCTTTCCCCGGCCCACCAACCTCTTCAACAACCGCTACATCCCCAAGCGGCAGCGGCGCGGTAGAGATCCGCCCGCAACCCGAACACCCATTCGACACGCACGCATTCGTCCAACACATGGAGAAATCCGGGTTCGATTCCGGCGTTTCTAGGGTGTTGATGGAAGCTACCAAGGCTTTGATCGTTCAGCGGGGTCAGAATTCGAGGAATTTGTTGCTACACAAGGAAAATACGGAGAATGTGCGTTGCGTTCTGTGCGTGGTTTGCTTGGGGATCGGGCTGACGTTTTTGGGTAGGCTGCATATTTGTTCAAGGCTGCGCTTTCAGAGTTGCGGACCGAGTTGTCTGTCAAGGCTCGGAATGACGGGATGACGCTTCGTTCGACGGCTTCCTTGATTCGGAGGGAGGTGGATTCGTTGAGTCAGAAGTTGAAGGAGGATATTGGGACGTTGAAGCACGAGTGCGTTGGTCTTCGGAATTGTGGTGTGTGTCGCTGACTGGTTGCGTGGTGTAGTATCGAGATGGATATGAACAATCGCAAGGCGGAGAACAGGTCGGATCAGAAGGGATACGATATTGCCATCGAGGTGAGTGTTTTGTCATTTGGTATGGATGGTGCTGATGCTGTTCTCGTAGGAAATCAACAACAAGTTTACCATCTCGTTGGGAGACCTCAAGACCGAGATTGAACAGGCCAAATGGGATGCGACTCGTCGCGCGATCAGTAAGCGGACGAGGCTACACGATACATAGATACTAATCTCATCCCTGTCACAGCAATCATAGCCGGCGTCGTATTCACCGTCATCTCCGTCGTCACCCTCTCCGGCAGCGACACCAACAAACCGCCAACCTCGCCCGCTCCACCTCCAGACGCAGCAAGACCCACGATGAGGGACGCGGGAACGTCACCGCGCACAGCGGCAGACGAGGAAGCGCTGCTCCGTATGAGTCTGGGTGATCTGGCCGAGGGTGAGGAGGGGGCGTTTGTGAGGGATGCGATGGGGAATCCGCAGTATGCTGGGCAGTACGGGCGGCGGGATCGGTTGTAGCTTGTAGTTGCCATGTAGATACTGGACGCGCCTTTTCGTGATTCAGCTTGGCGCGAGCGATCGAAGGGCGAGGTCGAGAAGAAGAGTACTATGCACATTGACTCAAGTTGTGTTAACAGTTTCGTTTGTTGCCTCGCTCTTTACTTGCTGTCCACTCTCTACAATGTCGCCCCTTCGCTCCTCGGCGCCATCGTACGCGTACGAAGAGCTCAACCACTCCCTCACAGCCCTCTCCACCATCCCCGTAGCCATCCCAGCAACCCTCATCGCCGACGACCAGCCTTCGACTCCATTGACCGTCGTCATAAAGACCGCTCTCCGGGACCTGTCTACATCGAAACCAATCACACGGAGCAAATTGGTCCACGTCCTCCGCGACATTGCCGATACGCAGGAACATGTTCAGGTGACGAGTTCCGCGGCTGGGGTTGCAGCATACAATGCGATTGACAAGGTGATGGAGGCCGAGATCATGGCGAGGGCGGTGACCGTGCTCTGGAGAGAGACGTTGGATACCGTCGTCGAGGGAGCCTTGGCGCTCGAGCAGGAGAGGATATGGTGGGAAGCCGTTGTAGGCAGTAGATTCGATGTCGGCCTGTACTTTATCCAGTGTGTGTATCCCGTCTTGTTATGCTGTCAAGCGTTTCGTATGCTGATTGATGGTCGTATAGCGTTCCCGTTGCGGATTCTACGACTCGTGCCGAGACCGTTTCGAAATATACACCTTCATGTTCCTCCCCTTCCGTCCGTCTCGCAACTGTTCCGACAAACATCCGCCGTCTCCGCACTCGGTTCGCTCCGCACTCTCCCGGCGCCGATCACGAACCCCATCACTCTCACCCGCCGAGAAATCTTATCCTCGCTCAAAGTGCTAAAGACCGCGCGAGACGCAGCGGCCGAAAAGATCGGCTTCCTCTCGACGCACGGACCCCGATGGGACGAAGACGTCGCCAAGAACGCGAGCGAGGATAACCTTCAGGCGATCGTGACCGAGACTTCGAGGATATACGCTCTAGTATGTGTCGCACTCGACATACCATTACCGATCGCCCCGCCACCGAGCACCGCTCCGTCCGCATCTGCAACCTCGTCACCCGCAAAACGCTCTCGCGCACACAACAGCCCAAACGCCCATTCCTCGTTTTCAACTCTCTCAAACGCGACGACCCAACCGAAACCGACGGCACAGTCCCTCTTGCCGATCCTGCAAGACCGTCTTCCCTCGCTGATCAACATCCTCAGAGACCCGCTGCGAGTCCACGGTCGTCCATCCCGGCTTACCCGTCTTTGGATCCCGCTGCTGATGCTTCCCCCGCTCGTACGTTACACCTCGGGCAAGGCGCTCGCGAACCAAGCGTGGATGAGGTCGCAGCTCCAGAATGCGGGGGAGACGGTGCGTGGATGGGTTGTTGGGTGGGTGTGGGAGCCTTTGATGGATGTTACCAAGACCTTGAGGACGGGCGGTGAGGGGTTGGGTGTTGCGCCCACGACGGTGGATAGTGATCAGGCTGTAGGTAGGTTTGTTTGACTTGAGAGCTCGGCACTGATATCGGTCGATAGTCGCTCGAGCGGATGGTTCTGGATCTCGGTAGGGATCATTATCACTTAAAGGGCGATGCATTGAATGCGCTTGGGGAAAAGGTCAGGCATGGGAATATGGAGGATGTATTAAAGGTGTATGAAGAGGAGATGAAGGCACGTCGAGAGTCTCGTCCCGGAAATGTTTGACTAAGCGTCTGACATCTTCCAGTCCCCGGTCAAGAACGCTCTGATGGGTAGTCTCATTCGAACCCTTTTGATCCAAGTACAAAAGACCAAGGTGAGACGCGTTGCACACTTTATCAACGGTTGGAAGCTGACGCAGGCAGCAGACCGACCTATCGCTATCGCTACTGTCACTCGACCACCTCCTCAGATCGCAGCAATTGACATTCGCGTTCGTCGGTTTGGCACCTTCCCTACTCGTGCTCTATGGCATCGGAGGATGGTTCAATCGTGCCTGGAACGGGGAAAACAGAGGCAAGACCAGGCGAATGGCATACGTTCGCGGTATCAGGCAAGTCGTGACTTGCGGCGAGGTGAATGCATGTCTAATCGATCGAATGATTTTAGGGACATTGAGCGGATCCTTCTGACGACGGGCAAAGTTGAACAGGAAATGACGGATAGGGATCGAGGGTTGCTTCTCCTCTCCGTCGGGGGTATGAGAGCCTGGGCTGCCGGCTTGAGGGGACAGCACAAAGCGGTACGTCTCCCTTTTGCCAGGACTTGCTGTTTCTGACCTGACTTGCCTGGCGGCGTAGGACTTTATGGATGACCTGAGATTGTTGGAGAACGCCAAGTTGGGTCGGAAAGGAAAACTGCGGGTTGTCGATAGGATTTGGCGTGGATGGGGTGTCAACGGTCGAGGCACATTAGGCAAATAGACTAGTATAAACCAGGACAGTATGTATTGGATCTGTACCGGTCGCACCGATGCCACGATACATGCATATACAATAGTGGTTTGCAGAGACTACTACTCGTTAACCAGACCGTGGCGCTCTAATTTGTGAACCTCCATGCTTCAATATCTCGGTCTTGACAACAGGACGGTCACGCACCTTGTCATCTGTGTCTTGGACTGAGCGTCGCACCACAATGCTGAGGAGCCGGGATTTCTGTATACTCGGTCCTTCGGGCTAGCACGCCGGTGACTATATCAAGCGAGGCGCGTTTGAAGGAAGGCGTGCCATCTACCAGTGACTGCAAAAATCACCTGGGAAGGCGATGTTCAGTCTGCCCACATGGGATATCATAATAAGACCGGTGGACAGCTTATTTTCACCAATAACTATAGAGCCGGCCCCCACAGATGACATTTCCCTGACGCGTTCGCGCCAACGACGATTCCCGGGATATTGGGATGCGTAGCAGTGACGGCCGGGACGGCGGTGAGTCTGGCAGGGGGATGATCCGATGAGTAAAGGGATCTTGTATTCAGCGGGAGACTACTTACGACGCATGCCCGAGGTCAATAATGGGAGCACCTGTCAGACCCGAGTAGACGGTCACTCGTTTCCTCATGTTCCCGATCTGCAAAGCGAAACTCAGAGATCAGTTGGGTGCCAGTACCGTGGACGGAATCCTCTTACCGAAAAATGCGGCGGAAGTTCCGTGTTTTGACACCATTGTGCTTTAAGGATGGTAACGTATCGGCCTGTCTGGCAATTGTGCCTAATCTTGAGTTGCGGGTTGAATGGTTCCTTGAGCGGCGCATCGGGCTTGAACAGCTTTGGTGTAGCGTTATAGACTACCGACAGGCGTCTGTCAGTCACATATAGTATCACAGGGCAAAGAGAGTCAACACACCTCGGATCCGATCATCATAACACGTCGTGAGGATCCGCCTCCCTGCCGGATCCCAAAACGCCGCACTGCAACTCTTGTCATGCGGAGATTCTGTTCGCAAGAGCCCTGCATGTACCTTTGTCTGCATGGCGGGGTAGATATGCTCGTTCCAGTCGGAGAGGGTGGTCGGGAACAGTGATGGGTCGTGGTCCAAAGGGTCATCGAGGGCTGGGAAGGGTTCCGAGGGTATCGTGTGGAGGTGTCGCGTGTCCCAGATCCTGTAGGCAGCTGTTAGTAGGGTTCCTGTATAGGAATTTGGGTGCTTACCTCATCGTTCGGTCGTTACTAGCTGTACACAAAAGCGCCGGATTCTTCGCTGTTATCACAAGAATCAGCAAACGCCCTGAACTCTGCTGTCCCCTCGACTCACGATCAATCCCAACTCCCCCAATCTTTGTATTTGTATTCTGTCCACTAATAACCCACCGCCTCCTCACCCACTCCTTGCCCGAATCCTCCCGCATATCCACGTGACTTAGCCCACCGAGGGAATCGACGGCCCAGATCTCTTGGCCGGAGGGGGAGATGTCGAAATGGTTGATGAGTGCGTCAGGGTCGGGAAGGGCGTATATGGCGGTGGAGAGGCCGGTGAGGAGGGAGACTTTGCGGATGGAGCAGTCGTAAGATGAGGTGAGGAGCTGTGGCAGGTCGAGGTCAGACACGTTGTGACGAGAGGAGAATGATGGCTCACTGTGTCCCCCCGTATGGGATCGACCTTTAAACAACTAATCGCACTCCGCTGATGCACCTGCATCCGCCAGACTTTACCGGACCCGCTCCGCCAATCCCGCACGATCTGAGCCTTGTCATCCTCTTCTTCCTCCTTGACCTCCTGCTTCACATGCCCATTTCCATTCTGAACGACCTGCTCCGACTCATCACGCGCATTCGCATCCCACACGCCAACGATGCCGCGCTTATCCCCGCTGAATACAAGTACGCGTTCAGGGTCCGGATGAATCGTGAGCGAATATGCACGTTCGGTCGTTACCTTTGCTGTACGGAGGAACGTGGTCGAGCGGTAGGCATTGCGGAGCGCGGTATCTGCTTCGGCGGCGGTGGAGAGTGCGTATAGGTCTGGGTCTGCATCTGTGATTGGGCTGACGGGTTTCGGATGAGGTCGGGAAGCGACGGATGAGAGGAATGAAGTCTGTGGAAGTGGTCAGCGCTAGTGTCGAGGACAGCATGGTTTGAACAGCGGTACTCACCAACTCCTCTCCCGTCCTCTCGTTATCCTCGTTCCACTCTTCCTCCGCGACGAGCTCCTCAACAGTCATCACAGACTTCCTCACCCTCCGCTCCGCAAACCTCAACGCCTCGAGCTCCTTTTTCGCAATTTCCGCACGCTCAGCGATATGCGCTGTGGCTTCCTCTGAATCGGGTTTGAGCCCCATCAACCTGGTGGAACGACGGGTGGACCTGCTGTCGGCCGAGGGGGAACCCGTCGCGTCTTCGCCATCTATTGCATTCCCGGAAAGCTTGGACCGCTTCGAGGCTGCGTTTCCCGCTCGTGCCGAGGGTTTCCGCTTGCTGGATGGCTTGTCCCCTTGTGCGGCGGACGACGAGGCGCGGGACTTTGATGGTGCGGGGGAGGAAGCTGCGAAATGGTCGAGTCCGAGTTGAGCGAGGAGCGCTGCGTTCTCGGCGATGATCCGCTGGCGTTCTTGTTCGCTGCGTGGGGAAGGGTCAGCGGTGGGAAGAGGCAAGCGGGGCGTGACTGACTAGGTGTTTTCTTGTGACATGGTGGTCGATGCGGGGCAGGAGAGAACACGATGAGGACAGGGATGGTCGTCTGAAATGAAATCGTCCTCTCCCAACGCCCCGCGCTCCTCGCTCGCGTCGCGATCATTGTTTACTTTGTCAACTTGTTCACTCATCAGCTTGGTCGTTCGCAACAGCGCAAGTTTCATCATACAATCATACAATCGTTCTCTTGGCTTTGGTCTGCTATGCAACTTTGATCGTCGTAGAATTTGCTACCGGAACACATGACTCGCATCTACTCAGCTACTCGTCGTCGCCTTTGCCTCCTAACGTGATGAGGCTAAAATTCAAATCGCCATCTGCACGATCAATGTATTGCTCTTGAACGATGCGAGCGACATCCTAGGGAATGAAATCACTGTTCAGCCCTTCGTTTGATCCTGCGGGTGATGTATGAGCTCATCACTTACATGTAACAAGGATTTGCAAGGTCCTCGGTCATACGAACCATTCCTGGTCGCCCCATCAAGTTCGATAACGTGCTTCGACCTGGAACCCATCCGGACGTTAGCAGACCCACACCACCACACAAGCTTGAAGAGCGCGCACCCATCCGCCGCGGTTCCCTCAACGAACGAAAGAAAATGGTAAACCACGTGCTCCAACTCGTCCGCGGTCCTCGGCACGGAGCT
Organism: Naganishia antarctica; assembly: GCA_025758675.1. Taxonomy (NCBI): domain Eukaryota; kingdom Fungi; phylum Basidiomycota; class Tremellomycetes; order Filobasidiales; family Filobasidiaceae; genus Naganishia; species Naganishia antarctica. Next base: position 170,513 of record JANGFJ010000087.1, on the reverse strand, counting down.
CTGTCCACTCTCCGCGACCTTCTTGTGAGCCTCCTCGAAGAACGTGGCTTTTTCGAGCGCTTTGGCACGTTCAAATCCCGTCATGTCTTTGGTGTCGTTGTAGTACTGGGCAAGGGAGGAGTCGGGGGAAAGGGCGTACGGAGAAGAGGCGTTGCGCGGGAGGTTGAGCAAGGAATGGAGGAGTGCTATGCTACCGCATGCGTTGCCGATCTGATGACCTGAATCATCAGCTGAAGTGCGTTGACGACACGTATCAGTGAAATAAACTAACAGTCTGTTTGACCCACCAGATCTTCTTCTCCTCATCCGATGTATCCGCCCACTTTCCCTTATCCTCCTCTTCCTCCCTGACTCGAGCTGCTCCCAACTTGCTGCGAATCGGATACGGATCCGGAAATAGGAGTAAAACGGCAAAAACTGGTTGAGGGGTGGATTGCAGGGATTCCGGGTCGAGGGAGAGTAGGTCGGTGAATGCGAGGGTGTTGGGCAGGCCTAGCGATTCGGACCACTATAGATGGTGTATGGTCAGGTCCAGGCGAATGGTGGGGGAGGGGAGGGGAAAGACTTGCAGCGTTGTAGATCTCGGGGCTTGACTCGAGCGGTACCCACTTGGCAGTCATGTTGCTTGAGTAGACAGAGGGGAGTCCCGACTACCCTCGGAGATGATGAGCCGGAATGCGACATGGATCCAAGAATTGAAGACTGACCGAGGTAAGATGATTCATCCTCGACGAGGGGCCCCTTGCGACTTACGTAATCCGAGAAGATGATCGAACCATTTTTTCCCTCGTACGATACCGCTTTCCTCTTCTTTGTTTTGTTGTTGTGTTGTCGGCCTCATTCATCTCCCGCTTGTCCTCCCCCTCTAGCCAGTCCCTGCTATCAAAATGGGCCTCAACAGAACTCCTCGGAGAACCAAGCTCATCACAGGAGCTCACGTCAAGCCGCCCCATGCTGCACATCGATGGATCTCCTTGCCCGGCTTTGGCATCGTTTTGGCAGTCATTGTTGCCGTCTGTCTTTGGCTCGACGGTATCGGCGTAAGTTGCGTTGCTTTGCGTATCAATATCCTCCAACTCACAAACCTCTTGATTTGTTCTCTACCGGTAGCCCAGATTCTACCACTTTGATCCTCCGACGTTGGCAGAGATAGTAACGACATCCCTCGCAACTCACCACGCCTCCAACAACACAGGCGACACCTCGGCATTGGTTGCAGACGTTATCGAGCGTATCGCTGAGCGGTACCCAGATACCAGACTCCGAACGGATTTCAAAAACCGTGATGAGTGGATGTGGAATAACGCAGGTGGCGCGATGGGCAGCATGTTTATCATTCATGCGAGTATTACCGAGTGAGTTTAGGTTGCGGCCGTTGTGTGAGATGAGACGGGATGAGACACTGATTGGTAGGCTTTGATGCAGGTATTTGATCATTTTCGGATCGGCGGTCGGGACAGAGGGTCACTCGGGTCGTCATACGGCCGACGACTACTTCCACATCCTCAAGGGCGAACAACGCGCCTACGAAGCCGGTGCCCTCGAGCCCGAGGTGAGTCGCGCTTACCCGTATCACGGATTGGCGTGTCTAACAGGAGTCCTCTTGCCAACGCAGATCTATGCCGCTGGATCGGTACATCACTTGGAGAGGGGAAAAGTAAAGCAATACCGCTTCGCGGACGAATGCTGGGCATTGGAATACGCCGTTGGTAAGTCTCGCTCGGATGCAGCAACTCTTTGCCCTTACTGAACCATCTTCGGGCGAGCAGGATGGATTCCACCGATGGTTCCGTTCGGACTGGCGGACACCGTGTTCTCGACGCTTGACATCGGGTCGTTCTATACGACCGCACGTATCACGGCGAGGGAGATGATTGCGAATTTGTTGAGGGGAAAGGTCTAGAGGGGTAAATGTGGGGGAGTTTATAGTGGAGTGGAAACAAGGATGATAATCGAGCCCCGTGCGCGTTGGAAAGGATGACCCATGTCCCGTATAATGATCTTGAGTTCAGAAATGCTCTGCTTCTATCTGATCATGGATGGACGGACCAAGAGGGAAGACTATGCTGCTGATTCGACACACTTCGCGCCACGCTCAAACCAGCTCGTTGAAAATGGTGCAGAGTGCTAATCTAGGAGAGAGATCGCGGCCCTAAAGCCTGAAAGTGGTTGCCCACGGGCTGTGGTTATCATGTGGGCTCGTGGCGATTCCACACACGCTTCGCCAAGATTCCAGTCGATATGCCATGTATGCAAAGCTAATAATACAGTAGTCTCACCTCGAGCGAGAGAACCCGGATGTCAGATCGATACAGTAGTCCTTCGTGCGGCCCACTCCACGTTACAAACCCTCCCGACATACCATGCACCTCGCATCTCGCTTCAGCCACTCGACAACACATTTCTGATGTCCGACGTGTCCGCACTTTGGCATCATCGCCATGATCTCGCCGCTCTTGAACAGATTCAGGCACACCGAGCATTTCTGGACTCGGACACCCAACGCTGACAGCTTGACCTTCTTTTTACCCTCTTTGGTCGTATGTCGCGATTCCACTTCGATAGGAGCGATAAACAGATTCGACAGTTCGGACGGTGTCGCTCCGTGTCTGGCAGTCTCACTGACAAACGATGTGATCTCTTGTATGCCCTGTACGCTCGCCGCAGAATGAGCAATAGTCTGGATCTGCGATGGAGCGTGACTCACCTCGAATTCGTCCGCTGTGCCCTCGAGACGGGCAGCTGCCAAATCTAGGTCCGTGTATTCTACTGTGGGCGTTCGCGTGACACGAGGTCTTTGCGCAACTGATTGAGTTTGAGAAGGGCCCCGGGCAGACTGTTGTACAGACCCATTTATCTGAGCGGTCGAAGCCACGGTTGACGGCTCTCTGCCAGCCACCTCTCGCTTTACCGGTCCCGGGGATTTCGCTTGTGGTTCGGGAGAAGGGAGCGCATCTTGACCTTGAGAGTTGGACCGGTTTCGATCGTTTACAGAGTCAGCGGTCGACGTCGACGTCATGCGCAATTGGCTGTTCCCTCTACGCCCGGAGCCGAGGCCCTTGGTCGCGACGTTTGGCGACGACTGCGACCTTTCGACCTTTGGTGGTACCGGGTCGTCACCTTCTACCTGAGTATCCATCCTTCGCAACTCTTCTTCGATCTCTTTCCTCGTCCAAGGGATTTGCTTCATCCTCCATCTATTCACCCGAAGCGCCAGCTGCGATTTCAGCTCAAGCTCGGGTCTGTCGTCAAGGCGGGGTCGGATATTCAGCTTGCCAGTAGAGTTCGAGTTCCCTAGAGGCTGTTTCCTTTTCGGTTGTGCGGTGTGAAAGACGGGAGTGGCCGCGCCGCTGATAGGTCGATACGGGTCGGGGCGGGACTTGGCAGCTGGCGTTCCGGCAGTATCAACTGGGACGATGCTTGCTCGAATCGAGTCCTGCAGTTCCCGGGAGAGAGTCCTTTTGTGGTTTGGCGGTGAGGGCAGGAGACTGTGGATGATCCGTTCATTCAACGTCGGTTCTTTGACCGGTTCCGAAATCGCCGGGATTACTGGCTTTCCCACCGACGGTTTTCGCACCTGTTGTTTGCGTGAAGGCACGAGTGGGGCCGGTCCTTTGATCGGTGGAGCTTGTGTCGGTTCCGCCTTTGTCTTAATGGGAGACGGCATAGGAGATCGAGCCGGAGGCTCGGGTGTTGAAACAGAGGCGGTAACAGGCTGTGGAGTAACGACAGGGGGGGTGGGCGACGGTGGTACCCTCGAAGTGCGAGGTGGCGGGAAAGCCGGCGGAACGACCCTACTTTGTGTAGAGGGGACCGGTGGAATAACCTTTGCCGGTTGCGATGGCGATACCTGAGTGACACTGATTGCTGCAGAGTCCATATCTTCCGCTGATTCCTCGGGAATTGGATGTACGGCAGGTCTGGGTGGCAAAGGAGGAGGCGCATCTCTTGCTCTTGGACCGTGAGGCCGACTGCGCTCCCTCCTTTCTCCGTGACGGCTCGGTGGAGGCGGCTCGGATGACCGAAGTGCCTCGAGGGGAATACCTCGAGGCGGCAAGAGTCTGTACGTAGACACATAGCGTTTCACCGTAACTTCGGGTGCAGACGCGGTCGAGCTAGAAGAAGAAGAAGAGGCGTCGTCGTCGTCGGAGTCGAATTCGCTGTCGGTTCCCGACGAATTGCTGGCTGTCAGGTTGCTATCCGAAGAGCTCCCAACCAAATCGGTATGTGTTGCCAGTTTCGGAGGAGGCATGTTCATGACCGCGGATCGAGACGGCAAGGGATTCCTGATGGGTACAGGTGGTGGCGGACGCAGCCTGCTTGTGGGTTTAACATTGTCCTGCTGCAGAACGGGCTCCTCGTCGCGAGCGGCAGGCTTTTCGGTGATCGCAGGAGGCAAATCTTGCTGCTGTTCCTGTGCGACGGGAGGGCGCTGTGCCGAATCTCGACCGTTGATCATGACGGCACGGGGATCTTGCCACATAGGCTGGCCGGCGTTCATCCAGGCTGGTCTGGCTGCTCGATTGAACGGATGTTTCGGAGCGACAAACGGTTCGCTGGGTAGCTGCAAAGGTGTTGTCCTGGGTGGGTCCATATAACGCATCGTGGCTAATATGAAGCGGGGTCAGCCATACATATGCCGAAGAAAATGATGGAGGCAACCTACAGCTTTCCATGGTGGGCGACACTGTAAGCTTTGGAGAAGTAGTCGCCAACGTTTCCGTAATCTCGCCCGCGGGAGAGTCTTCCCTATCCCCTCGCGTCGACTGATCGCCGGAACCATCCGTTCGGGCGCTGGCCTCCAACCCAAGATTCGGCTTAAACAGCTGACTGGTCATTCGAGAGAGCGCACTCGGTCGCCTTGTCGATTTTGGACGTTCATCGTTGTTGCTGTACGTTCGGTCAAGCGTACCTCGATCGCCACCACGGGATTCGGAAGTCCGTCGCTGTGATGGCGAAGGTGAATAGAGTGGCGAGGCTAGAGCTGCTTCTGCTGCAGGAGAGCTCGGACCGGAGGTGGACATTTTGCGCAGCAGCTTCCATGGGTTTGATTCCCTGCCGTTTGAGGGTTTACGGTTGAATGACGGTTGCGGCAGCGCTGGCAGAGGGCGTTCTGCGACGGGCGAGGCCAACATCGGTGATGTAGCGGGTTCCTGCTGCAAAGCGGAATGAGAACTAGGGAAAGCGACTGCAAAGGGCACTTACTTTATTATTCTTTTCAGCCACGCCGACAGCATCCAATTGCAACGCATTCTTTTCGACGCGAGGTGACACTGAAATGTAGCTCCGCGAGGGCCTTTCAGTGTCCTTGACAGATATTTCCTCATGGATGCCGTTGGAAGGGCGTTCGTCGATTATAGGTTCCTCTGTTACGGAACCGGCCGTAGCGTCTGCAACCTCTGCCTCCGCGGTCCGCAATCCCGCAAGCCTTTGCTGGTCCACCGCCTTGCCCTTGCCCTTTTCCTCCTTTGAGAATCTCGACACCGGTTCGACCTGGGCCACGTCCGCCTGTTTAGCCACGACCGGAACTCTACCGTCATCCGCAGCTCCATCCGCCCCATCCTGCTCGAGAGCCTGTAACCTCGCCGCCACTCTCGCCAACCGCTCTTCCAACCCAACCCCATTCTCCACATCGAGCTCCCACGCCCTCCGTTCCTCTTCCAACCGCTCCTGCACCTCGGTTCGCGGACCATACACCACGACGGACGCAACTGAATGCGCCGACCTCGACGATGTGACGGAGGCCGTTCGTCGGATCTGAGCATTCACTTGCAGTTGCGCGACGGCTACTTCGAAGCTCGGCGGGGGTGATCTCGGGCGTCCCGGCTGCGCATCGGCGGGGAAGGGCGGAGGCGGATCATTCGGGTCCATATCGGGGTGGATCGTGGTCCCGTCCCCGTTTTCGTTGGCTTGTGTGCCGTTCTGTTCCTGGTTGGCGCCGGTTCGAGGCGAGAATGCCGGTGGGGGGGGCGCCGCCTCGTTAAGCCCAGAATCACCGAGATCATCCCATACGTTCCGTCTCCTCATACTCGCCTGCCTTGACAGTCCCGCGCCGTTTGCCGCGGTCGTCGTCGTCGATGGCGGACGAAGATGCGAATGATGTCGTCGTTGGACGTCTACCGCGTTAGCCGGTTCCATCGTTGCATGTCCTGCTGATTCCCCGCGCTGTCTCGTGCGTTTCGGCCTCGGTTGCCGGGGAGGTTGATCCTGCTCGAGGGACCGTTGGGCGTGCGTCGGCACGGCGGGAGAGGAAACGATCACCGGTTGAGGGATGATGATCTATCCGGAAACGCGTGGTGAGCAGACGCAACCCGAAGCTGCACCCAAAACGCACCTGATGTACCCTCGGCTCGACTTTATCCCGGGGTTCCCCAACCACATCCCTCCGTCGTTTCTTCTTCTTCCTCGGCTGCTCTACCTCCAGTACAACCTCATCACCCAGCGGCACCTCCTCCCGCACCGGACGCACCTGCTTTTCAGCCCTCCGCCTCTCCTTCCGCTGAGAATCCACCCATTCCTGTCTAACCCTCTCGGCCTCTGTCAACCCGTCTCGGCCTCGCGCAGAGGAAAGGCCGTATGCTGGCGTACCGGTTATTACAGGCGGGGAAGCGAGCGTCGATGCGAACGTCTGCGCAGGTTTCACCGCGGCGTTGAGCGGGGATTTGGTGATTGGGGGTGCTGGTGTTGGCGCTGGCGTGGGTTTCGGGTACGTCGATGGGAGGACCAACGGCGCAGCGGCGGCAACACGTTCAGGCCTCGCTACCTCTGCTGGATAACTCCCTGGGACAACCCCTTCACCCTGCGTCGCGCTTTCCCTCCCATCCGCCGCTTCCGCCACATCACCACCTGTCGGCGTCCCGCTATACCCCGGCACATTCTCGAACATGTACGCGAGCCATCCCGTATTGTGTTTCTGCGGCGGCGGCGCACGGGCGAGGTACATCGTCGGACCCGGCTGTGGTGGCGGTATCGATCCGGGCGTGGGTGGAGCTGATGCAGCCGTCACAGGAACCGAGGAAAACGACGCCGAGTGTATATTCCGTGGGTTACCCAGTACCGGACCTCTCTGCGCTGCTGCTGGGGCTGCTGGTACGCCGAAACCTACGCCGCGAACGGCACTCTCGATCGGATCTTCCCACTCTTGCACGACCTCGTGCTCTGACCGCTGAGTGGTGGTTGTGCGTCTGAGAAAGGGAAACATGCGGGCCTGGGGGGTCCTTTCCATCCATTTCCAGCCATACCACCTACCAGTCTTCTGAAACGAGGACGTCGTCCCTGTCCGATTGCGGCCATGACGTAGCATTTGGTTCCGCCCGCGCTGTCAGCATGCCGCGCGGCCTGGCCGGTTCAATCTCCGTCGCCACAGTTGCGCAGCTCGTCCTCCATAGCTCATAAGCATAAACTGCATAAAGCGCAAGACGAAAGCTCGGCCACTTGGATTCTGAACAAAGGAGGTGTAGAGAACCGCCATCATTCACGACAGGACGTGCCAACGAGACGCAGAAAGGAATCCTGATATCGTAGGAAGGGTTTATGAACGCACGCCACCTCGAAGCGGCCGCTTGGGTTTCCGTCGGTTGACCACCAGCAGAAGCGCTGCAGATCGCCGAGAACGTGGCCAGCGTGGTGACCCATGTCCATAACTCGACGGCGATCAGCACGGGGCGTTCCTTTCCCTAGTCGCGACTGGCATGACATTTGACGAGTGAAAGAGGATCTCTTGCCGCGACCGAAGTCAAATCCGGCAGGCGGATACCACATTCTCAGAAATCGATATATAGAGGTAAAGAGCCGGGTTGTCAAAGTAAATGACGCGCCACCCGTTTGGCAACGTCGAGGTTTTGTAGAACATTTATCCCAAGACCAACGCGGCTCAGATCGGTCGACAGGTAATGGTCACTCGCTCGAAACGATTGTTGTTCTACATATATCGTAGCAGCATCAGTTCGACCGCTACAGATCCAATACAGACCGATGATCGTTTAGAATTAATACTGCGGGAGTGTATTCGCTCAATGCACCTCGACCATTAACACTTCAACCATACCAAACACATCGACGACTTGCAGCCTCCCTTTTCGACTCAGTCTGGCGTTCTTCCGCGACCTGAGGCGAAACATTAATTTCTGATACATTCGAGGGCAGTGAAGCTCCTAGCTCATGCGCTCAAGCTGTTCATGTGGGTTCTTACAAATGTCGCCCACCTCCTTTGTCAAGAGGCCAAAAGAAGCCGTTAAATGGCAGTTGCAGGTTTGCATGGCACAATCAACTGGAATCCACGCACGCAGTACATATATCAACCGCTTTGCGCTCAGTACGTAGTGAGCAGGGACTAAAGTGCCAGATGACAGCTCCCCCTCGGTCAACCACTAACCACTTATACGTTCTACCTGCGATAGTACTCCCCTCCGGTAGTACATCGCTCGGACTCACGTTTCAAACCTTCCCTCAGCATGTCCATTGCCCAAGATGAAATCTGGTCAGGTGAGTTCTCAGGCGCATCTCTCAACCATGTTGATGAGATCTGACTCGTGCGCTGCTTCCTGTCTAGTAATCGCGCCGACGGAGTATACGTGGTCGCACACGCCAAGTCAGCAAGGTAGCGAGGACTTCTTCCCAGCCGACCAGCCCTCCCCTCTCGGGATCCAGTACATGCGATATTACAGTACCCAAGCGCTCCATCACGCAACAGCGAGTTCGCAGCATCCTGATAGCCATGGTAAGCTCAGATCTACACTGTTGAGTGTTGGTTGTTCTCCCGTTCAGTATCTGTCACCGCTTCTTCAGGCTTGTCTGGAAGCGATTCATCAGGGTTTACCTGGGCCCCTACCAATGCCTATACTGACAACTTCGTATCGCCGCCAAGCGAGAACATCGACAACGGCTCTTTCCCCTTCGCCCAAGACCTTCAGGGTCAGGGATCCACTCAAAGCGCGTCCCTGTACTTCCCTGAAATCCCGATCCTCCAAGATCTACAGGGAGGACAGATCACAGAAGGGGGTCGTGGCACTACATGTCCAGCTGTTGATCCCAGGTTTGCTCTGTTGTCTCACGATCCGACAACCAGGTACTCTGTGCCTGGGCAAAAGACAGATCCCCCGTGCTTACCCGTAGAAACTACGAACAACTCCTTCGTGTATCCACAAAACAGATTCTATGGGTACGATGGTCAACAGCCGTACGCTGAGGGAGCAGGAAGAGAACCAGCACATGTTGGACTGTTTAGCGATGGCTTCACATTCACCGTAGCAGATGAGGCATCCACCGGCCCCCCACCTTCCACCGCAGGCTTTCAGACCATGCTAGAGCAACCGACTGCATGCACATCCACTGGATACGACGAAACAACCTCTGAAAACAGCGGCGACCAGAGGAGCTTGATATCTCGCCCGAGCACAATGCATGCTGCTTGGACGACCCCAGAGATCGTGAATACCGCACGCCTCTTGGACCAAGTGACAATGATCATGCTCAGGGCTCGACAGAAGCTGGTCAACCTGGGAAGGTTCTCCTTTGACTATTCGCCAGCGGATCCGAGGGCATGGGAACGGGCTTATAGCATCAGGAGAATGCCCAAACCGCAATCTGTTTCTTCGCAGGACGAGCTCGATACGCTGATTCAAGGTGTGACTCAACGACTAGCCGGGGGATACAATCGGAGTTCCACCGCACGACGACTGATAATCGTTTTGCGGCACACGAGCAAGGCGAGCAAAAGCTATCTCCTCAGGCGTTCATTCAGAAAGCTTGGTCGGATGACCGGCACAGACCCAGATCAACCTGTGTCGAATTCGCGCAAATCCTCTTACTGCCTGCGAGGTGAGAAGGGTCGCTTTAGACTAGCCACACGCAGTTACACCGTCCAACTACTGGAAGCGGTCGACGATTGGCTAAGGAGTGTGAAGCTGATTGGCGACTGGACACAAGCGGCGGTCAGCGAGGCGGTCCGAGAGCATGTCTTTGGTGAGATATTAGAGGCGTTCAAGCCACTGAAGGAGCGTTTCCAGTACACCTTGCCCTGGGTCCACTCTTCCGAGTGCCCAGGAGGAACGAAGTGGCAGCGAGAAGCCTAGGCCTGGTCTCAGTATACTGTGCTTGCGTAGTCGGACAGGGAAAGATGTAGATGTAATCCTTCATAGTAGATGCAATGATCTGTTGTACTTTGTGCAATCAGTTATACATAAGAATTTAAGAAGTACTAGACGAATCACAATTCTTGCCCTTGGTATATATAAGGCGACGGACGAACCGGCCACTAACGGACAGGATCGCGGCTGTGAGTGTACAATTGCATGTGCGGATCTGGACTCACGAGAAGCAGATGCATTGAAAGATTCCAACTGCGTGTTTTTTGCCTTGATAGCCGTGATTGTCTCCTCAGTAGCCGTGATCATGCCTCAGTCACACATCAGAGAAGCGAGAGGATACATGATAGAAAGACTTATTTAGGTTTCGGTCTGCAGCGCCTAACCCACCCTAACAGATTCAAGGCAGACTTCGAAAGGTCCGTGGCGAGTCCCTTTGATGGTGTAAATCAACAAAGTGAGAGTTGGTCCGTATGTCGTTTCTGGTAGGCAGAAGAACTCTGTCAACTGCAGGTTCGACATCCGACCACAGAAGAGGCAATCGTTACTGTAATGAAATGCGACTGAGATATGCGGTAGGAGGCCTAGGCGGCGGCGCTGACGAGGCCGCGGAGGTGCATGTGAGCGTATCATGTACTTGGTCCCTTAATCAGAGTCGTGAGATTTCCTTGGTTTCAAGGGCGTTTCAGTCCAGGATATGTGTGCCCTGCATTCAACTAGCGGAATCATATCATCAAGGAGCCAACGCAACCACTTTCAAGGGGGAAATTATTCGTGCAAGCAAGTTCGAAGACAAAAGGTTCAATGATTTTCTCGGATTACGTAAGTCGCGGAGGAGGGTATCCTCATGCCGATGATGAATCACCATCATCTTCATCTTCGCCTTCATCCGTCCTGAATCCCTGTCACTTATCTTTTCTCAGGCATCTAGTACTCCCCTACACCCACTCGAAGTAACAAGCAAAACCGAACGCTAACATGTCTAGCAAGTGTGTACCGCTCGAGGCAGCCCCCGAGATTTTCAACGCCGTACGTTATTCCGCTTCACCATCCCGTCCATTTCGCTCGAACCTGACCATACACCACCTATAGTGGTCCGAACCGCTAGGTCTCCCCCACACCCTCGCATTCAACGACCTCTTCTCCCTCGATCCCGAATTCCTGCAGTTCACACCGCAGCCAGTGTTTGCCGTTCTACTGCTGTTTCCGAGTCGCGGCAAGTTGGGAGAAGCTCGGGAGAAGGAGGAAGAGGAGGGGAAGGGAAAATGGGAGGGTTCAGCGGATGAAGACAAGAAGATCTGGTGGATCAAGCAGACTGTCAGTCTCCCTAATTGACACCTCTCGTCAATGCGCCTTTGCTGAAGCGTCGAACAATCAGATCGGCAACGCATGCGGCAGCATAGGCCTCCTCCATTCCTTGCTCAACCTCCCACGCGACGCCTCTTTTCCGTACGCCCTTCCCCCCGACTCGTCCCTCGCGCAGTTCTACAACGACACCAAGAACATGACGGGACTAGAACGTGCCAAAGCGCTCGACGAGGCCACGTTCTTCGAGGAAGCGCACAAGAGGGTCGCGGAGAGTGGGCAAAGTTCTGTGCCGAGGGCGGAGGAGTTGGAACATGTGGATTTGCACTTTATTTCGTTTGTTGAGGGAACGGCGGCGGATGGGTGAGTTTTGCAGCTCCCGTAGTTGAGACATGCTAACGGTACGGAAGTGGTTCAGGTCAAAACACGTTATCGAACTTGATGGGTCGACGAGGAATGGTCCGTTTGATCGAGGACCTTGCAAATCGTTGCTACACGTGAGTCATGACCTCACGAACTTCTCGCAAGGTCGAAAGCTAAAGAGTGGATCTATATCTAGGACGTCGCTCGTATCGTTCAGGAGCAATACATCGACCGTGCAGATGGTGACTTGAACTTTAACCTGATCACGTTGGGAGCTAAAGGTAACGACGAGTAGATGCGGGGTATGTATTATGAATAAGGTCCATGATGAAAGTTGTATAGTATTACACAAGTCAAGAATGAATGTCTGATGTACGTCCTGCTGTGGCGGAACGATGAATGCTTTGCGAGAGTTTCCGAATTGGCGGTTGACGTTGCTAGTTATGCTACTTCTTCAAGGCCGCATCTGATGCGTATCCTACGCAAAGGCCAGATCATCAGTCCTCATCTCACTGCACGAACCAAATCACAACGCGACTCACTAGGCAAAGTCTCCAAGGGCCGCGTGATAATTAACCCCTTCTGCCCTTCTGGCTTCTGCGCCTGTTTCCCAAATCCAAAGTTCCCACAGTTGACACCGGACAACTTGCTGAACCGCCTTGAACCGCTGGCTTCTGCATCGGTTGCGGGTCGCGCATGAGGAGGATCAACGTCCGGCTCAGTGTACGTCTGACTCCTCACTTCGTCCTTGTGCAGCAAGTTATCGGTAGACGAGTGCGGGGCGGATCGGTCAGGCTTAGGCGTTCTGTCCTTGTTCATGGCGGAGACAGCGATATCCGCAAACGGTCGCAGCTTTTCGAATTTGTCATTGTATGTCGTGTAGGCTTTGTGGGCGACTTTGGTCTGCGGTGTGCTGTGGGCGAGGGAAGTGTCAGTGCTTGTCGTGCAGACTAGACGGGGTCTGACGTACAGCTGCGCAACGTTCTCCCACGAGAAAAGAGAACGCCGAGGTTTGGCAGACGAGCGAAAGATCAAGCCCTGTAAGATAGATCGCATGAGTTCCCGAACAGCTCCTGGAAACGATTAACAAACCATCAAGACGTTGGAACAACCAACGATAAAGCACAAGAATCCAGAGGCCTGCTCAAACTTTTGGACATACTTGCTCAACACGGTGCTGGCGATCCAACACTGAATCACTCCGAGAATACCGAGCCCATGAGCAGGGGAGATGATGGGGATGTAGTCGATGTAGAACTGGGTGAGGCGTTTCGAGGGTATAACGAGTTCCGTTGGTAAGAGGATGAGCACGACGAGGACTATTAGAGGACAAGGCGCAGGTTGGTGAACGGTTCGCGGGATTCCATGCAATGAACTTACTGATAAAGGTGCGATTGAGAATGGCCCAAAAGATGCCTCCGGGCTGATCGGGGACGGCTGAAGAGATAGGAGACAGTCAGGGTACGTGGGAGCGGGAGGAGGTTATGTGCGCTGCCTACAAGAATACTCGTAATAGTCACAATCCGCATCATCATCCACGTAGACGACACTATGCGTAAGGTTGTCGTGCTTGGATTCCTTGAAAGCCTCGGCGTCGCTAAGAAGGAAAGCAACGTCATAACTTCAGCCCACCAGGCGTAGAGTACCAGAATACAGACCTACCTTGCAGCTCCGACTATCTGACTTGCAAAGATCAGACATAGCGTTACGATGCTGAGAAATCGAACAATGTTCAAGACAATGAATGCGGTCGCAGAGGGTTTGACGGATTCCTTGGTGGAGACGGATTGAGGGACGAATCGCCTTTCCATCATGGATTTCATGGTTCAAGGAGCGTAGGCGTGAGTTGGACAGATCTCGCCAGCGAGGTTGTCGGTGTTGATGAATGGGGCGAATGAAATTGCAAGACGGGGGGACGTTGAGCGAGCACCATCGTGACCGAGGAGAACAATGAGCTGGTCGACAACCTTGCTCTTATATACGACTGCGGTTGTCGTTCAAAATCGTTGTCTTGAGCTAGGCGACAAGTTGATGGAGGCGAAGTGATCATCATCCATCAGAAAAGGATTGCTATTGTCTGTCTGGCAACATGAAACGCGGAATGATGGCGCATTGTTCGTTCGAAATCACAGATGGATGGCTTCTTAATCGTCGGTTTCGCTGGAGGCGACTTGACCGTATCCATCACACCGCGGGTTTGATCAAGGGCAAAGGACACGAGCTATACAAGATCCGACTGCCGCCCTGAGCAACTGTCAACTGTCTCCGAGGTTGATCAAAGACAAGATGAAGCAGCCCCGGCTCCGGCTCCGGCTCCCGACAGTAACCGTGCGCACGCCATGAGTAAACGAGCATGCGCACATGGGTCGCCAATGTCGCGATTTCCTAGTCATATCAGGCCTATAGCACATATGATTGATCCATATGGTTCCCATATATCATATATATCGACCTCTTGAACGACCAGCCAGCGCCATCTCTATCCTCTCCACAACCTACAAAAACGCGAGATACCCGTTCTCCCCTGAACACGCACACCTAGAGCAATGTCAAGCACCAAACCTACCAATGCAAGCGTTCCCCACGAGCGGTTCAACATGGGCGGTATCCACACCGCAGTGTACAACCTAGACGCAGCCAGGAAGTCTCACTTGCCGCTGACTGTGCTGATCGCCACACATGGCCGAGGTGAAGATCAGTTTGACCTGCAGGAGCTCGTCAAGGGGAGTTTGCAGAAGATTGATGAGCTGGAAAAGGTAGGCGGGAAGCGGACTAGGGAGTTGGTGATCGTTACTCTGGTGAGTACTTGCGTATTGTCTTCAAGGCCTGTATTGTGTCTGATCGTGGGCTTTGCAGGATCAACGCAATCATGGGGAAAGAAAGGTGGACGATATCATGAATGCAGGTTTTGAGCGCAATGACCGCCATGCGTGAGTTCGTTGCATTTCAAGGCTTTGCGGCTAGCTGATCTCATCGCTGTCCATACATGTGAATACACAGAATTGACATGTACGCAATGCATCGGGGAACAGCTCGTGATATCTCGTTCTTGGTCGATTTCATTCCGGCGTATTTGTTCCCTAATGGGGAAAAGGTTATCGAACAGTTTGCGGTAGCAGGAACTTCTCTCGGAGGTGAGTTGCATAACATGGTGGTGGTTTGCCAGACTGCTTGGCTGACTTTACCTCTTGATGATAGGCCATGCTAGTTGGATTGTACTGCGTGACGAGCCCCGAATCACCCTCGGCATCCCCATCATCGGCTGCCCAGACTACTATTCGCTCCTATCAGCCCGAATCGCCAAATTCCCACCTTCGAACGGTCAAAGAGAACTAGTCGGCCCAGCGTTCCCGCCTTCTTTGGCCCAGTTGGTAGCGAGAGAAGACCCGTGTGCGGCCGACTACGGATCCCATGATCCAAACGTTAACCCGTATATCGGAAAGCAGATCTTGGTCTTGTGTGGGAAGGAGGATAGGCTCGTTCCGTCCAAGTATACGGAGAAGATGTACGAGCATTTGTATGTCGGTCCGGGGGGTGCCAAGGATATGATCAGTCAGGAAGGAATCGGGCACGACGTGTCGAAGGAGATGATTGAGAGAGTTGGGGAGTGGCTGTGGAAGTATGGTTTGAGCGACGGCGCGGGAAAGGTCGTCAAGTCCGAGCAGAGTAGTCGGTTGTAATTGTGATTCTGGGAGAAACCATTGTGCGAGGTTTACAGACATAGTATGAACACCATCGTTTACATCGCATAACTGAAGATTATATCCAACCTCCAGAACTTCAGTTGCAACCCCGAGCCATATAGCTGGCCAAATGAAATCAGCTCCGACAACGGCGGCCTCGCACGTGGAATTCATGCTTCTATTTTGGGCCCCTGGTCATTTTGCATCCGAGATAAGAAATCGGTGATTTCGAGCGACCAACCAACAACGACCAGGCGGGAGAAGGGACGACGCTGTGTCGTCGGTGGTGGTCAAGGGTCAAGTGGTCAACCATGGTCAGTAGCATCAAAGAAGACCACAACCAAGGACCCCTGGATATTCGGATAATCTGGGAGAAACAGCGGTCAAGATGAGACTCCTCCCGCGTGAACAGGCAAGCTTATTCCACAAAACAGGAGACATCGTATCCGGGAACTGACGGATCGCTCTCCCCTATACAGGACAAACTCCTTCTCGCGAACTTGGGCTTCCTCGCCCAGAAACGCCTCGCTCGAGGACTCAAACTCAATCGCTCAGAAGCGATCGCCTTGCTCGCTTTCCAGCTGCAGGAATTCATCCGAGATGAGAAACATAGCGTTGCGGATTTGATGCAGATGGGCAAGGAAATACTGGGACGGAGACATGTGTTGGATGGTGTGGAGCATGCGATACATGATGTTCAGGTGGAAGGGACCTTTCCTGTGAGTTTTCGGATCTTCGGTATACGTACCTTTGTCTAACTAAGCACTGACAGTCGACTGCTTATAGGATGGGTATGTCGCGAGTTAACGTTGCTTGCGTGGCTCCTTGTGCTGATGCACCGCGGCATCGTCTAGAACATTCTTGGTCACCGTTCACGATCCCGTTTGCTCCGACTCGGGAAATAGTGAGACTTTCCCAGCCACTTGCACTTTCGCTTTGGCACACTGAGTTACCGACACACCGTCTGCATGTTCACAGTTGCCAACGCGCTATACGGCTCCTTTCTTCCTATTCCATCAGAAGAGTTGTTTCCGATTTCAGATAAACAGATTCTACCGGAAGAACTGGCTGGCGCTGTCGTTTGTCTGAAAGACCCCATCAAGATCAACTCGGGCAGGAAGAGATGGAGGGTCAAGGTTGCCAATGAAGGTGACAGGCCCATCCAGGTACGTGTTCATGGACAATCCATTACGGGAAGATTTTAAATCTGACTCGCCTAAACGCACAGGTCGGATCGCATTTCCCCTTTTTGGAAACAAACGGCTCGTTATCCTTCAATCGTCTCCTCGCCTTCCGCCACAAACTCCGCCTAGACATTCCCGCCGGAACCGCTGTGAGATTTGAACCCGGAGAACGCAAGACCGTGACGCTTGTTCAGACAGGTGGCGCTCAGCTTGTGAGCGGTGGAAGTGGAATAGGCATTGCTGCGAGGGACAAGTCGCCCGAGGAGGGGGAGAAGATTGTGAAGAAGATGATTGAAGAGGGCGGATACGCGGTCAGCGGTGTTGGAGAGGAGAAGGAGGACTTTGTGGATACGCAGATGGACCGGGAAGTTGTGAGTAGTCTCGAATCCCTGAAAAGGTGCAGCGTACTAAAGCCGACTGGAATAATGTAGTATGCTTCAATGTATGGACCGACGACGGGAGATCGAGTGCGTCTTGGAGACACTAGTCTATGGGTTCAGGTGGAAAAGGATTATACCGTTTATGGGGATGAATGCAAGTTTGGGGGAGGTAAGCAGCTCTGGTGTGTACAACATCCGGGACGACGTTGATCGTCCTTGTCGACCTGCAGGGAAAACCCTCCGAGATGGCCAAGGTCAAGCATCAAACCGCTCGGATGCCGAGGTACTCGATTTGATCATCACAAACGCTTTGATTATTGACTGGGCAGGGATTCACAAGGCCGACATTGGAGTCAAGGACGGCATCATCGTCGGAATTGGCAAGGGAGGGAATCCTGATGTGATGGACGGTGTGACGGAAGGGATGATCGTTGGATCGAGCACGGAAGTGATCGCCGGGGAAAAGATGATCATTACTGCAGGAGCCATCGATGCGCATGTGCATTACATCTGCGTAGATCTTTGGCGAGAAGTGAGTGCCTCTTCAGGGTCTGCTACTCTTAGGTGCTAATAACGTCACCCCTACGTAGGCTCTCGCCTCGGGTATCACTACCTTGATCGGAGGTGGTACCGGCCCCTCAGCAGGAACTAACGCGACAACCTGCACCTCGAGCAAATTTTACATGAAAACAATGATGGCTGCGACCGATGGTATCCCCCTGAACTTTGGATTCACTGGCAAGGGCAATGATTCCGGGGCAAGCATGCAGGCTCAGAAGGATGTGGTTGAGGCTGGTGCCGTTGGATTGAAGCTGCACGAGGATTGGGGAACGACTCCCGAGACAATCGACAGGGCCTTGACTGTCGGAGACGAGTACGACGTTCAGGTAAGTGATATGAGGAATCGTTGAACGTAAACGCGAGGGCTTCATTGACCCTGTTTATCCGATTGCACAGGTCAACATCCATACGGATACCCTGAATGAGTCTGGCTTTGTCGAGAGTACCATAGCAGCATTCAAGGGGCGAACAATTCACACGTATGTCACATCTTCTACTCCGTCGCGACGAAGTCTCATGGTTTGAACTTTGTCATCCAGCTACCATACCGAAGGGGCGGGTGGAGGCCACGCGCCTGATATTATCGTTGTCTGCGAGCATCCCAACGTATTACCCAGCTCCACAAATCCTACTCGACCGTATGCGAAGAATACGCTAGACGAGCATCTCGATGTAAGCTGCGGAAGTCGGGATAGCATCAAAAGCAGACTGACGATGTTGTTGGTCTCTCCCCTTTGAATCGCATAGATGTTGATGGTAAGCGAATCTTATACAGATGCCATTTGCATGAGCTCAGCTTTTTACATACATAGGTCTGCCATCATCTCGACAAGTCTATTCCCGAGGACATCGCGTTTGCAGACTCTCGGATCCGAGCGGAAACTGTCGCCGCCGAGGACGTTCTGCATGACACCGGAGCGATCGCGATGATGAGCAGTGACTCTCAAGCTATGGGCAGAATCGGTGAAGTCGTGACGCGGACATGGAGAACTGCGTCAAAAATGAAGGACATAAGGGGTCCGCTAGATGGCGATACGGAAGCATGCGACAACAACCGAGTCAAGAGATACATTGCCAAGTATACAATAAACCCGTACGTCGGCTCAGATAGTGATCCCATTGAATGTGGCTAACCCCTGAATTACCTTCAGGGCTATCTGTCACGGCATGTCTCATCTGATCGGACAAGTCGCAACTGGATGCCTAGCAGATCTAGTTGTCTGGAAACCTGAGCACTTCGGAGCCAAGCCAGAAATGATCATCAAGGGCGGTGTAATCGCTTGGGCAACAGTGAGAGAGTTTGATCGCCGGACGAAAAAATGGAAGCTGATTCTGTCCCGTCATTTAGATGGGCGAAGCCAACGCATCTATACCCACGGTGCAGCCAGTCTACGGAAGGCCGATGTGGGCGGCCCAGCCGTCTGCCGCCGGACTGACCTCTATTGTGTGGTCGAGCAAAGCTGCGATAGAGAATGGTGACCATACGTCCTCGCCTAAGAGTCAAGTATGCGCTGACCAGTTTGACTTGCATAGGTACCATTGCTTCATATGGATTGAAAAAGCGAGCGGAAGCGGTGAAGAACTGTCGAAAGATCACGAAGCGAGACATGAAACACAACAATTCGTTGCCAAAGATGAGTGGTAGGTACAAGCTATCCAAACGATGCGAGCCCCAGTTCCATGTCCGCTGATCGTGCGCATCACATCTAGTGGATCCGGAAACATATGAAGTGAAGGCAGATGGCGTGCTGTGTGATGCCCCTCCTGCTACAGAAGTCGCGTTGAGCGTCTCCCA
The DNA here is from genome assembly GCA_025758675.1 of Naganishia antarctica. NCBI lineage: Eukaryota > Fungi > Basidiomycota > Tremellomycetes > Filobasidiales > Filobasidiaceae > Naganishia > Naganishia antarctica. Next base: position 151,157 of record JANGFJ010000087.1, on the reverse strand, counting down.
ATTTGTGTTCTAGATGACAGCTCCTCAACAGGCTCTCCCCTGGCCGACAATCTGTGCCTTTGTTGTACCTCTTACTGTGTAATATATGTATAAGGATGCATGGACTGATCCATATATCGCAAGTTACGTTTTCATGATGCCATGAAATCTGGCGGGGCCTATTATATTTGATACAGGTATGAGAGGCGACAGTACAACGTCGATCGATACAAGACGGAATTATATACCCTGCAAGGCCTTTATTTGAGTGGCTGCTCGTCCTCTTCTTCTGCCTCTTCTACAATCTCGAGAATGTTCTCGCCCTGTTTCTCGTCCTTTGGATGGATCTCAGGAACGACAATCTTGCCTTCTGAGAAGTCGATGGTGACCTTGTCGCCATTCCTGATAGTACCTTCCAACAGCCTGTGCGCCAATTTGGTGACGACATTGTCTCGTATAACCCTCGCGACTTCCCTTGCGCCATACTGCGGGGAATAACCCTCTCTGGCGATATAATCAATGGCCTTTTCCGTGACATCGAGGATGATTCGCTTGTCTGCGATTCGGTCTTGGATTTCGGAAAGTCGAAGGCGAACAATGTCATTGATTGCGGTCCGCGGCAGACTGTTGAAGATAAGCATCTCGTCTAATCGGCCGATCAGTTCAGGCCTGAACCAGGATCTGACGTGTGACAGGACAGCTCCCCGAGTTGCTTCGGTGACCGAACCGTCTTCACTAGTTGCGCCGGGTTTGGTGAATTCTACGGAACCCAAGTTGGAAGTCAACACTATCAAAGTATTCTTGAAGTTTACCTGTGGAAAAGTTTGTCATTAAAGGACAATAAAGATCCATGGCGACACATTGACTTACTTTGTTGCCTTGTCCGTCCGTTAACATGCCTTCCTCCAGAATCTGCAGCAAGATGTTTGCGACATCTGGATGCGCCTTTTCGATTTCATCAAAGACGACCACACTGTATGGTTTGCGTCGGACGGCATTGCATAGATCGCCACCCTCCTCGTACCCGACGTATCCTGGCGTCGCCCCCGTAAGCCGACTGAGATTATGCTTCTCGCTCATCTCGCTCATGTTGATTTGGATCCTGCATCAGTAGAAACGTTAAGCACACCCTCAAGCGAATCAGAGGTCGCAGGGGACTTACAATCCTCGTCTTTCGTCTGCAAATAGGAATCTCGCAATAGCCTTCGTCAGAGAGCTCTTACCGACACCAGACGGTCCGAGGAACAGGAAACTGGCGAGTGGTCGATCGGGTGACTGTAGACCCGCTCGCGATAGCCTTATGGCATTTGCGACCGTATCGATTACTTTGTCTTGGCCGACTATGGTAGTCTTGAGAGCGTCTTCGATCTGTTGCAGGTTTCGTGGTTTGCGTTAGTATTCACGCCGAGTTCGGGTTCAAACGAATTTCCGAGTGACTTACGTGCAACAGTCTCTCGGTTTCTCCTTGTCTCAAATTCTCGACCGGAATACCGGTAGATTTGGCAACACTGCAGCGCATGATGAAGAAATCAGTACCCAGAAGAGTCAATTAGAATGGAAACTGACTTACACCCTGGCAATGTCTTCGCTGGTTAGGCGGTCACGAATCATCATGTCCGACTTTTCAGTCGAGTCCCCTGCATGCTCCGACGGCAGCTTCTTCTTCAGTCCAGGAATCGTAGAGTATCGCAATCTCGACGCAAGCTCAAAGTTGCCTTCTCGCTGCGCAATCTCCAGCTGACTTTGCGCCTGATCGATTTCCAACTTGATCTCCTTGATCTCTTTCACCCTGCCCCTTTCCGTCTCCCAAAGGTCAAACAGCCGGTCTCGCTCTTCACGCTTTTCATGTAGCGTTTGATCGACCTTTTGGAGACGTTCGACAGAGAATGTGTCGCTTTCATTCTTGAGCGATTCCCGCTCGATATGCAGTTCGGTGAGTTCCCGCTCGAGCGCTTCCAACGCATCGGGTTTGGATTCCTGGGAGAGCTTGAGAGCACTTGCTGCTTCGTCGACGAGATCGATGGCTTTATCGGGGAGGAACCGGTCCGGGATGTATCTATCGGCGTACATGGCGGCGGTGACGAGCGCAGAATCGGCAATCTGGACTCCAAAGTGTGTTTCATACCGAGATCGGAGACCACGAAGGATGGTAATGGTGGACGGAACACTTGGAGCTTCAACAATGATGGGCTGGAATCGTCGGGCGAGTGCTTGATCCTTTTCGATATGTTTTCGATATTCATCCAGCGTCGTTGCACCGACCAGTTTCAGTCCACGAGCCAAGGCGGGTTTAATCATGTTACCGGCATCGAGCGATCCCTCTGCTTTACCGAGGTTGAGCAAAGTGTGTAGTTCGTCGATGAAACATATCACGCCACCATTCGGATCCGACTGGGCGTCCTGGATGTCCTCGAGCAGGTTCTTGAATTTCTCCTCGAACTGTCCTCGGATCCCGCTTCCGGCGATGAGGCTCGCGAGGTCGATCGTGAGCAAACGTTTGTTCTGTAGAGATTCTGGTACTTCTTTGTTGACGATACGTTGAGCGAGACCTTCGAGAATGGCTGTTTTACCGACACCGGGATTCCCGAGCAACACTGGATTCGATTTCGTCTTTCTCGACAAGATCTGTATCGTTCTTCGGATTTCGTCGTCCCTCCCAATGATCGGATCCAGCTTGTTCTCCCTAGCCATTTCCGTCAAGTCGATCGTGTATTGTTTCAGCGTCTCCCCCTTTTCCCGTTGTCCGCCCATCATGTTCATTCCTCCACCGCCACCACCTCCCGGGAAGCGCATTCCGCCAAACCCGCCACCTCCTCCAGGTGGCATTCCTCCTCCGTTGGCGTAACCTCTTCTCTGCGGATCCACCTCGAAAGTTCTAGTTTCTCATCGCCGTTTCTCGTGATTCTGATTCTGATTCTGCCGGGTGGCCGCGCAGACCAGACAGAGCATGTCCGGGCCGGTGCTGGGTCCATGATGGTTGCCGTGCCCGACGTTGAGCATGTATTCGTGAACTGACAGCGATACCCAACATAGCTCCGATATACCGCATCGTCACTGCTCACCCCAGACCACCAGTCCGCCCCGCAACATGGCTTACTACCTAGCGCTCGTCTCACCACTAGACAGCCCGCTCTATGAAGCACTCTTCTCGACCTCGAAGAATCCGTCTTCGATCGTCCCCGCTTCCTCCAGTTCAGGACTAGGAGGCGGCGCTGCTACGACATTGAACTCGTTTCCGGCCTGGTCGACAATCACCATGGGATTACCTGCTGAAACAAAGGCCCTGTTGGAGGCTGCGGTCCAAGGTACCTCTCCTGGAGCTACCAATCGGGAACCGTTTCCAGCGAGCATGTTGGGAGGACCTGGGTCGTCGTCTAGTGGAGCTGCAACAGCGGGGAAGAACGAATTGGGAGTAGATATGCATGTGTTGCAGATGGTTGCGTATTCGAGTCTCGATTCGGTGGAAGATGTCATGGTTGGAAATGGTAGTCAGTGAGTTGGGATGTTTGAGCTGAAATGCGCAGCATGGGATGTGTTGGAGCTCACGGTACTCATTTCTTTTTACGCTGCACGTAGGTATCTCCGGTCAGTCGACAAGTACAACGAATGGCTAGTGTCAGCATTTGTCGCTCCAAACGGTAAGCACTTCGCAATATCATTCAGCAGACGGCGTTGCTCATTCATCTGGACCGGATTAACAGTGAAACTCGTGTTGCTGCATGACATACGGAATGAAGAAGGCATCAGAGTGTTCTTCATGGATGTTTGGGAAAGCTATGTAAAGGTATGTATTCGCCCATCACGCTCGTTCTGCGTTTGAATCCAAACAGTGACTAATTACCGACGTCTATTACGACAGGTCTCGTTGAATCCTTTCCATACGACCGATACCTTGGTCAAATCGCAGGCGTTCGAGAATAGAGTGCGCGCCAGCGCTCGGAAGAATCTGTGATCTTACAACGGGAGAATTTGGTTCATATCGACCGGTCGACAGCGCAGTTCCGGTCATTCGCAAGCCGACCAGAACAGTAACCTCAAACGACCCGTCATCAGCGGCAGCACGCCACTTGAGCGTCATCCTTTACTTGCCCTGATCATGTCACCATCAATGACGGTCGAGTCGCGATCCAGATATACAGCGGGGGCTTCGCCATGCGTCAAGTCGCGTTTATCCCTGGGGATGATTCGGTGAACGACCGGCGCAAACCTCGGAGGATAGTCCGAGTCCAGACCAACTGTTCCCTGGCCAGAACGGCAGGATCGAGTAAAAGTCATCGCCATCGTATTTATAGCGTAGAGCGAAGACGCGTTGTTGTATGCTCGATATTTTGGCCGAGTTACGGTATCGTCAAGTGCGAGGCGTTGTATAACTGGCATCATGAAGGAAATCATCAGATCCGCATGCCAACCTACTTGTGACCTGCTTATCACGTCAATGCGGGAGGAGACCAGCAGAGGCTCCTGAAAGGAGGCAAGTAGGTTATCAGCGAAGCATGATGCACTCAGATGCTGCTCAGCTACATTCCTGAAAGCTGGCACTGGGCATCTATGGCATCGGACACCACTCATTTAGCTCAAATTTCACCTCAGTCATTCGCAGTCTGGTTTGGGACTCTTCAGTCGTTGGCGACCCACGAGACAGAGAACGAATGAGACAAAGCATCAGACAGTCATCAGACACATCATTTCCCATGCAACGAACGCGTCTCGGAAAGAGAAAAGGCGAGCCGGTCCGAGGGGACCGGAGCGAAATACTGGGACCGTTGAGTACCGAGGGCTGAGCTGACTTTCAACCTTATCTGATATAAGGAGTGATTCTTTCAAGGGGCAATCAGCAGTGATCTGGTACACAGAGAACACTCCGCTTGAACGTCGTCTGTCATCATAAGCCTTTCGTTGAGCCAGAACCCTTAGTCAGAACCCGTGAAGATCAACCTGAAGATGCCTGCTGCTGTCCCCGAACAACTCACCCACGTCGTCTGCCATGGCGCTCGAGACCTGCGAGTCGTAAGTGGAAGTGATGGCATTCCTGTAACTTCTCATAGCTGACCCTCTACTATCGGCACGTAGGAGAAGCGAGCGCTCAGTGCTCCCAAAGCTGGAGAAGTCACCGTTGCGGTGCACTCGACCGGTCTCTGTGGAAGCGATGGTGGGTGTTTGTATCTTGTGCCCTTGCGTCTGTCCACTGACTCTTTGATATCTTCCGACAGTCCACTACTACAGCCATGGAGCCAACGGCGACTTCAAGATCCAGGACCCGCTCGTTCTTGGGCACGAAGCAAGGTAAGCAAGGAAGCCAATGCCGCCATCATCCCGGGATGCTGATACTGTCTTAACGTGCAGTGGCACCGTCACCGAGATTCCCGAAGGAACTGAAACTCATCTCAAAGTCGGAGACCGTGTCGCTATCGAATGTGGCCACATGTGTGGATCTTGTCGATTCTGCAAGTCGGGACGGTACAACTTGTGCAAGGTAAGCGTCATTGCGTATGGTGGGCAGCAGCTTTGGATTGTTATTGACCTGCCACAACTCCTTCAGGACATGCGGTTCTGTTCTTCTGCCAAAACACATCCCCACCTCGACGGTACATTGCGAGAGAAGATGAATCACCCGGCCACTCTGCTGTTCAAGTAAGTTTCAGGAATGATCGGACAGCACTTGCACTTGCTGATCCGTCCTGCACCTCAGACTTCCCGACAGCTGCTCGTTTGAAGCCGCCTCACTGGCTGAACCTCTGTCCGTTGTACTTCACGCCATCCGACGATCCAAACTGGAAGCGGGTGAAAGGGTACTCGTCCTCGGAGCCGGTGCCGTCGGTCTTCTCGCCGCCTCTCTTGCCAAAGCTCAGGGTGCCACCAGCATTGTGGTTGTCGATATCGAGGCCGGCCGACTGGACTTTGCAAAGGAAAACGGATGGGCTACTGGTACACATTGTCTGCCAAAGGGCCCGCGAGTTAGTGGAGCAGAAGCTTTGGAAGCTGCAAAGCAGAGTTGGGCGGGGTTGAAGGAGGCCGAATGTGTTACGAGTGTGGAAGACCTGGCTGAAGGCTTCGACGCCGTGTTCGAATGCACGGGAGTCGAAAGCTGTATGCAGATGTCAATCTTCGTGAGTGATGGTCTCAGCTGTATGTCTTGAGCCTATCCCGTTATTGACAAAATCTTGTTTCTAGGCTGCACGACCAGGGGGACGGGTTCTCTATATCGGCATGGGTACATCGGCCATGCTTCTGCCGACCGGCGCTTCCCTCATCCGCGAAGTAGACCTCATGGGTGTCTTCCGATATGCCAACACGTATCCTGCTGCGCTCGCACTTCTCGGTTCCGGTCAGCTCGGCCCGGTTGAAAAGATGGTCACACAAAGATATCCCCTAGAGCGAGCCGAAGAAGCTTTCCAGGCGATTCAGAAGGGCAAGGATGATAAAGGTAACATGGTTGTCAAGGTCATGGTGGGAGTCGTATAACTGAGAGTCGTATAGACGTAGATCTATGTCTAGTAATCTGTACCAGTAGCTTGTTGTGCCTCCGTCCTCCATGCATCGCGCCATTAATCGCATTCTCTCAGAATTCGGGTCGGTCTAACCACGAGGTTCTAACGTCGCGAACACCGCCCGTATCGTGAACCTTGGATTGCGCCCATGAGCGAAAAAATGCGAACACTCCGCCGACGGTACACTATTGCCTTTCAAATTTTGAGAGTGTAAGCCTACGCCTCACCCGCCTCGACACTGCCCCGACCTCTTCGCATCATGGTGACGCCGGTGGTAAAACAGTTAAAACACGTCATTGTCAGCGCTAACAAGGCAAACGCACAATGCGTGTCAAGGCAATTTGATCTACCCGAACGATGGACAGCTCTGCTCACCTCGTAACCTTTACAGGTCGATCTCCTTCGCATTTGATACACCTTATATACCTACCAAAATACGAGCCATGTCAACTCAAGATACCCCTCCTCGAAATGGCGGCGATGGTCTCGGACGAGAGAAGACCCCAGAAGTTCCGTACGTCTCGTGCTGTTGCGCACGTTGACTTGTTCCGTTGTTGACACTGAATCTATTGACAGGCGACGCAAGGAACGGGATGCCGCTGTGAGCGAAAAGGATGACCAAGAAAAGCCTCGTCGACACCGGGACGAAGATGACCACGACAACGATAGGCGACGACGACATCGTCACAGGGATGAAACCGATGATGATCGTGAAGAGCGCAGGAAGAGGAGGAAAGACGACGAGACCGAAGAGGAAAGGGAGGAACGAAGAAGAAAGCGAAAGGAGCGAGAGCGAGAAAGAGGTCGAGACAGGTCAGAAGACGAGAGCGATAGACGACGTCCCAAGTCACGACGCGAGAGGTCTATTTCTCGGGATTCCCACAGGTCGCAACGATCTCATCGATCCCACAAGTCTTCCGCCCGGGATGTTGACATGGATCGTGATCGATTGAGGGAACGAGAGGACGAAAGGCGTGTTGCGGAAGACCGACGTCGACGAGGAGAAAGGGAGCGTGGCTCGCGATACGACGACGTATGTTCACTTACCGACGTGTTTGATGATCGCGTTTGGCTGACAGGTCTCATATCATATGTAGCGCCGAGAAGAGCGATATGACGGTCGACGAAGGTTCGTAGCAACTTCTGCTTTTCTTGCTGAAACATGGCCTTACAAATATGCCTTTCGCAGAGGTGACGTTTACGAGCCTCGAGATCTTGCCATCCCAATGAGGCGATCGCCTCCACCAAGGGAAACCCGAGGTTCACCTGCTTACGGCCGTCGAGTCTCCGAGGTTGGCACACCCAGAAGGGATGAAGCTGAAGCTTTATTGCAAGACGTCGATTCAGAAACTCGATCCATATTTGTCTCTCAATTGGCTGCCGCTCTTACATCCAGAGATGTTGGTATGTTTTTTGAAGAAAAGCTGGGCAAAGGTTCGGTCCGGGATGCCCGTGTGGTGACTGATCGAATCACCCGTCGATCCAAGGGGTGAGTCGTTCTGCTCTTGAATCCCGCCCTCAATCGCTCATCATCGTTCCCTATAGTGTTGCATACGTCGAATTGGCTTCCGTGGATTTGGTCTCCAAGGCTTTGACTCTCTCCGGCACTATCGTTATGGGTCTTCCCATCATGATCGCCCTCAGTGAATCCGAGAAAAACATCACTACCACAATCATGCCATCAATGCCTGGCGCCCCGCTGTCTGGGTGAGTTTGAGGAATCTTTTGTACTCGGTTCCATGAATGGGACTGATCGGAATTCCTGGAACCCAAAGTCCTGGATCTCTTCCTCCTTCTAGGCCTGTGCTTCCCGGCTTGCCCCCAACTCCGGTGTCCATGCTTGGTAAAGAAGGAAATGCAGATGCCGCGATTCCGTACCATAGACTCTATGTCGGTAATCTTTATTACAACCTTACCGCTGATGATATCAGGCAGGTTTTTGAGCCATTCGGAGAATTGGCCTTTGTCGAGATGCCAATGGAACCTCATGTAAATTCACATTCTCGCCTGATTGCCGTGTCGTTATCTGACCTGGCTTTCTCTTCACCTAGACCAACCGAAGTAGAGGTTACGCTTTCGTTCAGTTCAAAGACCTCGCACCCGCTGAAATGGCCTTGGCCTCTATGAACGGATTTGAGCTTGCTGGCAGGAGCAGTAGGTCGGCTCTCTTATTCGTTTATGGGGAATCAGACTGACCTTCTATTTGATGATACAGTCAAGGTTTCTACTGTGCATGAACGTGGCACGGGCAGCTTGCCTCGAGCGCAAGAGACGATTGAAGATACTAGCACTACTCAAGGTCGGTTTCTTTGCTATATCTGCCCAGATCATGTCTGAGGCTGTGATCCTGCTTAGGTACCAAGATGGATGCTGCGGCACGACAACAACTCATGTTCATGTTGGCTCGTCAACCTGATACCCATGCTGCAGCGACTACTGTGCCTCCTCCGAGCTCACTGTAAGTTTTTCTGACTTCCTCGGTGACCAAGGGCGATAGCTAATCCGGACACTTCGCTTTTAGTATGCGTCCTAGCATTCCTGTTCAACAGACCCAATATGTGCAATTGAGTAACATGTTTGATCCATCCACGTGAGTACGTTCACTGCTGATCCAGAGTCGCAAACTGAAAGATGTGTTACTAGCGAGACGGAACCCAACTGGCATCTTGATCTTGAAGAAGATATCAAGGAGGAACTGGAAGCCAAGTATGGCAAGGTCGACAAGCTCGTTGTAGACAAGAATTCTCCAGTGAGTCTGATGGCTGTTCGTCGTCCATGAAAGCTAATGGTACATTGACGTTTTAGGAAGGACACGTCTTCATCAAGTTTGCCGATGCCACTGGAGCTGCTAAAGGTATCGCCGGACTCAACGGACGATTCTTTAGCGCGAAGAAAATCACTGCTCACAATATCAGCGAAGCTATCTTCAAAGCTCACGCACCTTAATTCTTGCTGCTTAGTATTGCTGGATTGGCGGTTACCAAATATTACGTTTCGCCCGCAAGATCGTCGCCAAGGTTGAAAACTTGATGAACGCATACGGATCCCGCAAGCTCGGTAAGCGATCGCTCGATCCGTACCCGCTCCAACCAAGGAAAAGGTTGGCGTTAGCCATGATTACTTCCCATTTGTGAATTTAGTGTCTGCTTGTATTGTTCCAAAAAACCGGGCGTTGCCTTTCCCTTTATGCAAACAGTGTCGAAAGCGCGTTTATACGCCACAGGTACACCGTCATCTACCGTTTGCTGAATTTTCTAGAGGTCATTTTTGAAAGACTTATCCATGTGTCTCTCCTGATACCTAATATAGCTTTTTCAATGTTCATACTCACTTTTCACTTGCCCGGACTTGCACGAACTAGGTAAGATAATGCGAGACGTCCTGCTTTTGGGCTGACATGAATGACTGCCTTCCTCGAATCTCGCTTGCCTAGAGCTCGAGCGTTCTGCCAAGTCAGATCATGCTGAGCACATTCCATATTGAAGATTAACTTTTGTTCCTAGACAGTTTCCTTGTATCTCAGCGACAGTCAGAAATGATGCCGGGGGGTGAATGCATTAGTTCCGAGCCGTTTTCAAGGCGAGAGGACTCACATGTGAGAGCGTTCTGGAAAACAGCAGGTAAGGGGTGTGTTTTTTCCTGTAAGCGTATGTGTAATGCGATGGTATAGTGGATTGATATGATGGTGGATCTTAATATGATACACCCCACGATGTTGGTTGTTGGCCCGAAGCTGCGACCCCATTGTGTTTTGCTTTCTGCGGCGCCTGTAAAATGGCCAACCATGGCCTGTCCGGATGAGATTCTCACTATGCCTTCGGCTCAGAGTTCAGATATCGCTTGCGTTAGGGTCACGGATTGCATTGGTAACGTACTTTATACATCAGAAGAGCAAGTTCATTTCAAGGGGAAATCTAAGGCGCGACTGAACACGAGTGATCGCTGCGGGCGCTAGTGGGCGCCGCGCTGGAGGTGACCTCCGAAGAGCGAGGGGTGATGATGATGAATGAATTCCATGGAGAGTGTTGTTCCGGACAATTGATTGAAGGTGTATCTGCAAACCTGCAAATCGCCCCGACACGTCCGTTGCAAAGATCGCTGCTCTAGTTCTCAACCGGATCACGAAATCGACGAGTCGGGATGATGCTTTGGCCCAAATTCAAAGCTTTGGCCGTATTGGCTCAAGCGATGGTCGCCGCTCAGCTTTGGGCTTTCGTGGATGCCAAGTCGGCAGGAGGAGACAGGATCCTCGTTGTCATCGAACCTGCTCTCAAGCAAGGAAGCTATTCAAGCTTTTGGCAAAGTCTCGAAGGTATGTCCCGCAATCCCGCGTCGTTTGATCTTTCTAACCGGTGCTGATTGCTCTCCGTTTCGTCCGGATCAGCTCGTGGTTTCAAGTTAACCTTCAAAGGCCCGAAAGAGGAACAAGCTCCATTAACGGAGTATGATGAAAAGAACTTTGATCACTTGATCATGATGGCCCCATCTACCACGTGTAGGTTTCACACTGCATTGCATCGATAATATGGAGCGCAGTCGGACTCATTTGACATACTCCTCCAGCTTTTAGCTCCAGTTTGAAGCCGCAAAGTGTGGTCAATGCCATGACCTCGCATCAGATCAACACACTCTTCATCCTCTCTCCTTCGATATCGGAAGCTCAAAGGGACTTTGCAAGGGAATTCGACATCGAATTCCAGGAACGAGACACCGCTTTGATCGATGATTTCCACTATTCCCCCGTCTCTCAGAAGCACGATCAGGTCCTCTTGAACATTTCGTCGGGCTTGGCCAGTGACACTCCAACTACGATTGTTCCGTCGAAACTCCGCACGTCGCACTCGCCCCTTCTGTATCATGGCATCGTACATACTCTGGGACAGAATCCGTATCTGATCCCCGTCCTGCACGCCGGACAGACCGCTCTCTCCGACGAGCTGGTCGAAATGGACGAGGATGAATTGCTGGATAGGAAGAAGAAGAGCATAGTGTCGGGAGAACAGGCGGCTCTTGTGAGCGCTTTACAGACAAGAAGCAATGCTCGAGTAGGATGGATAGGCAGTGAGGCGATGTTGAGGGATGATAGCTGGGCTGCAAAGGTTCAGGATCAGGAAGGAAGAACGTGAGTAAGATAAACTTCAGGAAGCAATCATCTGGCTCCAATATCCTTGATTTCTCGTCGACAGCTACACAACCGGAAACGGAGAGTTTGTGGATGCGTTCACCGCTTGGGTACTGCAAGAGACCGGTGTTCTGAAGGTTTTGCACACCGATCACCACCGAGGCAACGAAACATCTCCACGAGAGATGTATCGAATCAAGGACGATGTGGTAAGCAACTTCTACATCATCGTATTCGACCACCATCGCTCACGTTTGCGATCTATAGACATATACCGCTACGTTGAGTCAACACACTACGCAGAACGGGGAGTCTGCCTGGAAACCTTTCTCGGCAAACGACATCCAGTTGGACTTTACGATGCTGGACCCCCACGTCCGGACTTCGCTTCGAGAGCGGGCCGTTACTGCAGACGGCCAGGCCACGGAATACGGCGTCACATTCAAGTGCCCCGATCGTCATGGTGTGTTCAAGTTTGTGCTTGACTACTGGAGGCCTGGGTAAGTCCGTCGCCTTCTGGCACTGTGACGCAAGCCTGACGAGTGTTTTTGCACAGATGGACCTTCATTCACGAACAATCTATGGTATCTGTCGTACCCTTCAGACACGACGAATACCCACGATTCATTCAGGGCGCATGGCCGTTCTACAGTGGCGCCTTTTTGACGAGCGTGGTATTCTTGTCGTTCAGTGGCCTATGGCTGTACTCTGTAGAAGGTAACAAAAAGGTTGTTGCTGTAAAGACCAAGAAGACGCAATAGAAAAGTCAATGAACCTATGGCAACATAGAAAGTATCATTGTAGTCATTGTCAACGCAATACAACTCGGTGATGGGTCGTTCTTGATACAGTGCTTGCGACCTCTTGGATTCACGAAATTCCAGGAGTCGCAGACGTACCGGACGGCGTTTGTTCTGGCTCTGCTGAATCAGTATTGTCATTCTGGGCGGGTTTTGGTTTGTTGAGCTTTGGATCGTCTCGAAACAAGAGCTCGTTGGTAGACAAAAAATCATAAATTCGTATCGAGGTCGCTGGATCGATCCGGAATATTTTCCTTTACACAACGCACTCAGGCGTTAGCACTCATACAGCTAGGCTGCAGCAACCAGTCTGACTTACTTTGCATCCTTTTTCTTCAACATCCCACCACGGCGCGCATTTTCCCTGATGAACATTTCCTTGATGACCAAATAAGGTCTGGGCAGAATCTTGAGGCTGGAGCACAGTGTTTGTTCCTCGGGAGTCAACAGAGACAACGCATCTGCCTGAGAGAGTTGAAGAGGTGCTGCGGAGTTGAAGCAAAGAAAATCAGAATGCTGTAGACGAAGCTAGGTAAGAGAGCGACATACCGGAGCGAGGAATATCACGGAACGTGAAAGGGTCCATTCTGCCGTCATTCCGGTTCGGGCCAGTATCGTCGATACGGCCATTCTGGTAGCGTTTGAGCGATCGTTCAGCAAGCGTTGTTGGTTCGCGCGGGATACTGCTCGCGGCGGTTCTAAAGCCGGACACCTGTAGAATATGGGGATTAATGGCATGTTCAAGTCGACTAGCGATAGCACGGAATGTTACTTGCTCTCTCGACCCTCATTTTCTCATATCGAGCGGCATCTGACGCTGTTAAGATACCCAGACGGCGATAATCCTGAAGCTCCGCTATGCGTTTCCGCAGCATTTGTTCGTCTTTGCAGTTGAGGGGAATGTAAGTCGCTCAACGACTATAAGACGATGGAACAGGATCGCTTACAATGTAATCCATTCAGTAACGCTTCATAGTCCTCCGCTGTTTGAGCCTTGGCAAAGACTTTGTATCTTTGTATCAGATCCTTTTCTTCCTTGGATTTGTTCTTCTCTGCTTTTTGCATCTAATAGACGGGTAATTGGTCAAAAGATGTATCCGTCGACATTCAGCAGCGCCTTGCGTGCTCGATGAGACTTACCCTCTTGTAATCTATTAGCGCCCGATCAAAGATAAAGTCCTTGACTTCTGACCGATGTTGCAGCTTTTCGTAATATATTTCGAGTGCGGCTAGCTTCAATTCCAGGTCCTCTTCGTCTTCTAGATGCATTCCCGGCTGGAAAACGGCTTCCTGTTCCCCGTCTGATTCTTCCGCTTCTGGCTTGACGGTCACGGGTTCCTGCACCTCTGCTTCTTCGGGTTTCTTGCTCTCGCCGGTGGCGTCGACCATTTCGACATCACCCGAGCCTGGTTTACCCTTTTCACCTTCCGTTTTTGCAGGTTTTGCAGAGGATGGCAATGCTTTACTGGAAACAGCTGGTTTATCGGATATCACTGCCGCTTTATCGCCCTTTGTTGGGGCTTCTGGTTGTTCGTCCCCGCCATATGCATAGACAAGGCCAAACTCCATGTCTTTGATGACTATCTCTGCATCGTTGTCCACTTCGTGTTCGAATTCTAGACGGCCGGGCATGTAGCCAGCAACTTCGTGATTCGTTGGCGCTGAAGCTTTTGTTTGTTCGATGGCGGTGAGTGGTAGAGCTGTGGAGAGTATAATAAAGCTACCTAGCCTGTGTCCGGGTGAGCAGCACTCACGAGCAGGTTGCCGCATTTTCTCAATCCTTGCACGCTTCCTTGCCAGGAATTCCTCTTGGGATATGTCCAGCTTTGCCTTCATTCGCTATAGGACCATCATTGCGCCACATTAGTATACTGACATTGCGACACTTAAGAGTAGGAGACTCACGGGCATGAAGGGCTTTCCACTCTTCCTATCGGTCATGTAAATCTCCAAATAGTGCTTTTCACATTCTTCCTTATATCTCGTTCCAACATGTTCGGCTACATCTTGCCAGTTGCCCATACCGTATTGCTGTAGCCCAGTGATGAGGAGCAATTCCCTAAGAACAAGCAAGGTGACTTTAGTTAAGGTAATCATAAGCCTATACTGTGAAACTTTACTCGTCTGCTCCCCAGTCCTCTGTGAATATAGGCTTTGAATGCGTTTCCTAACATTGCGCAATCACATGACTGATCAGGTCTCCCGAGGTATTGAAACTGAACTGTTTCGACTCACGACGACCTTGTAATCATGCCATGCCTTGTGTGCATCCTTCTCCTCTCCTTTCGAGAAACAACCCGGACATAGATCCACCTCGGGGCATTCCGGAGCTGCGCACTTTATCCGAACTGTGTGAGTGATATCCGCTCCGCCTGAGAAGGATAGAGAAAGGTGATAGGTATCTTGCTTACGAACAAGAAGACGGAAATTATGTGCTTACAGACATCGCAGGTGTATTTGATACCTTTAGGGGAACGGTCCCGTTTCCAGTCAGCTCCACGTTCCCTTCTGGAGTCAATCTAGTCCATACCTGGTTCTGTGGCTGTGAGACAGATGGTCAAGATATCAGAGTAGAACGGTAATGGAAATACTACAATACGCACCGGTGCCCTCTGCCGTTTCGGCTTTGACCCTTCGTTTCGTCACCGTCATGACAGGATATGTTGCGGAGCTTAGACAGCTACGACATAAGAGGGGAATAGTTGTTGCAATGACCCTACGTAGCGACACGCGGCTGATATGATGCGAGTGAGGAGAACCGCAAAGAAGGAGAGCTCTTTCAGCTGTCGACATGCGATGTGCTGCATGCTCGTCGATCACGCGCGGAACCAAATCTGGTTGTTTCCGTCAACTGTCAACATGAAACAACATGAAACAGAAGATCAGACTGTGTTCAGCTTTCCATTGCCCAGTGGTACCGCTGCATCTTCTTGTATAAGTTGCGCATCGACACTGCGACAGCCCATCGTTTCTAGCAGATAATGTGGAACACGCTTTGCGAGAAATCAAAGCATTCCTTCCGCAACCTGAGTGTGTGTACAACTCGATTACACCCCCACCTGAAATAACCACGGTGCGTGTGGAAATTCTGGAATCATTGCTTCCCTATCCAGGCTGAGCCCTGACTACTACAGGTCGCCTCCAAGTACATGAACACCCGATACCCGTTTCGCAGCATTGCATTCGCCAACGTTATGCCTCTGCAGTGCTCTGTGGTTTCTTTTCGATGACAAACATGGCGACTGGTATAAAATCTGCGATACCCATTATTTATGGACCATTGAGGTTCGTTGGAAGCCCTTCTAGTCTTCGAGAGACCTCTCATCAGGGTAGTGCCCTAGAACTGCATGGTAATTTGTGTCTTGGTCTGACTAGAGATGGGGAGTGGAACTGCTAATGTGTATCTCCAGAGGAGAAAGTGTGGTGCAAAACATGGCCACATGTAGGTCTTCCCTAGGCATTGCGGCTTTGTTTGAGGAGAACCTGAGGTGCTGATACCCATGAACTGCGTCTTTCCCTCCTAAGAGCTTGATTCCCAGCTATCTTCGCAAGAAAGGATTCCTTATTTCGTAGCACGGCAGCCCTTGCAAGAAGCTAGATATCGTATCGATGTTTGCAGCTCTTCGATATCACAGTCTATAGTGCGACACGCCCAAGGGCTGGAGCTGATACTACCCTGGAAGGCACAGGAAGCCTTACCCTGCGCTCACACATCTAGGCTTTAAAGTTCATCGACGTTCCCAGAAGGCGCGCGAAGACCACGCTGCTCCCAGGTCCATCCGTACATGTGGGAATGGGAGACAAGAGGACGATTGCAGGAAAGAACCACTTCCTTCTTTTGTTTGGAATTGCAATATGCAGCATGCAAGGGGTATCGAAGCGTATCTCCCCTATGCTGAATCGCCACAAGCACTCTGGAGTCTGGTTGTGACTTATGTATATATTGCGGTAAGTGCAGACTGCAGAGAATAATGTCGATACACTCGTCTTATACTTGTTGTTGTTGATAAGCACAGCGAGCTTGAACGCACTGGACAACCACAACAATGAACGCAGATCAGACTGACGCTGGGGAGGACAATATATTACAGCATCTATTCGGGCAACAAGTTCTCCGGCCGAAAGAATTACTACAGGCTGCCTACAGAGTTAAACTCACAGAGCTGTATGAGGAATATCTGTGTCAAGGTCATGGGACTGGATGGAATCGTCCTCTGGAGGACAGTGTTGCATGGGCCACCTCGTTGAAGGATGCGGTTGAGAGTCAGTACGACCTTCGGTTTGTGAGCTTTCTCTTCTTTTGCAAATTGAGCGGCTGTGTCGTCTGAACTGCCTTGCGACTTCCCGTATTCCTGCTATTTCACTTCTTGACGATGCGACGTTGTGGAATCCACTCGAAGGTGCGTGATGACCGATACTCCTCGGTAAATGCAAGGGGGCATCGCCCTAGAGTGATGATTTTATTGGCCAAGCGCTTGACTACACACGCGCTCTTGGAGTTTGCTAAATTGAAACTAGGCCAGTCAAAAGGAATTCGAAGAAGGCGTACCGAAGGCGGACATCCCGTATCATTCCCTCCTTCGACACGCGAGGGAGCTGGCAAGGGCTTGGAAACAAGATTGAAAGCGGCGTTCGATGGGATGTTACAGCAATGTATATCGTTGCCTTCATGCCAATCCTTATCCCGAGTACGAGAGCACCAGTCTTCGCTTCAGTCGGTATCGGTGAACGGAAGCCACCACAACGGTCAACCCGATGGAGCCGTTCTGAGATCGAGAGGTATGTTTCCTATCTAGGGGTGCTATCTATCAGCGTGAATGAGGCGAGTAGTGCTTCTTACCTCTGCCTTCTTGCCTTCTGCAAACACAGCTTCAAGTCAGTATAGCCAACTGCAAGACCAAAGCCAGCACTCCTCCAGCTTTCCGGGCCTTGGAACCTTTGCTGTTGACTCTCTGCAGCGAGGATTCTCATATCATACGAGCTTAGACAGCTCAGACATTGGCAAAAGCCCTTCGAATAAAGTGGGAGCCATACACAACATAGAAGGAGTATCAGCGTGTGCAGAACCTTCTGCCTTCTCGCTAGTCAGCTACTCAGTCGGCCGTCATGCGAAGTCGGCGGTGCCTGTCCGCCGACCTCACGCTGCCTCTTACGCTACAAAGCGACAGAGAAGTCATAGAACACTTCTGCCAGACAGAAGATACAAGAGAGATGACAAGATCCGACCGTCATCGAACAGCGAGAGGAACAGGCAGATAACACACGGTGTTCCGCCGATTGACGGTGACCAGTCATTGACCCTTCAGTATACAACACCACCAAGCTCATCGCATCCTCATCAAAGCCGAACAACTCTCGTTGAATCCGGTCCCTCTCATGACAGCTTGGCTGCAACGATTATCGATAGGATCAGCTATGATAGCACACATCCCATTACCAGGAGAGATGAAGCTATTACGGGCAGTACGTATCTTGAATCGCCGCCAGATTCTTTCAGTGTTGCCACAAATCCGCATAGCCAGCAATCGCATTATGTCCATCATGGAAGACAACACCTACAAAGTATCCCACATGAAAACGAAATCGTTCAGCTTCCCCCTATAAGGGAACTATTAAAAAATATGCGACATCATCCGCAACATCGTTCTTGGTTTTCCGCGACTTTCCGTTTTGAGGGGCCGCCGACAAAATCCTATGGTAAGTCCTCCGACTAAAGATCACAGGTACCACAGTGACTTAGTCAATGGAGTTCGCTAACCAATCTCCTACGATTCACTGTGCAGACCAGGACGATTCTGTGATCGGTGGCAGTCTGATTCCCACGCAACGCGGCGGTGGCTTGTCAATTTCGGAACGTTGTACTGGTACATCATCCATCGATAACTTCAAGTGAATACGTTGCGTAGTTCATCTGTTTTTATTTTTTGTCAACCACGTCAACCAGACTTTTCTCGTCACAAACCATGCTATGAAACATACTTTAGCTTGAAGGGCATGACGCAGACTTTTATAGCGGCGTTTTGCCGATATTATTCGACTGCTGCCGTTTTGTACGAGATGCGGGAATGGAGTGTTATGCGACTATCTAGGATTCAGCTTTCGCCTTCCATGCTTGTTGAGCTGTTTGTTAGGGGTCAGTGTACAACTAAACAATAAACTGAAGAGACGGAAATGGTGAGAGGAGGACAGCGGGCGCCAATTTGCTGTAACCCACATTTCTTGAATTGTACTTGAACACTCGTTTTCGTTTCCATTCCCGCCTTTCAATGACTGCACGCACGATGGTCTCATTACCTTGTTGTCATGCGATCCAGTATACCAGTCCCCTTTTTGTCTATATGAGCCCTGCGTTATTGATGCACGGCTGCTGGCACGACGTCAAACAGAAAGCTGAGATGTAACGATCAGCCCCTCCTTGACCGTAACCGCCCTTGATGTCGGATGACATACTTGAGCGTAAACATCGCTGATACAGATGTGGCTGCAATCAGAAGTCCAATCCCCAACTGAGTGAATGTGCTTTCGTGCTGCTCTGGAGTGTGATCGGAGGCGCACGAAGGGCTGGAGAAAGCCAAGAGAGATCGCCTTCATTGTTCCACACTCTTCTCTCGGGCTCGTGACTCCAACGCATTTTACGAAGAAGGAAAATCGAAAATACGTTACGCCTCGACTTGCTTACTATCAAATTGCCCATCGATCATCTGGGTAGTAGAGCGCAAACAGGCGGTACCTAATCTCCGCTGAAGCTGATCTATGATTGTATTCTGCAAAGCTAATCCTCCTCGTCGTCCTGCAACGCCTTCATCTTGAACTCGATAATCCCGAAATCCTTGCCTTCCAGCTCCTTGAATGCCGGTTTGGGCATCATCAACTGAAGACTCAAAAACCCTTCTTCGTCTATTCGAAGGGACACTTTGATGGATGCTTGTAGTGCTTTCTGACAGAGGATGAATGTGCTGAAAGAGTAACTGTTTTCGAGAGGTTTACTTAGAGGGAATCTGGAACGGCTAGATCGCACGATTAATAAACGTACCTGAAGCGCTGATGCTCGCTGCATAGAAACACGTCCATAACATCCTTGTCATTAGGGTAATCAAGCTGGAGTATACCCGGAACATCGTAGCGTATAATATCAGCAAAACATCCCGCTTCGGCTCATTACTTCACGAAAGGCTTACCTCTGTTTGCCCAAAGTTACCCACTGCCTCCAACCTGAAAATCCCGGCCTTCTCTCTTGCGCTCAACTTCTTGGTCTTTTGGACACGGTACGCATTGTTCCCCTCCGCAAAGCCCTCTCCGTTTTCACTAGGAGGAGCGATTGTGATGGTAATCTTGGAACAAGATGGATCCAGGTCTGCCAAAGCTTCTTGAAGCCATGTCGACTGAGTCGCCAAAGAGTTCATGCGTTAATCTTCAGAAAGAGCGATTGAGATCGGTCCGCGTGACGACGTACTTTCATAATGACATGAGAAACCCTGTAAGCCAAGCGAAATGGCGATACGTTAGCAGAGTTGTGAAATGGAGGGAAAGACCGACGTACATTCGATCCTGTTCAAACACCTCGTCCAGCACCTCTTCAGGGTCCAGCAAATTCAGCATGCACCTCGTTATCGGAGATTTCGCGTCGTCATCTTTGCTGTCAACCGATCATCTTGATAAGATCAAATTGACCTGGAATTAGAAAGAAACTGCTTACAGAAGCATCGTCAAAGGTTCTCCTTCACCTTGCCAGGTCATGATCAAGCTCGTATTCCTCACATCCTTTTCCCGACCACCCGCCGCGGAACCGAACCCTCTCCCCGCTCCAACATCATCATCATCCACGATCCACCGTTTCTTTCTCCGTTTCCCCCCTCCCCCTGCATTGCTACCTTCTCCATCAGCACCGAAGCCGCTATTGTAGGCATGCGAGGAGGCGACTCCGGCGTTGCCGTGGATGTTAAGGCATTCGATCCAGTGTTTCAAGTTGACTTCAAATTCAGCGACTTCATATGCGTATTCTTCGTCGTCGGATCCTGGCGGATCGAGGTCATCGTCGTTGTCATCCGACTCTTCGCTGTCTACCTGATCCGGATGTGCTGCTATAGGGGAGAGTGGGAACGGGGAGTTGCCTTTTCCTTTTGCCTGTTCTGGAGGGTTTGCTCCATTCGTTGTCGGTCCAAACACATCGTTATCATCTGCCCTTGCTCTCGCCTTTCCTTTTGCTGCAAGCCGAGCTTGTCGTTGGCGATACTTTTCTTCCTTTCGCGCTCTGCGGAGGTGTCGCTCGATATCTGATTTGCGCGTGTATGTGTACTTGTCCATCAATTTGCTCGAGATGTATGCGATAGCTGTAAGGATGGTGAACATCGTGATCACCGTGTCGAGTTCAGCACTAACACTCTCAGCGAGATCGCGCAAGCTCGAAAGGAGGGTTTACTTACCACTTGTCGAGCGACCCTCATCCACTTGCACACTTAAGCCGGCATCCGAGATCACCACTGTCGCTTTCTAGGAACATACAAGAGTGAGTTTCGTAGGTGTCGGTGCGTTGATGTTCGGTACTAGACAGGAAGAATTCTGAACTAGGTAGAAAACCGATCCGTGCACTTACCGAATTAAATCCTACTCCTCGTAACAACCTAGATAACGGCCTTACATCAGTGGTCTCCAGTTGAAGTATCTGAGGGGTAATGGTAAAGAAGGGAGGTGTTTTCAGGAAGAGCGACGAGTTGGAAACAGAAGAGACTTCTGTACTAACAGGAGGTATGCTGAGATGTGACGTCATGGCGCAGCTGCATATCAGCGATTAAGAGGCCGTGCAGGTTGAGAAGGTCCCATGGGCTCTTCAAGTGTCGTCTTAATTGTCTCTCAAGTACTTGGTGGCGATGATGTGGGTCAACTGTACGGGATGCTACATGACAGAGACCGCAAGGTGAGGTGAGGTGAAGTAGGTTCATTCCTGATGTCTCGCATCGCAGAACGGACATCGCATGCAAACCATGTCCGATAAAGTAAACACACTGGATTACAAAGTAAACAAGCACATCTGACGCGTCGGGAGGTTATGATCGAACATTTCGTTTCATCTAGGAATGCTTCCTGTCGCCACCATATCTCGGATCGATCTGGGATAATTGTGACTGACGGATAGATAGTTGTGCTTCGCCCAAGGGCTCCGAAAGTGTCTCTTGCAACGCACACGTCTTGTCGCTTGACCTCTTGCGTGTCGCCATCAGCTTGTCGGATCCTCAGCACCCGGCATCGCCGTGTCATTCCAACCTCGCTCCTTTACCGCCATGCTTCGACGGATACCTTCCTCCAAAAACAACAATGGCGATCCTCAAGTAGTGACCGTAGGTGGAGGTGGCTTCACAGCGCCCACCTTCAAGCCTTTCAAGTCGCCATCACTAGCGAACCCGCGCGCAACCCGAAACAACGCAGACGACAAATCAACCGCGGGCCGGAAGAGAAAACGCATCAACTACAAGGAAGATGGACAGGGTGATGCCAAAGGTGACGGAGATGCGAACGGTGGCTCGGATGGCGAAGGTGGAGGAAAGAAAGCAGGAAAGACGTATTCCATGGGCAACAAGGAGTATGGCACCGACGGCGTGCTGGGTGATATGGGAAAGTGGTGTAATCGAAAGTTTCCGGTATTCGAAGTCAAGCCCAAGGAAGTACTCTTTACCAAAAAGTGAGCTTCACCACGATAGGAGTCGGACGCACGACCTCTAATGCCCTTTCTTTGCTAGCTTTGCGATTCCATCCATCACACCCACACTGACCGCCATTGCAGCGAAAGACTCACCTGCACCACAAGCACTACGCCATGCTTTATCTCACACCGCACTCGGCATCCGTCGACAACCCAACATCGTCCCTCGTCCACTCCATGATCCCATGTCCGATCACGCCATCGTTCTGTATGACCCTACAATCGATGACGTGCCTAGTCCGGAAGAAGCAGAAGCAGCACGACTCGCAGCAGAGGAGAAGAAGCAAAAGGCAGACGAGGAAAAGTTGCGAGGTGGGGCGGTGCATAAGAGTTTGAAGGAGATACTGGGGATTGTGGATGAGAAGGATAAAGCGAAGAAGGAGGTCAAGGTGCCGGTTGTGATTGACCCGAGATTGACAAAGGTGTTGCGGCCGCATCAGATCGAGGGTGTCAAGGTATGTCGCAGGTCTATCGGGAGCGTTTGCGGTGATCTCATTTGGTAATCCGTCTTGCATAGTTTTTGTATCGTTGCACTACGGGTCTTATCGATCAGCGTGCTTTTGGGTGTATCATGGCCGACGAGATGGGTTTGGGTCAGTTACCATTCCTATATCTACGAGCTAGCGCAACTGACGCACGATTCATGATCCTTTTAGGCAAAACTTTGCAGTGCATTGCACTCATGTGGACACTTCTCAAGCAGTCCTCCGCCGCTGGTAAAGGTACAATAGAGAAGTGTATCATCGTATGTCCTAGCAGTTTGGTCAGAAATTGGGGGAATGAGCTCGGTAAGATAGTCTTCCGTCTTCGCATGTCATAACTCTCCAGATGGCTGATTATCTCGGTCTCTGCATTGATTCGTTTCAGTCAAATGGCTTGGTGTCGGTGCGATCAATCCTCTGCTCGTTGACGGAAAGGGAGGGAAAGCAGAATTGATCCCGGCTGTTAGAAGATGGGTTGCTGCACGAGGTCGAGGAGTGACGCTGCCAGGTAAGCATGTGTGCGTGTTTGCGGTACATATAGCAGAAAATTGATGTACTTCTGGTCCTACAGTTATGGTCGTGTCGTACGAAACACTGAGAACGCTGCAGGGGGAGCTAGAGGGATGCCCTGTCGGTCTTCTCCTCTGCGATGAAGGTCATAGGTTGAAAAATTCTGGTCAGTCTGCATGATCTGGGCCTTTCGCAGGATCTCCTGCTCATCGATGCAATCTTCACCCAGATTCTCAAACCTTCCAAGCTCTCAATGCACTCAACGTTCAGCGTCGAGTCATCCTTTCCGGAACTCCTATCCAAAACGATCTCTCAGAATACTTCTCCTTGCTGAATTTCGCAAATCCGGAATATCTCGGTTCTCGATTAGACTTCCGAAAGAATTTCGAACTGAAGATCCTACGGGGTCGAGACGCGGATGCCTCTGAAAAGGAGAGGAAGGAAAGTGACGAAAAGCTGAAGGAGTTGGGAGGTCTTGCGAGCAAGTTCATTATTCGAAGGACGAATGATTTGCTCTCAAAATATCGTGAGTCTCCCGGCTGAAATCCAGACATCCTGTGCTGATCACCTCTTCTCCCAGTTCCTGTCAAATACGAGCATGTCGTCTTTTGTAATCTCAGTCCCGTGCAAACCGCCCTCTACCGTCTCTTCATCACTTCTCCGGAAATTCAGAAACTACTCCGTGGAACAGGATCTCAGCCACTCAAAGCGATTAACATCTTGCAGAAACTCTGTAATCATCCCAGTCTGCTGAACTTGCCAGACGATCTTCCTGGATGCGAAAAAGTATTGCCAGCCGACTACCATTACGGTAAAGGTGGATCAAGCCGTTTTGTGGATTGTTCCTTGTCGGGAAAGTTTGTGGTCCTTGAACGGTAAGCCCATATACGATCGCAGAGGAAACTCACGCTGAAGATCGTTTGCGTGCTCAGATTTCTGGATTACATCAACAAAAACACGACTGACAAGATCGTCTTGATCAGCAATTACACCCAGACACTTGATCTTTTCGAGCGCTTGTGCCGTAACAAAAAGTGAGTCATGCCAATACAGACAGAGTCGTGTTTTAAGGCTTATCCAGGTTTCGTCAGATATGGTTGCCTGAGATTGGATGGTACAATGAATGTTAACAAGCGTCAAAAGCTTGTAGATCGATTTAATGATCCAGAGGGCAAAGAATTCATCTTTTTGCTGAGTAGTAAGGCTGGTGGTTGTGGTATAAATTTGATTGGTGCCAATCGTTTGATCTTATTCGATCCTGTAAGTGTTCACGCGGAACGCCACAATAACAAGTGCTGACCTCCTGTCATTCGTTGAAATCGACCTGATAGGCTTGGAATCCGTAAGTGCGAGAAATGGCTCGGCTACGTCTCACCTGCTGACCCCCTGTCTCTTTGTCAAACCCAGTGCAAGCGATCAACAGGCCTTGGCGCGAGTGTGGCGAGATGGTCAAAAGAAAGAGTGTTTCGTTTATCGATTTCAAGCCACGGGCACCATTGAAGAGAAGATTTTCCAGCGACAGTAAGTTACACCGCTGCAGAATAGGTACTCAATGGCTTACACACCAAGTTGTCATTTAGATGCTCCAAACAGGACTTATCTGCTTGTGTCGTCGACGCGGCCGAGGATACTGAGCGGCATTTTTCTGGCGACGATCTTCGACAACTTTTCAAATTCAACGAGAAGACCGTGTGTGACACGCACGATACTTTCAAATGCAAACGGTGCAGAGATGGAAAGCAAGTCATCAAGGCTCCTGCGTTATTGTATGGTGACGCCAGCAGGTGAGCCAGCAATGCCATGTATAAAGCTTCAGCACGAATCTAACATGTGTGACCGCAGCTGGAATCATTATCCAAATTCAGAGCTGAAGAACTTACACGACGACATCCTACGAGCGGAGATGGAGCTACCGGAAGTTTCGTTTGTGTTCCAGTATGTCTTTCACTCTCACGTTCCATCTTGTACGTAACTGATGCATACAAACCCACTTTACAGATACATTTCCCATTAGACACAAATTATACACTCAGTAATTACTCATTTGATTCATGCCTTGTATGAACCCTTGTATGGACCCTTGTATTTCGCCTGCCTGCTCGCCTTTCGTTGTATATAGGCATAGACCTAGATGAGATTTCCAAGTCTGACCGGTTGCGTCAGACCCTTTTCGTGATCGAAAACCAGATGTCCTCGCAAGAACGTCTGTTCGACTTTTCCGCGGAGTGTTTTACCCAGGTAGGGCGACACTTTGTTCTTAAATTTCAGCGACTCTGTCGTAATCTATCACGCCCAAACGACTGATAAGCAACATGCGTTCGCGTCACCAGAACCAGGAACCTTGACTCACCTCGTAGCTCGCATCAGCATCGAAAATTGCGAAATCGGCATCGGCTCCGACCTGGATCACACCCTTGGTACCTGCCAACCCTACTTGCGCTGCAGTATTCTCACAACACCACTTGGCAATGCTTTCGATTCCCACCGGCTCGCCGCTCAATTTACCCATCGCCTTCAACTTGTTTCGCTTGTTGATTTCCGTCCAGAGCAAACTGAACCCGAGCCCAAGCGCCGAGATACCTCCCCATGCGTCCATAAATCCGCCATTCTTCATTTCAGGGAGACATGGCGAGTGATCCGACACGACGTAATCGATCAACCCGGCCTCGAGAGCTCCCCAAAGAGCCTCGCGATTCGACTCGTCTCTGATGGGCGGGCAGCACTTGTATTCCGTAGATTGTCGATGAGAGTCGTGCTGGCCTGGCACGGAATCCGAAGAGAGCACAAGGTAGTGGAAACATGTTTCCGTGGTAAGCGGTAACCCTGCGACTCGCGCCTCTTGGATCATGGGTAGGGCAAGTGATGACGAAAGATGGACGATGTGTGCACGTGTTGGGCGCATCACTGAGCTGTCGGCTGCTTGTTCGGTGAGCAGACGGATGATCATTTCGATGGCGGTACATTCCCATTGGTCGGGTCTGGATTGCAAAAAGGTGTTGTAGCTTTGATCCGTACCGAGACCGTGCACCGGGTCGCCCATCTCTGCGTGGAAAAGGATGAGGCCGCCCGTCGATGTTGACTAGCGCATCAGGTCGTCATCAGATGTCAGCCTACCACCGCTTGGTACTGAGCGGTTAAACTCACGTTCAACGCCTTCATAGCTCGTCGGACATCTTCCTCTCCCACAGCCGGAAATTCCTGTGGTTTAGCAGCCGGCGTCAGATATGCCAGGTGCAGCAGGACGCAAACGACGAGGACTTACATCCACACCAGACTCGATAAGGAAGCACTTGAACCCCTTTACACCGGCTTTGATGAGGGGCATTAGGTGTCGCTGAGAGAAAACTGGGCTTAGCATTCTGCCATTCTGCAACATAAGGATTGAAATACCGCATACCTTGTTGCCCGGAACAATTCCTCCCCAAAAGCCAACGTCACACCAAACACCCTTATTCTCGCCAACAAAACTCTCTGCGGGTCCTAACACATCCAGAAGCCTTGGTGGAGCGGTGTGCGCGCCGTTGCCGTTGCTGTTTCTCTTGGTCGGCGTCGATGACGCCAGACCCGAAATTCCGACGATGCTGTTCGATCGACTATCACTCCTGCTCATCCGCCTGATCGGTACGGGATCATCTTCGTTGAACAGGGCCATTTCCTCGTCACTGTCATCGAGTGTTTCTCGTCCGTCCAGAGCTTCCTGCAACTCGACATCACCGTCATGATCCTCATGTTCATGGGTTTCCTTTTCCCCGATCCGACCGTTGCCCCAGCCTGCGCCGACACCCATCCCGCTCTTGTGTGTCGAGCCAGCGTTTCCGCTGAGGAGCCGTTGGGCTTCCTCGAGCGACCTCCAACTTTCCCACCCGTACCGAGCGGCTTTGACTTTGACTTCTAGTGCTTCGACGGATGTGGTAGAGGGGATCGAGTTGAGCGGCATGTCGATAAGGGTTGTAACACCACCAGAAACGGCAGCGAGGGTGCCCGACGTGAAGCCTTCCCATGATGTTCGACCGGGTTGGTTGAGATGAACGTGGGCACTAAATGGCAAGTGCTGTGAGTTGAATTGCCAACGGAACGCACCGACTTGACTCACTCGACAAGACCCGGCATAAGGACCTTGCCCTCGGGAACAACCACCCATTCTACCTCCTTCTCTCCAGCAAACACCGGATGCACGGATGTCTCTCCCTGCTTCAGTAGCTGACCTTCAAGCACATTCCTGATCTTTCCCGATGCTCTGTCGACGATGATTGTAGCCGCCTGCGCTGCACGACCTTTCAGCACCGTCTGCGAGCAGACGAGAACGAGCAGACCGGTCGGACGAGGAAAGTCGAGCGGGTTTGCGGGCTTGGGGATATTTCCGCGGGCGAGGGCAGATGGCATGGTGAATGGTGAATAGTCGATGGGTTGCGGTGTAAGCCAGATCGTTAGACACAAGTACGCCGTTGCTATCTAATAGGATCACGCCCAGACCGTCAGCTCACAAAGGAACGCCGGCTCCTCTGCTCGCACAACCGGACGCACATCTCCGACATTCTCGGGAAAGATCGGTGCGCCCAAAACATTCTTCACGGACTTGAAAGGCAGTCAAAGGCAGTCCGCTATCTCGCGTGGCGAAAGAACAACGAACAGGATCTTTCAGCGCGTTTCAGGTGTGTTTCATGGTTCGGTTGCGCCATTCGGATTCAGGTTGAACTGTTGAACTGTGGCTAGATAGCTGGCATCACGGAGCGTGGCTGATTTTGTGCTTAGCAACTTGAGCCATCCATATAGAAAAGGGAGAGGGTCCTCACTGACATTCATCGACCACAACAACAACGTTCTGCAAAGTCCAAGATCAATAACGCCCCCGCCACCCTGCACTTAAGAAGAAATGAAAACTAAAAGGGTAAATTACTAAGATATGACGAGCCCCCTCCCTTTGACTGTCACTGCCATCAGCGTTCACCTTTCAGCTCCTTGAGGAATCATTTGGTGAACAGAAAGCAATTGTGCACACCGCGTGAAATTAGCCAACCAACCAACAAAGCCAAATACCAGAAAGTTACTAGTTCGGTTTACGTTGGAAACATCATGGTCAGGTATTCGGACCAATTCAAAAGCCTGTTCAGATGTATCATTACTGCCTGAGCGGATCGCCCGCAACGATCTCTCTTTGTCAACAAGCTGTAAAGGTACCACTCCGGGCCTCCGCTGCGGCAGGCCGCTGGATCGAGAATCGTTATCGGAAGCGAGCGATGCAGAGTAATTGGATGCTGTTTCAGTTCTGATGTAGCTTGGTAGAACAAGGCGCAGATGTAGTTTTAATACATCGCGCTGTTCGTAATGATACGTTCCTTTGTCGAGTCGCGTGGAAAAAAGGGGCACTTTCAGGTCAGCGTTTTTTTCACGGAAGTGGCGATGATGAGCTTTGAATTATAAAGGAAAAGCTAAACATCTCTCGAGTCGGGGTGCATGCCGGTCAGAAGCCGATTTGCGATTTTTCATCGATCGTTCCTACGGTCTCATTCCCCCAACGACTTCACAATCCCAGCGACTTCAGCCACACCGCCTGCGCTCTGCACAGTATGGATGATACGTATAAGATGAGATACAATTACATGACAACAAAAAAATGGAAACAAGAACATGGAGGACGTCGCTTCGAGGAAGCCGCTGTAACTGTTTTAGGCAACTTGCATATCCAATTTGCAGAGAAAGGCGTCGCAATGAACGAGAACAGTCCAAGGGACAGCCTTGCAACTTTTCAGATAGATTGGCCAGCTTGGTGCCAGGAGTTTGTTGACGCAATGTATAGCGTCAATCGGGTAAGTTTCGCCTCCTTCATGAATGATAAGACGTACGCTGACACTTACAATTCCAACCTGATCGTCATCGATTCGCCCCCGGGATACGCCAGGGATTCTTTGGGTGGAATTTGAATGCCAATCCTGAGGCAAAACAGAAACTCTTAGAGTTTTGCCAAATTGTCAACGTACCGAAGAAGCACATGATTGGATTATGCCTGGCGCGAAAGGGCACGAGGAAGGAGACTATGTCTGTATTGCCTGATGCCTTCAACAAAAGTTTATGCGACGCCATGGAGAAGCAGTTGCTCGAACTCATAGACAGACAGAACAATCCGGAAGATACTTTCTGGGAGAAGATCGACGCCAAAGCAAATTCCGACCGTCCGTCAGAGCAAGGACAAGCGAGCGAGTTGACAGCCACGGAATATTCTCAAGGAACCGATGAGACAGCTTCAGCTTATTATCCTTTCTCATCTATCCCACCTTCCTCGGACTTCATCGACCCTATTAACGGACCGCAAGGTTCGAAAGTTTTCGGGGACCTGGAATTCGATCGATGGCTTGCGGAAGACGTCGGTTCACTAGGTTTACCGCCCTACAATCCATCTGGAGCCAGCAGAGGACCTTCTGGGCCGCAACAAAGTATGGACACCCTGGGAGTCCACCACAGCGCGAAAATCAAGAAGAAGAGAAGAAAAGCCTCCCGAACGACCCAAGGCAGATCCAGTCCCCCCTTCTTCCAGGCAGGAACAGAACCGCGACCCCTTCCATTCCCGTTTCAGAGGAAGTGAGTGGAAATTGCTTACCGCTCCCATCAGGGATCCTCACCAGTGTCTAATTTCACAATGACAGCAATAGTTCAATTTACGACCTGGATGGGGCCGATGGGCGTAAGTGTTATATTTTGCAAACTCACTTCCGCGAATGTATTGATCCCTTGCTCAAAACTCTCCTTCTGCGCTGCATCGCGTTTCACAAACCCGACTGATCCCTCCGACGTCTGTCGCGTCAAGCAATTCCGCTACTGCAAACAACCCCAACTTCCGGATCGTCCAAAGCAGAACCATCCAAAACGAAGGCCAGTAGCGTCTTTTCGCAATTTGCGCAAGATACGGGCGTCCCAGACCACGAGGTGCTATCTTCATTGGTATTGCAGAAATTCACGAGGACGGGGAAGCATTGGCGAGGCTTCGGAGTGAGGCTAGAAACGCCGTTTCGAAAGGCATTAGACACCTTATTCCGCAACGACATGGGCCGAGACGATGCGTCAGAAGCAGTCGGATGGGGAAAAGAATTGGTCAAAGCGGTGTATACTTCGCTGAGGAAGGTAAGCGGTACTGTTGCCCTCCCGCTAGTCTTTCGAGAACTGATCACGGGAAAGCTTCTATTAGTCTGGTGACGACTCACTCGATATTCAAAATCTAAGTCATAGGACGACACTTCTGAGAATATGCGCCACTCTCAACAGCGATACAGCATATTCAACGAGCAAAAAACAGGTCGTAATGGAAGAAGGCATGGCATCTGGGCCTGGAAACAATAAGTTGCTCAAGGCATCGGTGGACCGCCAGCTTTCTGATCTGCTGATCAATGACGACGCGTTCTGGGATGAACTTTCGAAGCAAAGGATCATTTCGTCAGTTTCAGGGGAGGACACCGTTGGGGAAAGGGGGGAATCATTAAGGGAAGCGAGTACTGGATTTCAAACCGTGAAAGCGTCGGAGCAACGATCTTCCCAGCAGGGCTCACATCAGGACCCATGGCAGGGCTCACAACAGCAGGGCTCACAGCTCTCGCCTGACTTATCAGCCATACAGAATAAACACAGCACGTTCGGGCTTCAGTCAAACATTTTGCCAGAAGACACCGCGGCAGCTTCAGAGCACACACATCCAGAACTGCGGTGGCCTCTCGTGGGCCCGGGGGATATGACGTTCGCACCCAATCTATTCGAAGGCTTCTCGGACTTGGAGTAGTACCTTAACGGTACAGGCCAACAACAGCAGAGTCAAGAGGAGTGTATGCTGGACGTCAAAGCGCCTAATGCGAATGGCATTGATATGTGCCGAGCAGTTAATGCTTATATGTAGTTATGTAGGGATCTAGAAATCGCATGTGAAAGCGCAATGGAATATGTTGTTTTTGGTGCGACTTACGCCCATGCACACTGCTCTGGCAAGATGATTACGGTTTTGCTGGCTCTACGAGGAAGATGATCGCAGGAGAGGCGCAGGGAATGGACAACGATTACCATTCGCATCTAGTTCCCCTCCTCTGAATCAGACTGTCAGGATTCCACGCTCATTCGCGAAGACTTGGCGTTTACAGTTTGAGGAAGCGCTCAACTTGAGTCTCAATATTCGAAGTCTTCGTCTACTTAGTCTCAATCCAAGACGTATACGGAATCGGCGCCTACTGTTCACATGTACCCTTCGTCATTCCTTTCATCCACAATCAACATAACAGAATTCTGCAGAGAGCTGCAGAGACCCGCTCCAGCTATGTTCCGTGATGCGAGACCCATGGATGTTCGAGGTTCACGCTGTCTAAACTGTTTGAAAAAGCTTTCGTGCCTCGACCTAGTTCCGAAGAACGATCGATACGAGGTATCCGCCCAAAATCAAATTACAACCTACTCACCGGTCTGGGGAACAGGGCGTTATACCTCAGATCGCATTCAGGTTCTCAGGGCAGAACCTCCAACATCTCTTTCACGCTCAAGAATTTTTCCCTTGGCTTCCTAGCCTCCCGGCCTCTATCCACCTCTGCTCGGTCTATCCGCTCCCAATCCCGCATCTCCACCACCCGTTTCCCGGATCGGCCGTTCTCACTCGAAGCGCAGGATCCATTCGTCGTTCCGGAATCAACCAGCGCTTCTGGTAGACCATGCTCTGGTGTCTGCGGTAGCCTACTCGCGAACGGGGACTCGGTCGAAGAGGCGGGTTGGATGAAGTGGTCGTTGATGATCAAGGATGCGACGGAGAATGCGTATTGCATGGTGGAAGCGATGACGCCGATAGGCCCTGATGCCACCCATCCGGCGGTGTAGAATCCAGGAACCTGAGAGGTGCAGGGGTGCGCTAATGGTCAACATGAGGCGGAGTATTGAGTATCCCACGTGGTACCCACCATGATCCCGGATTCATCGACCACTCTTCCCCCCTGGTTCACTATCCTTCCCTTCTTCTCGTCAAACGGTAAAGCCCACTTATCCCCTGCACGGCACGTTGCAAGACTTTCCGATCGATATCCGACGCTCTCGATGACGAGTCCGGATTGGGTGATAGTCTCTTCCCCTGTCGGACGTGCGACGACTGTTGTACTAGGGGTATCGTCTGTGGTTGTGGCTGGAGCGGCAGGTGGATGAGGCGGCATGGGCGGGGGCGCTGGCGCAGACAGCAATGTGTTTAATGACCACTTGATATGTGATACTTTGGGTATTGAATCCGTTGGCGTCGCTGGATTCGGATCCTGGGACGACAGGAACGCTTTAGGGCTTTTCAAAAAGCCCAATTCGAATTCTCGTGTGGCCGTACTGCTCGAGGTCGTCGGTCCGCCTTTACTCATCAATTCCATCAACCGCTTCCTTGGACGGTCCCCCTCAACCATGCTCCGGGCATTTTTCATGAGCTCCTGATCGATCGGATTAAACTTTACTCCGGAAAGGTTCAACATCTCCCGGAATTCCTTGGTCGTGAATGAAACCTGCGCGGGACCTCGCCTTCCCGCCGCTGTTACTTTTCGTACTCGATTTGAGCGTAGTTTTTCGACGACAGGCGTTGGCATGTCGGTCTTTGCGAGAACCTCGGGGTCTTTGAGCAGCATTCGAGCGACGTCGATTGCGACATTACCGTGTCCGATGACGGTGGCTTCATCGATATTGGTAAAGTCTAGTTGATCCGTAAGATGAGAATAGGCAGGATGGCCATTGTACCAGGACACAAATGCGAGTGCAGGAAGTACATTCTTTAGCGGTGATGCTGAAAATGCCGAATGCTCTGTTTTCGGTAGCGGATTGGAGAGGGAAGAGCCGTAGGTGAATAGGACGGTCGTATAATACGGAACGAGCTGGGAGAGTGGAAGATGAACTGCTTCCGGGTAGGTATAGGCCATTGTTGACGAGGTGGATGGCGAGGACGTCGTTCCTACGGATACGTTTCCGAAGAACCGGAAACGAGGATCTGCAGCGAGTCCATCGAATTTCTCTTGACAGTTCTGCAAACCAGGGTGGTCAAATTCTAGCTTCCACAAAAGCATGGTCATCACTTGAGGCTCACCTTTACCTCCGGATGATCTGGCGCAACGCCGTACCGCACGAGTCCATACGGCGTCGGCAGTCTGTCATACATGTGTATCGAAACATGTTTGCCCTTCTCCGAATTGGCGGGAAGGAGGGAGAAGATCCGTGAAGCAGTGTAGAAGCCTGATGGTCCGGCGCCAATGATGGCCAGTTTGAGGGGTCTGTTGACGGACATAGCGAGCTGAGAAGAATGGGTTTACAGAAAGCGGATTACATAAATGCTTGTCGACCGAAGTTGTTCATGAACCACTCTTCAACGATCTTCCTTGCTCGATCGCTGTTTCGGGTCAACTCGATGATGAGTCATAAGCTGTTGAAGCAGACCGAGTCACCATGGCACCGAGTCAATTATTTACTACACGGATCTATAAAAGAAAGGTACATAGACACAACCTGATCTGCCAAGTCCGCAAGCCTCCCGGCTCGACGTGACACTCCAAAGCTGCAACAGCAATCCTCTACGTACGATGACGGGGCATATAATCGAGCGCGAGCACGGAAACCCTGTAGTACACCTGTCCCCAACGCTTAAAGACCTCGTTTCCAACAGCAAATACGTATCACCAACATCCGATGAGGACAACCTTATCAGACTATTCAAATCGATCCGCTTTGATGGCACCCCTACGTCAGGCTCGCAAGCCTCAGATGCCGACAGAGAACGAGAAGGGGCGGAAGGACTTTGGCTGGTCATTCTTACTGGAGCACTATTCGCTCTGAACGCAGTAGAGGCCATTCCCGTCCTCTATCGGTATGCTATCGCACAAGCGGGAGAGGATGAGGAGAAGATGCTGTTTGTTGCAGGTCGGATGCGGGAGGTGGGCTTGAAGACGGTTAGCTTTATGGGTGTTCCAAGGGTATGATTTGTGGTTTCCCTTTATGATATGCTTGCAGCATCTGAATTTGAATTCTGTGTCTAGGCTATCAATTGCCTTGCAGCTCTTACAGTGGCTGTCAAGCAGCAGACACCTCAACTCAAAGAGCACTTGCCAAAAGAGAGTCGTCGGTGAGTTTCACGCTGAATTCCGAACCATTATTGCCAAATATGTGTTAAGCGATGACCATTCTGCGTTTTCCTCGTAGGAACCTGACTCTTGAGAATCTGGAAGCCGTACAAGCCAGAGGAAGGCAGCTATGGGATGATATCTATGCAGTAGGTGTATCGAAAATGTACAAAGACAGCCCCGCATTTCAGACCGCTCAACGACATCTTCTTCTAGCCGCATCATGAGAAACTCCTCTCCATCCTCGGCAGATCTCATCCCGACCTCCCAGCACACATCATCCAATGCCACTACTCGGCCCTCCTCTCGTCCTTTCCACCCGAAATGGCTCTCCCCACGGATTTGGACCGCGTGGAGAGCTCTGTAGTGGCGGTGACCTGTCTTCGAGCGCTGGGTGGGGTGGACAAGCAGGTGGAGAGTCATATTTTCGGGTTGAGAAAGGCCCGGACGGATGAGTGGATTGCAACTGATGATGGTTGTGGCTGGTTGTTGAGGGTTGTGGATGAGATTGTGGATGTGTGTCGGGGAAGACCTCGATCTTAGATGAGTTGCATATAACTATCGCTGGGCTTGGATCGTGAATGTTGTATGGAATCAGCGTGACACAATGCTATGTATGAAATGCGACAAGTCGACGCTGAAAGATCCATCGTGCTATCAGCCGCCTCTTTTCTCGACAGCTAACCAATTCTTCAATCTTCTTAGCCTCGCATCCAATCTCCAACCTGTCCAGCCTTCCTCATTCCCGTCACCAAACTTGCTCTCGAGATGCTGCCACACCGCTCGCAGCACGGGTACATTGGTGTCCGTCGTGCGGGAGAATGCCAACATGATGTAGTAGATGTTTCGCGGGGACGGTGCCTCGGCGAGAGAGGATTCCCACCACTTCTTCGTTCGTGAACTCGTCCTCCTTCCTTCGTAATAATCAGGCTTACTCGGATTATCGCTCGATGTCGGGAATGTAGGCGGGTCAAATACAGGCGCAATCGCGAGAAACGACTGAAAGACTTGTTGCAGCGTCACGAGTGTCCATTCCCTTTCCAACCTGGTCGGCGACGGCGAATCCTCCGTGCCCCCCTCTTGATCCCAGGTACTGATTTTCCCCGCCCAAATCTCCGTCATCTGCTTCAATGCATCCATCTTTTGGGACCGTCCTCTGGTGCCGGTAGAACCTGATCCCGGGCGTGATGGTTCCGGAAAAATGGCAGGCGGGAACATCCTTCTTTGCGTCGGCTTTGCTGTCTTGGCGCCGGTGCCAGCGACGGTAGTATCTTCCCTAGATTCCGGGCGCAGAGACGCCATGGTATCGAAATACACGTCTTCCTCCTTCACCGCGCCATCCCGAGCCGGCAGCTGATCCAGATCCTCCCATCCTACAGGGATCCTTCCGAACCGCGCAAATCCTTGAAACAGGGCGATGAAATCACTCAAAGCGACAGTATACCCCCGCGAATCATTCAGCAGATCCTGCATGACAGCGAGAGCCGGTACGATGTTCCCGTGGAAAGCCAATGCGCGGATGAGGGACTGGTAGGTGATCTTGTTGAGCGCGGTCGAGTTTCGAAAATAGAGGTTAACTGATAGATCGTGGGATGGCGTGAAATAGTCGGGAGGAAACGCCGATGACATGTCTTTCATAGCGTGTGGCGTGTGTATCAGCAGCTTGTTGTAGGCCGGTCCAACGATATTCCACTGTGCACGTTTGGCGAGCATCCATATCGTCATATTGAGCAAGACCGTCGCATCCTCGCCGTCAATCGTTTTCCACTTCCTGGTCACCCCGTGCCGCTCCTGATCTTCCGGCACCACCCTACGTTGATTAAAGCTCCGACAAATCGCAGCCAATTGGTTCATCTGGTTCATCTTGTCCATCAGTATCAGCTGAGTCAAATACGTGTGACTGTCCGGTTCCAGGTCGTATTCCCGGAGATAGGCCTTGATCCGACTGAAAGTCCGCATATCGGGCACCCGAGCCGAGAGGTACAGCATATGGTCGATATGCGCCATCAAGACATCCCGATGTAATGTATCGATATGCTCCGGATTCCGGCTCTCGAGCTCTGCCAACCGCCTCCGGGCTTGATTGAAGGCGTTTTCTGCATATTCCACGTCCACGGTTCGAACAGTGCGCAGACGGAGGTGTCTCGTCGGCCAAGGGAGATCTCGAGCGCTAGATCTCGGAAACCGTGCTTCGCGGGAAGACTTGTTTAGTGTGCTGGAAAGAGCTTGATCGAGGGTGTATTCTGTGTCCCATACGATTTCATCGGTTTCCGTGTCCTCGGGCGGAGTTGCGTGCTGCGCAGACGATGAGGCGTCTGAAGAAGTGGATGCCGAGACACTGGCTGATGAGGTATACGTCGTCGCTCGGGCGGTCGTGCCTTCAAATGTAGTCTTACCGAGCTCGGGACGAGAGCTCGAGCTGCTTGGTGTTGTTCTGCCTTTGACCGATTTCCCGCGTGAAGATGAGGACCGTGCTTTTGACGCAGACTTTCCAGTCAGTCGCATGTCAAGTGCGGATAGCGCATCGTCTATTAGGCTCTGAGCTAGATCGGCTACAAGGTGTGTTGTACGTCAGCCAGTTGACGGATGGATTTCATACAGACCCAGCAGCCAAAAGATCCCGCGCCGATATTCTGGGCGGTGAATTTAGACTTACGCTTTGACTTCCCGCTGTCACCGCTCGCGAATGTCCCCTTTTCTAACGTTTTGTTGTCCACAGAATGCTCTTCGACAATCCCTCCTGTTCTCTCCTCTTCGCGACCTCTCCGCTGCTGTACCATTGCCACATCCTCCGAATCGTCTTCCTCCCTAACGGCAAGAGCTGCAGCGGAACCCGCCCATCGTCTTCCTCCCAATCCAAGATACGATGTCGTCCTATTCCCCACAGACGCCGCCGCTATCCCCACACCGGTCCCTAATCCGCGGTATCCATAGCTTGTCGATGACGATCCCCCTTGTTGATTCGAACACGTTGGTGTACGCTGTCGATGTCGCGGAAAGGCTCGAAGACAGGTGAGAGCGCTCAACGCCGCTCGTGATGTGGATGAGACGACATGATTGCTGGGATGTGGCATCCCTTTCGAATGGAAGCCTCGGTTTACGATCCCTCCCCAGGGGATACGAGAACGGACACAACGAGGGAGTGTGAAGCCCCAGATTATCGAAGAGGATGCAGGACGGTGCTCTTCAACGAAATGTCTCCAAGCGCAACTCGAGCGCGATTGCAGACGGAGGAAGGATCGAGCATCTCCGCAGCTCCAAGCTCGGTGGCAAAAGTTCGTATGACATCACCGATCGCCGAAAAAGTGAAACAAGCGGTGTCAGTGTTCGATCGTGCTTGGCACATACCGCTCCATGACTGCTCCATGTTTATAACATAGAATCAACGTAGATTCCAGGAATATTGGGGACTTTGCCTTCCCCTGTCCACTAGCAAACCATGGTCAAAGTATCCTCCCTTGCCCTCGCAGGGCTCGCTCAGGCGACCTATGCGTCGGCTGCACCCTACTTCCTCGAACAGGAATCCCATTCGCGACAGGCTGTGTTTGACTCGCCGCCTGTCAGTCGACTCGACAAGATCAATCCCTTGAAGCGTGAGTATTCGTGTCTCGGTGTCCAGAATACGATGAAGCTGCGGCCGATCCGTAAGGCTGACCTTGTTTAGGCGTGTAGACTTGTCGGCGATCTCGCCATTCTTTATACCCACCGTAGAACCAACTGCTCTACCCAACGAAACATGCAACATCACATCTGCATCGTTCCTCATCCGTCACTCTTCCATCATGGGAAACGACGATGAATTCGAGCTC
This sequence comes from Naganishia antarctica, assembly GCA_025758675.1. Lineage (NCBI taxonomy): Eukaryota > Fungi > Basidiomycota > Tremellomycetes > Filobasidiales > Filobasidiaceae > Naganishia > Naganishia antarctica. The sequence goes on along the minus strand of JANGFJ010000087.1, from coordinate 113,177 downwards.
ACCATGCAACCTTTCATCTGGAAGGTCGGAAACTTTTCAAGCGATGTATTCCCGACCGAGGAGGAATTGGACGCATGGAGGATGAAGAAGATGCAGGGTGGCGTGACTGTCTTGCAGGAGGAAGTTGGTGTGGACCGATGGCAGTTCTTGAAGAACTGGAATACGTCTGTCAAGGAAGAGACTTTGGAAAGGCTGAGCAAGCGTGGAAGCGATGACGCCGAGGTAAGTTTTTCAGGCCACATGAAACCTCAGAATCTCATCACTGCCCTCGCAGTACCTCGGCAAATACCTCCGCAAACAACTCGGATACCTCTTCCCTCCCGCCCGGAAGGGTAAGGACGACCCGAGACACCGCGGCGGAAAGCACGACAAGAAGCTCTTTGGGCGGAAAGTCGCGTCAGACGATGATGATGGGAAAGCGCCTCATCACCATCATCGGGACAAGGAAGGACATGATATCCCCGAAAAGAATCCCAAGCACAAGGAGCCTGGACCGCCGTACAAGGTATGTTGAGGAGATGGCGTAGAGGTGGTGGCGGATCTTGATATTGCGTTTTTGGCATAGATTTGGACTGCTTCTTCTTCCCGAGATATCGACTCGGCTCAGGCCTTTATCAAGGGCGCGTTCCCTGATCACCAAGCTGGAAAGGAGGGTAATGGCGACGGAGTAAATGTTCAGCTTATCAAGGTGCCGAACAAGAAAAAGGATTGGGAACAGAGTTTGACTCCTCATGTAGGTAACTCTTACAACACTCGGCACCCTGACTATCTGCTGAACAGTCTTCCGACTCTTCCACCCCCCGTAGAAAGCCTGCGATACTTTCGAAAAAGAGTCATCCCTCAAGCCCGCCGAAAAATGGCTGAACGTCTACGCACCCCGAATTCGAGAAAGACTCAACGGTGTCGTTCCCCGAATTTCCGCCGAGCTGGAGGATATGGACATTCTGGCGATGATGGAGCTTTGCGGTTATGAGACCATCATTTCTGGCGATTCCGGGTTCTGTAACGTCTTTACCGATGATGAGTGGTTGGACGGAGAATGGTACTTTGATGTAAGTTTCAGGAATGATTACTCGCGGACGTTCCGCTGATCAGGCTCGACAATATAGGTCCGATTCCACTACATGATGGGATACGGTAACGAGCTCTCTCCCTACCTCGGTGCACCATGGGTAAAGACCGCTCGACACCTGTTGGCTGGCGATGTCGAAGACAAGGACCCCCATGCCAAAAATGGCAATGAGGGACACTTGTTCTCTGACTGGATGGAGGAGATTGTCAAGGAATCCGAGGAACTGCTCGATCTGGATATCGTAGACATTTTGGAAGACGTGGTCGAGGATGGATGGTCGTTGTTGAAGCGAGGCCAGCACAAGGACAAAAAACACAAAAAGGATAGGAAGCACAAGCACAAGAAGGGCGACAAGAAGAAGGGCAAGAAAGGGAAAAAGGATAAGGATGGCGACAAATTGCCTGAACCAAGACTACCTCCCAACGGTACTCATACCCAGCTGCTACACGCCTTCTTTACTCACCGAGAATCTCCAGCATTCGTCGCAACCTTCTTGAATCTGTACAACAGCACCGTCAATGGCATGCCTCCCGCTTCGTCCCCACCTGTCGTTGATACGCGACCGGAACCCCGTCAATGGCGAACATCGGAGCTAGTCCCCTTCCTCGGTCACATCGCACTCGAGCGTTTCACCTGTGGCATGCAAGATCCAAGCAAGGCGACAGGCGTTGCCGGTAACAAGAGCGATGCCAGCAACGATTATGTTAGGGCAATGGTGAACGGTAAACTCGAGAGGATGATCGGCTGTGAAGATGGCTTGGACGGTAGTTGTCGATGGGACACCTTTGAGAGCTGGATCGACGCCAGGTTGGAAATTTGGGGTGAACAGTGGTGGGATGAGGTCTGTACCAAGGACGAGGATGAGTAGATGTTGTTCACTAAGTATACGAGAATGGACGACTGTGTGTATACAACAAGTCTTGTGCATTATTCCGTTAGCTCTCATCCACTTGTATGTTTCGAAGAAATGCGAAACCCGATGCTAAGGATATTCAAGTGAAAAGCTTGTCAGCCTTCCCTATTACAAGGCTGACTACGGAATGACGGGGAAACGCGTAAAAAGTTGAGAATTGTGTGTTTGTAGAGTCACACAGGAGTCTCTATGCGGGCTTCTTACTATATACCCTACTAAGCAGCAACATAAAGCATTGTGCGTTCTTTTTGTCGAGGAGCTTGCGCCAGGGGTCCGAATGTCATCTACTCACGAGGGTGGACCTGCGTGATCAGATAGTTCGACGTGATCAGCCGATGTGGCGTATAATACAGGTGAAGCGAACGGAATCAAGGGATGCAGTAGTGCTACAAGTGAAGTCGTGATGTCGTGAAGTATCGCGCGCGCCCGCAGATATCAAGAAAGGAGTGTCCGTGAGATATCGGTGCCGAAAACCGAAGAAGTGTAAAGAAGGAACTGGCGTTAGGGCCTTCGTTGTCCGATAAATCCCCAGCTGGAAACGACCATGAGCATCGCCGTGACGAAGATGGCGAGGAAGGCTGGATTCGTTGCGATCCTCGTTGCTGACGAACAGGTCGAGCAATTCCATTCTAGGATCGTGCGCAAGCAACAAAGGATGATCGTGGAAAAGGTGAGCGAACTCGACTGAGAGGAGAAGCGAATACACTTACCAGAAAGCGGTGTATACTGCTGTGGACGATACAGCGCAAACTGCGTGCCGCTATACGGACTGAACCTCCCTCCCGCCACGGTCGCACCCGGTCCACGTTCATCCCACACACTCAGTGTATACGTCGCAGCAGCCAACGGCGTCGCACCTGCCTGCTGCTCGTATTCCCATGGATTCCAGACGATCTGCGTTGCCGAGCCAGGAATGACGTTGTCGATTTCTCCGGCCGAGTTGGTGGGGCCGACTTTGTAGGTGTTGCCGTTCTGGGTGCAGGTGGCGATGACCGTTAGCGATTCGGGGGTGACGCTGTAGAGGGATGCGGGTCAGATTTTTGAACGAACCATCATAAAGAGGCATGAAGACTTGCTACAGACTGGTCAAGTTCCAGCCGAATGTGACATAGTTTGCTGATGCGATCTTGTAGAATGATGCCGATGCCGTTGATGGCGGTTGCTGTTGGCAAGATGAAGATTAGACTCGATTGGCTGAAGGACCTTTGGGATATGTCCAGAAAACAGCTTACTGTCATGGTCAAACCTCCTGCAGCGGCAGTGGCCGGGATGGACGTGGTCGCCGTCCCTGTTGACCGAGCGGTGGACATTCTGGTTGTTGGCTCGAGTAGCTGAGTGCTGAATGTACAAGCTTCTGAGGAAACTACAGGGCAAGTCCAACAATGCAGCCCAACAGCCAACACAGCCCAATTCAACTTCAACTTCTCTTGGTGACTGATCCGCGTGTGATCGCGCTTTACAAGTGAGACATGTATGCCGGCTTCGTCAGACCTTGTTGGTCGTTCATCTATGTTGATGGACTGATTCAAACAGTGATCTTACTGCAGTCTAACCTAGGATATACATGACTCGGTACACCACCAACAATGCACTCCAAGACACCGTTCCTCGCGCATTTTCTTCTCACTATCCCGGCAACCATCAACTTCTACCTCCTCTCGTGTCCTCCAAAGGGACGAACTCCTCTGGCAGGCACCAACGCTTTGGACAGCACATCGCAGGTCATACAGCCGACACCGTCTCATAGTGTCCTCGCAGAACAAGTGAGCGCCGTCATCCGCAATTACGCTTTCTCGCTCCTCTCGTCATGCTTGACCGCATTCACCGTCTACCGATGGATCGACCGACCTCCGCAGCCCCCATCAACAGGGATCGGATCCTCCATCTGCAATGATCTCGCGGCGAGTCTGGCAGTGTATCATGTCGGACCAATTTGGAGAGCGTTGGGAAGGGTGTTTGGCAATGCGGCTGGAGAGCGAGAAGATCGGCTTGTTTCGTCGAGGGGAAAGGATTTGGGTGGACCGGTGTTGCATCTGGTGTTGCATGTTGTAGCGATGGGTGCGCTGGTCAGGGAGGCTTTGCTGTGAGTTCCAAAGGGAAGGAATGTCTTGTACGTACGATTGCAGGTATATATGGAACGACTTGATCAGTTGAATTTCGATGGAATATAACCTTTCTACCAGCACTTGCATTTAGTGTCACCGCTTCGGTACAGGAACTCGACCCGCAACTGTCAACGAATACGATAATATCACTGGACGTAGCCTTGTGACAGAACGCAGAGCGTGGCAACTCATTCGTGCTCGCGTTCTCCTCTCGGTCTTTCCAGTCAACGAGGCCACATCTCCATCTATCGAACTTCTTACACGATCTATCAAAGATCTGACCTCCGCACCCCTCCCGTATCAACAGTCGTGTGGATCACTGCAAATAGCCCATCGAAAAGCAACATTGTCACCTCGATGACACCCCCCGATTCGGCAGTGCCGGCAAGCCAGTCGCTATGCTCTCAGTTGCCGTCGGACCTGGAGGCCATGCATGCTCTTTGGCCAAAGGACAGATGGCTGTGCTTTCGATACACAGCAGTAACATCTCCTGGTCTGAAGTCTGCCGATTTGCTGCGTGGAAGGCTCGTTATTAGACCTAAGGGGTAGGCAAAGAATATCGCTCGATTTCCGACACAGGAAGCGAGTTCTTTCACCCTTTTAAACCCCCGATCAAAGCTGAGTTGGGGGTTTCGGAAGCGCCTTTCAAGGATATGACAGGACAATCTAGGCAAGAAAGAACGAGTCCAGATGTTGGCCGATATCGGGGAATCTATGCTCCCTTGATGAGAAGACTTAAGTGTATCAAGGAATACCTGGTCCATCGCCGGAGGACTCGCGAGTACCATGTTGGAGCTGCCTGCGTAGTTCTGGCTTCGTACCGAAGACGCAACCATTTCTCGATCGGGACATTTCGTCCTCTTTCGGGCAGACGACTCTGAATCTTTCCCCAAATAGTTAAGCACTCTCTTTGCAGGAAGAGCAATGCCCCGTCTCTACTCCCGGCTGCGTTGGTCGACCCATCCTCTTGGGATACATCACTCGCTTCAGCTCGATCGTTCGTATAATTTCACACCATCGTCTTGTTCCTTCATCAGCTTCTATCCCTCTCAATCATCGTTACACCATCACCTTTATAAATGCCCACCAAGGAAATGTTCATCTCTCCCGTCTCGGATTTGGTCCGAACAGAATGGAAAGCGCTGAGGGAGCTCATCCGTTCTCAAATCGGAGTCTTTCTGGAAGGAAAAGGCTGGAGGGATTCGATAACCACCATCTTCAAGAGTTCTCAAACAGATCATAGTATGTTTGAACATCTCTTCAACAAAATCGAGCACACCTTGCAAAAGGATTGTGAGGCCGGTGTAGCTGGTTTCCAAAAGCCGGACCTTCGCCAGCTTTTCAGCGTTTACACCTCTGAGGGAGTATTATTAGAAAGGCGCCGGGCTATAACACAATGAAGACTCAAATTGCACGCAACAAGAGTTACCAATCATGGAAATACAACTGCTGCGATGCACTCAGCAAAATTATCGCGAAGTTCAATGCCCAGAATGGCGCAGTGGTCAGTTTAGCCGAATGATGTGGATATGGCCTCACGAAGATTGAGTAAAACATGATCCGCGTCTCTAGGGGCGTTGCGAACAGAAAGGGTGTGGTCGTACAGTGGGATGTGGCGGTACAATTCTCCTACGAGGCAACCGTCAATGAAATCCATTCGGCGGCGCCCTTTCTGCTCGAGCGAAGGAACTCCAATGAACGTGCGCAATCTGTCGATCTGGATAGTATTGCGGATGAGCAGAACTCTTCCGGGCACCAGACAGGTGTTGAGAGCATTCAGGAGGCGGTAGACTAGGCGATCAGTGATGATGGGCTTGGGGGATCTGTTCGATCTGTGCCGCCTACAAAGCAATCGGTCGGCAGCACTTAATCGGTTTGTACGAAACTTTCTGCTTATTTAGTAGCTCTTCTCATATGCATTTCAGCTTCAAGCACAACGTAATATTTTCCATCAGATACACGTGGTGCGCGACCCTGATGTGTAGATATACATATACAGACAAAGCCATCGTCCCGAAAGATTCTAAATGAAAGACGAGAGCAACAGAACGAAGTACACACCTCCATCAATTTCGGTATATGGTACTCTAAGTCGACATCGAGGTAAAGCATACGTGGGGCTATGGCCCAGCGTTGAGATCGGAACACGCGTTTTGTAGAACCCTTGAGACTGCGATAAAGTCGTCCAGATCATTCCATACTTGCGCGGAGAACCTCACCATCCAGCCGCCATTATGCCGGAACTGCAAGCACGAAAACTAAAATCAGCAACTTCGCCTTTGTAATGAACAGACACCTGTCCCTATCGCAAACTCACCACTGCGGCAAAGACTTTGGCTTTGAACATCTGCTCGTTAAAGTAGTTATACTGACGTTCTAGCTCTTCTCTTTCCTTTGCCTTGTCAACGAAGCTCGTTTCGAGAGCCTGAAGCCGGACGTTTACCTGGGATGGGAGAACATTTGAAGTCAGCCTCCCGTATTTGGCCACGTTGTCGGATAACAAACCATATTAGCTGTCAGCTCTCCGTCATCTGTTTCGACGACGGTCGTGCCCAAGACTTCCGCAGCTAGACGCCCCCCCGCGACTGCCAAGCCATGGCAATATTCCGCAATGCGTTGTTCCCCACCCAAGAACTTCCTGAAGTCAAGGGCTACAATTGGGATCAGCCTGTCAGCGACTCGCGGACGTTTTCAGACGGATGTGCATGCCTACCAGCTGAAACCGTTAAGGCGGGACCCATATCTTGCGTTCCAACCCATTCCCACTGGCATTATGGGAAATTTGATTTGTGACAAGGTCAACGGACTTCAACGGGGAAGCGAGACGGGGCTCAACTAACCTGCTTGGCAAAAACCCATTTGCCGGTAACAGGATAATTGGCACTTTCGTAGTAATGCGAAGTCGGCAGCGTGGACCGGATCCATGGCTGTCGGCTATAACGAAAGCACATACGGTCCTGAGCCAAGGGCGATACTCTAATCAGGATTCTAGGGCGAGAGCTACCTCTCGTCAACGTAAAATAGCGCGCAACCACGGTGACTGTTCATGTTGTCAATGTAAGTCACGTGTAGTGTCCTCAGGACCGCAGTCTAGACTTGCCTCATCAGCCATTTATGGCAATTCTGCAATAAAATGGACAAAGAGATTACCGTCAGTCCGGCTATATCAGCCGGATCTATGCATGCCAAATTATGTCCCAAAGGGCTCACCGAAATCCAAAAGTCGGGACGAACGCTTCTCAGATCTACGGGCAACTGACCAAGATGATGCGCTGCATCCACCAGACTAAGCGCGTCATATTCCTTGCACTTGCGAACGATGCGTTCCCAGGGCATGATCACACTATGAGAGCAGTGAGTTGAGTGTGATTACGGACGTATACGTGAGTGCTGCTCTTACCCTGGATTGCTAGCGATAGAATCGACAACCACCATCCTGACCCTCTGCTGTTGGCCAGATTCGCTGTTGTACTTCTTCAGCACTGCTTCGGTCTTTTTGACAATCTCGTCGTGCGTCATCGGAAAGTTTAACGGTATTTCTACGTATTCGACACCTTTATACTTGTCGCAGATGAATTTCCTATCGAAGTGTATCAGAGCAGTGAACCAAAAGGCTCAGGTGAAACCCGACACTCACAGAGTCTGTTTTACGGCGGCATATGTAGTGCTGTCTGAACATGATTTAATCCATTAGTTCCCGCCCGAAATTCTGGCGCGCTTTCACTCACAAGCCACAATGATATCCCCGGCTTGCCAATCAATATTCCACAGGACGGTGTTGACGCCCACACTAGCATTCGCCACCTACCAACCTAGGGTATTCAGCAGGACAGACGTCTCTAAAGGCCGGACTGGCGACGTACCAGAACGCAATTCTCCACATCGGCATTCACCAGCTCCGCAAGCTGCTCTCTTACCTTGTTCATAAGCGGCAAGTAGGTCTTGCGCATGAATAAATCGGGAAATTTCTCGCATTCGTCGGAAATGGCGCGCATGGCTTCGATGACGGGGATGGGGGGAGATCCGTAGGATCCTGTCACAAAGAGATGCATGTTCAGATCAGAACAGCGGATTGTGTGATGCTTTTGGTTTCACGTACCATGGTTCAAGTTGATGTCTGCTCAGAAAAAGTGGACACGTTAGCGGTTCAAGCAAACCAAGATACCACCAGAGACTCACACTCCGGATCAAACTTCCAATACTTGAGTAACCCCTTTCCAAACTCGGGCAACTCATTTTCCCTTCCCGCTTGCACATACTCCTCCACCGCTCGTGCGGGATCGATCCCATTCTCAACGGCCTCCTTCACTTCGTCTGGGAACGTCCGGCCGCCCAAGGCACGATGTCTATCCACGTCAGCGTACTCGGATTCGTCGCGGCCCTGTGCAGAGTCTGTAGAGGATAATGGGGGCAGCCCTGTCCACCGGTGAGATTTGTCGCGGAGAAAGGCTTGGAAGCTGGGTGAAAAAGAAATCAATATACCATCTTTCGAAACTAGCGTATGTCAAAATCCGACGACTCACTCCCAGACTTGGTTCTCCAGACCTGCAATGCCCCGATCCGTCTCATCTTTCCAGCAATAACACCAAGCCTTGACACCACCATACCCAGCTTCGCCGCGCTCCGCCTTTGCTTGCGCTTCTGCAGGAGAAACATACTGCCGCGCGGTAGGGGTTGTGAAATCGATCGAGAGCTTGTTCAGGGACGCTGCAGGGGTGAGAGTGAGGACAGGAAGAGGGTCTCTTCGGTATTCCTATTCGTTCAGAGGATTATCAGCTTCCAACGACTGGTGCGAGAACTTTCAAGTTGACCTACGTCTCCTTCGAACACGTCCAGTGCGTATACGTCTGCTAGGGTCAGTCCTTGGACATAGGTTCCTCGTACGCTGGATTCTTCTTCTGAAAGGTCACTACGGAGAAGATGGAGATTCAGCCCTGACTGGACCTAATTGGTATCGCAGCCAACTGACCGTCCCAACAATCTTCGAGACGCTTGCACAGGCAGAATCCCAGGATAATCTGCATTCTTGACGCAGTGTCGGACGTACCCCTAAGATACCGCAGCGAGTCAATGTTGAGCCGAGGGCTGACAAGAGGAGGAAACGACGTACCGGAAGCAGCGCATCCTGAAATGTCAAGGTCTCGCCCTCGTGACCGAGAACTCTGGTTAAGATCTGGGGAACCATCAGAGTCCCAAAGAAGAAGACTTTGTAATGGATTGTGAGGGAAGAGCTTAGCATTCATATTTGGCGAGTCAGTGAGGGAGAGGTCTCACAGTCGAACGTTTCCGCATTCTGCGTTTGCTGGTCGTCAATGGGAATCGTCATTTCGTAATTGATATGGCGCTTTCGCGTGCGGTTTCGATGTATGCTGCTCTCCGGGACGCAGATTTGCTTCTGCTTATGCCGCGTTCGGGTCGTAACCTATATACTAGCATGTGGAGGAAGCAGAGGAGGCAGCTGTGCGGATGACTTGGTTGACTGACTGTACACCACGCTCGGCGGTATTCGTCACATCGCTTGACGCGCTTAGAATTCTCGTCGGCCTCGACCGACTCCTCGATCGCGTTTTAGAGCGGGCGCTCGACGGAAAGCGTTTCATGTCATCTTTGACAAGTGAAAGTATTGACGGCAACGGATACCGCCGCAGGACCACCATAGACTTCCGCGCAACATGGCTACCCCAACAAGCTCTTTGACGCTTCCCGCTCTCCTCTCTCGGACACTAACGTCCCTCCTCCCGATATTCAACGACGAGCTATCCACCTCCTTACCGCAAGTCCAACAGCTCCTTCACGATGCCCTCGTCGACTTGGCCCTCGCACGGAGAATGATCGATACCTTGGGGATATTTTCCGAGAACGAATCAATGGAGGATGTAGCAGATGGCGAGATGGTGTATATGGCTGTGGATTGGGTTGTTGGCGAGGTGCAGAGTCGGATAAATGGGGATGGGTTGAAGGGAAGGATGGCGGTTCTGGAGAGGAGCAAGGTAAGCGTCGCTATCATTCGGTGAAGACATCTGCTGAGATTTTTTGCACCTCCCAAGGAATCGTATGAAGCCTTCCTGTGGCTTCTCGAGACCTATGATTTCCCACTGCAAAACGGCCAGACTTATCTCGCGGCGACCTCGGCATTGCCCCAAGATCCAGCGGGACGGAGAGACGCCAAAATCAAGCAATTTAAGATGGAAAAATCATTGAAGGAAAAGGTCTCGGTAGGGATCTGCAGAGTGTCTGTGGCGGGAGGAGCGCGTGTTGACCCATTCCCCAAAAGGCAGCGACAGGCGTACCGATATCTTCATCAGCGTTACCCGCCGTCCTCTCTCTCATCAACAACAGCATCTCGGGATCAACTACACAACCCACATCCCGAATCAACGTCTCCTCCTCCTCAACATCCGTAAACGAAGAACCAACCGCCTCCCTCCGCACCGCAACCACCGCACTCCTCTCCTTGCTCCTCACCCAAACACACACCTCCCTCTCCTCGATCGAACAAGAACTATCCCTCCTCCGCTCCGCGAGCATGTCTGCCCATATCGAAGCCGAGGATAGGGAAAACGTCGAGAGACATCGGAGAGACGCACAGAGAAGGCAGGAGGGGGAGCGGTCGGGGTTGAAGGAGGATGAGATGTGGCGGTTGGATGCGCCGTTGCGGTTTGGGTCGGGGGCGAGGGGTGGGAAACTAGCCGAGTTGATTGATGATCGTGGAAAGGTGAGAGGTGGTGGTGTCCTGTTCCTTTTGCATCCCGCCTAACTTTCGTTCCCCTGTGTGCGCCAGCCTATGCAACCGTTCACCATCCTCCCATCGAGCGGACTGCAAAACCTGTCAGATCGCGCACGACTTCAGTCCGAGGTGTTTAGGAGTTCACATCGGTTGCCGACGATGACCATCGACGAGTACCTCGAGGAAGAACGAAGGCGGGGGAACATTATCACTGGTGGAGGGTAAGCATTCCGTTCTTTCCCCCATGCACACGCGGAACAATGGCAACGACTGATCCTGTGTATTCCTACGCAGACCGGAGCAGGAGAACCAGTTGACGGAATCCGAGCAAATGGCGTTGGATGCAGAAGACGACGGAACGGCTGCAGGTGAACTCAAGGCGGAGCAGAAGAGACTAAAGGAAGAAAAGTGGGCGAGGTATACGGACACGCATAGAAAGGGCGAAGGGAACACTGTGAACCGAGGTTAGATGCAAACGGGCAAAAGGCGTGCCTACTTGTCACGTTATGGGACTCGAGCATTCGCCAGTCTACCGTTCTCGCCATTATCGAATAGAGTATCGCTTGAACCATGTTCCGTATGCCCAGACACCACGAAAGATACCAACTCTGAATGGCTCTTACAATGCACCCAGGTGGATAATCGCAGAATCCGGTGTCCAAGTAATGCGGTTTTAAAAGGATCTGTCGGGCTGCAGCGGGCAAGAGCGATACAACCATACACTATGGGCTTCTCTAAAGACGGTCCTAATGACAGTGCGTAGTCCTTCAGTAGGACATTAGGTGCAAGTCTCCTACAACGGTATCTTCCGCAACTGCCAGTTGTCGGTGCCTTTCCTACTTGAAGGAAGGAACTTCTACGAATATGACAAAAATGACATTCTCGGTAGCACCGATGAAAGGGGAGCGTCCTCTGGCTGCAGACCGGACCGAGCACAGATTCGGACGGGATTTGAAACGAATGAATAATGGCGACCTTTGCTTATGTCAAAGTCCTCTTACACTCTTCAGGATCGGACATTGACAGCGCGGCTGTGTCCCCGTCGGAGCCTTTGAAACAAGTCATGCAACTGTAGTCACTTGGATATGGGTGGCAACTGTAGTCTCTTGGATATGGGTGGCGAAGCGTAGAAAGAAAGGGGAAAAGCGCCAATAAAACATGATTGCTGCTTGACGCGTTCATCACAAAGGAAGGGAAGGACGAATTGTCAGCTGTCAAATACTCATAGCGCAGCTTAGGAGACGTTACACCACTGGTCTGTCTCGCCAATTTTCCCACAACAAAGGAGAAGCTGTTTTACATAAAGCTGGGTATTTACCTACAACAAACTCAAACCGGTTTGACTTCTACGCGCATTGCCTCTATGGCCAACCAAACGTCCCTCCTGTCTTCCTCGTTTGTTCCATCTCAACTCGATAATAGCTTTCACCATGGCAACTAACAAGATCACAAGCTTCCCCGTTTCTCATAACATGCTGAATGCAACGGGTTTTACACCAATTCGCCCCATCACCAACGAAAGGCCGTTTTTTTTCCATCGCCTTGGAGAGTTTTTTTGAAAAAGGCATCTGCAGGTTTTTCGACTGACGAGCTGAAGTTGTTCGAGGATCTGCTGGTAAAAGCCGACAGACAGATGAACGACTCCTTGGAAGCTACCTCCGACTCTGCTGCACTTCTTGAACAGGATCTCCTTCGTAAATACTTCGGCGTCTGCTGCGTTGTCGAGCGAAACAGCAATACAATGCGGGCGTACTATTCAGCTAGAAGGCAACTCAGCAGCAGATGCGAGCTGTATGCGACTGGCCATAACGACTGCGAGAAAGCACTGAAGGAGCTAATCGAAACCTTCGGAGAACAACACCCTGCACTTGAAGTAAAGCCTTCCGGAATCGCCAATCAGAATACAATTCGATTTTACACGAAGGGTTTTGCTGACGCGAAGAGCAGGAAGCTTATGGTCTGGCAATGGGATTTGTGTTTGCGACTATCTTCCGCGGATCATGGTATCGATGTTCATGTGTCGGTGTTCCGTGGATTTTCGGAAGAGGCGCTGGATCTGGCACCAGGTCACGCTAGCACCGTCGATCCATCTCCTACTCAAAGTCTTTCGGGAAGGGGAACAGTTGATACGGTCCAATCCCATACTGGAGATCTGTCAGTCAACACGGAGGACCCCGTGGCCGCAACCGACGAAGGAGATAGTCTCGCATTAGATAGCTCATGCCAGTTATCTAAGATGACTTGCCAACTGCAGCTTGCCTTCACTCAATCCGGGAAGAAATCGGAGGCGGCCACCCCTGCTACTACGACACTGCCCAATAGTCCTTTACGACGGTCGATGCGGCGTCGCACAGCGGTTGTTCGCGATGACGATTTGGTCGAAAAGAGATCCAAGGATTCAGGAGGAAAGACCAAATCCGTGTCGGAAAAATCGAAAGCCACTTCACGCAAGCCCAGGCAGCATATCGTGGGTGGAAGTGATCTTAGCCAAGGGCCTTATGGTTCCGATATTCGTGGTCAAGAAACGCATGAAGAGTGGTTCACTCCGGGTCTCGGTACCATGGGATTCTCCTTTCAGTTGAATTCTTTCCAGACGGCGGACCAGTAGATCTAGAAAGAATCACAAGGAGAGTATGCGGAGAGGATTGGTCAAGCAGCTGTGCACAGCGTTCGATCTATAATCTTATGCAGTTCTCACTTCGGATTTAGGCGAGTGTTTGGTGTATATTTAGTTAAATTCACGTAGTAGATCATCTGAACGATGGAATTTTATCCATTTGCTCTGGCACGAACGCCATTAGGCAAGCAAACCTAGACTACTCTGACCATTTCATTTCCGTGGCATGCTATCCATTAACCGACAACTCTGCTCAATTTTTCCACATCTGAAATAAGGATCGCACGTTGATCAGCGTCAACGCGGACTTGATAACTTTCCCCACCGTGCTTACCGTTCAACAGCGCATCGCCTGCGTTAAGAACTTGCTCATACAGCGAATACTTGTCATTTCGCTGTGCTCCGCTGGTCTTGGTGATAACCCCGGAGACCTTGTCGATGACGCAACTGACTCTTCGATTCGCGATGAATTTGGACAAGTCGCTGTGCAATAGCAACACCATGTCAGGCTTTGTTGTGCTGGAAACATCCTGAGCCCACTCACGCATCAATAAAACTCGGGCTAACGCCAAACGCCTTGCTCATCCTCTCCATAGTCAAGGACTGATACGACTCCAAAATCTGCGTGTAGGCCTTGACCCGCATCTCGCGAACATAGTATCGCGCATGCGGAGCCAAGGTCGGGTTCGGCATGAGGTAGCGTTCTTCGACTTCGGCAAGAGCAGTAAAGAGGTCCGCGTAGTTGGTGTCGTAGAGGGACTTTATCAGGGTCGTCAGGACGGGCATCTGAGGCATGAGTCCGTTGATCTCGGCGCTGGAAAGGATCTGCAAGAAAAGAGGTCAATATCAGGTGGGATCCTCGGTCGGTAGTCAGAATCTGTGACCTACCTTTGTCTTGATGGCTTTGCGGTCACATCCAATTCCAGCAGCCAAGACCGTCAACTCGACAAACTCTTCATACTCCATCAACTCGCCCGCCGTGAACGTGCTCAAGCAATCGATCAACAATTCGGCTGCTTCCTTGAATTTCCGGATAGACAAAAAGTGCAATGCTCGGTAGACCTTGAGTCGATTCCTCCTGTCCCAATCGCCACCCTTTTCAATCAACCTGTCAGATAACGGCAGTATTAGAATACAAACCGTCTCTTCTCGATTGACAAGTAGTAGGGAACCCACTCCTGAGCGGTTTTCACGTCACCTTCGACCTGAGATTTTTCGTTGTAAAACATCGCCAGTCTTATCTTGGCGAGAACGAGATCTATCCTAGCACCGATTCCTGCGGTCTTTTCGAATGCGGCTTCGATTGCCGGAAGAGCACGTTCCTGTGTCGTGAGGTCCCGTTAGTTTTTCGTCGAGCAAGCGGAATTACGACGACTAACCTTGTCTCCGATTTTACATAGATATCCAGCCTTTTCACGCATGCTTTCTGCCGGATCTGTTTCACCTAGACTCTCTTCGGCATCCTTGATTTTCGCATCGAACTTCTTGAGCTCCTCTTCGTTCTTTGCCACGAGCTTGGAGATCAGATCGGAAGACGGCGGTTGAAGTGAGCTGGGCAGAGTTTTTGCGAATGGCGCCATCTCTGTGCGGGACAGCTATCAGCTCATTGCGTTGATGGATGACTTACGGCTCGAGCATACCATCTTTCTCAATGGCTTCCCACATCAACCTTTTTGCTTCCTCGTGTAGACTGTTCAAGTCTTCCTCTTGAAGCTGGAACAGATACTGCGGCAACTTCAAGTTGATATGAATGGGCACAGAGTCCGCGTCGGCCATTTCGTTCGTGGACATAATCGCTGATGGCGCTTGTTTTTTGGAATCGCCAGGAAGGTATGAAAGGAAAAGAGACAGCGAATGAAGAAACGATCAAGTAGCTTTATGACCCTCGCCGACCCAATGGATTGATTCTTCGATGATGCTCACGTCTTGGTGACGAAAGCGTTCCAGGCGGTTTCCGGGCGGAAACAGTCAGAGCGATCGGGCGATAATTCCCCCCGCCTCCCCTGATCAACCTGAAACAGCGGAAATGCGAGTATCAACTTGCCAAATATGTTGGTCTGCCTTGGCCTAATCATTCAGCTACCTCTAGTTATCAGTGGACAAGAAAGCACAATGGCAAAGTCAAAAGGACCCAAAGGACCCCGTAGGGCTGCAGGGTCGTTCTTCGCAAACCTGCCTCAAGAGCTCAAATCGCAGCTGCGGTCACAAACCTTTCCGCAAGATCAGACTAGCGAAGCATCTAGTCCGCGAATGCCTCTAGACTTGGACGAGGTGAGTAGTATTGGAGCAGCATAACTCATGTGCTCCAAACAAGACACTGAAATACCTATTCAGACAGCTGTATCCATGCCTGCTAACAAACGAAGAAAGCTCAGTCAAAGCGATGAAGCAGTCAAATTGATCCCGACTCAACCCGACGATGATGATCTTGACCCGTCAGGCACTGCTGATACGCCAGACGAAACGCTGGGGAAATCCTCATGGGATTGTACGGGCCTGGTACCGCGGTATACGCATCATTCCGACATGCCCAAAAACATTCAAAAATGTACGTGATTGACACCCTACTCGTCGCCCCGCAAATCTGCTAATTACCGAGTGTCCTAACAGATTTCTACCAGCGCAACGAACTCTTCTCGCGTTATGCGACCCATAATATCCTGATGGACGAAACCGGATGGTTCAGCGTTACACCGGAATCCATCGCTTGTCATATTGCCGAGAGATGTCAGTCGGACACGATCTTGGATGCTTTCTGTGGTGTCGGAGGAAACGCCATACAATTAGCCATGACCTGTGAAAGGGGTGAGCACGGCGGCGGTAAATGTATTGCTGACGCTGATAGTCGCACCCGTTTCCAGTAATTGCCATCGACAACGACATGACCCGCCTGAAACTCGCCCGACATAACGCTATGCAGTATGGCGTTGCTGACCGCATAGAATTTATTTGCGGAGATTACATCCAGTTTGCCGAGGCGTACGCAAAGAGGCTGGACCAGGACGCGAAATTAGGGCGATCGAGACATGGGGACGAGATTGATGTTGTTTTCCTGAGTCCGCCATGGGGTAAGAGCTTGTCTGCGTTCTCCTTTGCCTTCCGTGGCGCTGACTCCCACTCGAATAGGTGGAACCGAATATCTTCACCTCGGTAAAAGCACATCGACTCCATCTGCGGACCTAGCCCAGTCACCATCGGCAAAAGGGAAACAACGGGAAGATACGGGGTTAGATTACATGGGAACTTCCACCACAGTCGACTCTCCAGCCACAAGCCAATGTTCGAAACCGAAAGAGACATTTGGAATACCCAACGAAATGCCACCTTATCCTCTCTCCGCGCTCGCTCCCGTATCAGGCCAAACGCTCTTCGCCTTGACGTCCCGTATATCACCCAACATTGCCTTTTACCTGCCCAAGAATACGGATACCAACGAGCTGGCCGCGCTTGCGCCAGATACAATGGACGAGAAGGGAAAGGTGGTTGGTAAGGAGTGGGTCGAGGTGGAGGAGGAGTTTGTGGGACAGGAACAGGCGTGGAATAGCTTGAAGGCTATTACTGCGTATTATGGTGGAATTGTGGCGGCGGAAGAAGAGTAGTTACGAATAGCATTCTTGCGGGAAGTCTTGAAGGCGCTGCTGAATTGGAGACTGTGTACATCTGGGCGATCGCACATATGTGAATACGAACAGCATCAACGGTGCTGTCGAACGTCGTGCCCATTGACGTGGTTCCGTAATTCATGGCCTTTTCTTCGACGCCAGCGGCTTTTGCCACTTTCGCGAGCGATGTTGTGTTTCCTCTGCAACCTCCTCCAGCTTTGGATGCCATATCCGGTTGGAACCCTTGCAGCCAAATGATCTGGGTTATAGCAGTGATAAAGCTTCATTGATGAATCTAAAGCCCAAGAACAGCAAGACCAGCAAGCTAATGGAGCAAGCAAGCCCAGCCAAACCAGGCCAGAGTCGGCGACTGCGACTGGCGCGCTTCGTCATCATCCCAGACTCCGATCATCATCCCAGTATGGCGAACCAATAACTCGGTTTCTTGCGTCTCCACTTGATTGTCGTGAGTTGCTGCATACGCTCGTATAATCAACCTGAGTCTTTTCAACCCACCTCACAAGATGACGTCCCCGCTAGCCCAAGCCGATGCTCTCATCTCCACTGACCCATCTCAAGCCGAAGCACTCTACAAGCAGATTCTGTCGACCAAAGCAGGTGAGTCGGTGGTCGCTGTTGGATGAACTTTACTGATCTGCAACTGCTATCACGTCATGCTAGCTGATGATGAAGGATTGAGGGAGCAGGAGACCGCCTTGGTGAGGCTTGGTGCAATCTACAAGGCTTCTGGGTAAGTTGTTTGGCCGTCAAGTATCGAGAAACTGGACTCGTATCAACTGCTTGTCTCTCGCTCAGTAATGCCGACGCCCTTGCAGAACTAGTCACCCAGTCCCGAAGTTTCATGTCCAACATCGCCAAAGCAAAGACCGCCAAGCTCAGTAAGACTCCGTTCGCAGCTCTGCCTTCGTGCCTTCAAACCCTAATGGATCTTCGTTTTCTAGTTCGAACATTGATCGACTCTTTCCCGCCCGAGGCTCGAGAGAAGCAGATCACGGTTGTCAAGGATAATATTGAATGGGCACGAAATGAGTCTCGAGTCTTTCTCAGGCAGAGCTTGGAAGTCAAGTTGATCGGACTGTATGTTCCCCATTCATGTTGGGTTGATCTGCTTTCCTCCTTGCTGATGCGCATGTCCTTTTTAACAGACAAGTCGAAACGCAACATTACCGACCAGCACTCGCTCTGATCGAAAACTTGTTACGAGAGCTCAAGCGGTTGGACGACAAGATGATTCTCACGGAAGTGCACTTGCTCGAAAGTCGAGTCAACCACGCTACCAAGAATTATATAAAGGCAAAGGTACGATCGGTGTCCGTGTTGCAACTGAAAGGAGAAAAGGCTCATGTGAACCCATTTCTAGGCTGCATTGACGTCGGCAAAGACAGCTGCTGCAGCGATCTACTGTCCGCCTCTTTTGCAAGCTCAGCTGGACATGCAGTCAGGGGTTTTGCATACCGAGGACAAGGACTACAAGACAGGGTGAGCTATGACAATGAAATGTTATCCAGAGCAAGAGACTGATCCATTCTGTGCTGCAGGTACTCTTACTTTTTCGAAACGTTCGAGGGATTCTCGGGCCAAGATGATGATCGTGCTCTTCCGGCACTGAAGAACATGTGCCTGTGCAAGATCATGATGAGCCTTGTCAGCATCTTTCGTTTCATTTCAATTTACCCTCATTGACGCCGTTCTTCTCTACAGCCCGACGATGTCGCTCCGATTCTAGCTCTCAAAGCCGCCGCAAAATACCAGGGTCGTGAAACAGAAGCTATGCAGGCGGTTGCCAAGGCCCTCAAGGAAAGGAGTTTGGAATTGTTCGAAAAGACACTGAAAGAGTACTCCAAGGGTTAGTCGTAACAACGCTTTGAACGGATATCACCTGCTGATTCGACCGGATCAATCTTTTCAGAATTGCACACCGACCTATTGATCCGCACACATCTGGCATTGCTCTACGACACGCTGCTGGAGCAGAATCTGGTGCGAGTCATCGAGCCATACTCGGTTGTGGAACTTTCCTACGTTGCGCAGGAGGTTGGCCAGCCGTTGAACAGCGTGGAATCCAAGTAAGTAGCCGGGATTGTTGTGCGCGTGCGTTCAAGCTTCCTGACAATGCGTAACGTAACAGATTGAGTCAAATGATCCTGGATGGTATCTTTCAAGGCGTGCTGGATCAAGAAAAGGGCAGACTGGTTGTCTATGACGAGACTGAGAAAGATGTACGTATCCACATCAGCGGCATGCCTTCCTATTGATTTATACTCATCCACTGTCTCGCATTTAGTCGACTTATGCTACCGCTCTGGATACCATCAAGCAGATCAGTGAAGTGGTCACTGGCTTGTCGGATAAAGCGAGAAGATTAGCATAGATGGATAGGGATCTGTATGAACATGAATACATTTGGGGCATCGAATTCTTTTCCTACATCGCCCAATTCTCATAGCGCAGATCTAGCATCGGACTTTACCCTTCGCTTTTCCTACACATACCTGCACCATTTCTTGCAATGAAGTGTTGGTCAACGGAAACTCCTTTGCCAGTAAGTTCACAGTAACTGGGGAATATTGCTGCTCATCAGTTGTATGTTAGTGTTAAAGAATGTTTGATGGAGAATGCCAATGCTAGCAGTGTGATTTCGACGTTCAACGAAAATCAAAATATAGGTTATGCATTCTGATTGCTAGCATTACAACCGCTCAAAAGAGCTGAGCAAACAATGTCGTGCACTACATCACTCGACCTCTGCAAAGGCAAAGCATTGCAAGCTAGACTACAACAGAAGATACCATGTAAAGTAAAGAAGAGAGCGAAGGCGAAGGGCGAAAGTTGTTGGGCGAGAAGAACCGGACTCGGAATATCGAGAAGAGAGTGGTTCGACCCAAGTAGATCGGATGATCACTAGAGACGAACTTAAGTTCGTTCACCTCGGAGTCGTCGGGCCAATTGCATGTCCTTTGGCTGGATGGTGACTCGCTTGGCGCTGATGAGAGGAATGAGAGTAAGCACGAGTAGCAAGGGAAGACAGGAGAGGAAACTTACTGGATGGCAGCCAAGTTGGTGTCTTCGAACAAGGAGACGAGGTAGGCTTCAGAAGCTTCCTGCAAGGCCATGACGGCAGAAGACTGGAATCGCAAGTCGGTCTTGAAGTCCTGGGCGATTTCTCGGACCAATCGCTGGAAGGGGAGCTTTCGGATCAAGAGTTCGGTAGACTTCTGGTACTTTCGGATCTCTCGGAGAGCGACGGTACCGGGCCTGTATCGATGGGGCTTCTTGACACCACCGGCGGAGGGCTGGGTGGCCTTTCGGGCAGCCTTGGTGGCCAATTGCTTTCGGGGAGCCTTACCACCGGTAGACTTTCGTGCGGTCTGTAAAGGGTGATCAAGTAAGACAAGTGAAGAGGAGATCAGGCAAGGCAGGAGCACTCACTTGCTTGGTTCGGGCCATTGTGATTGAGTTGTTTAGAAGTGGTTTGAGAGTTGAGAAGTAGACAAGAGATTATTGACTGGATGAAGAATAAGACAAAGCAATCTGCCAACAGGGATCTGAACAGCGGATTATATATCTCTCCTGCTCGCTGGGTCCGCAAGAAGCCAAACAGCAGCATCCTAACGCGGGCTCCGATCACTCTGCCTGATATTCAGACAAAGTAAACAAACAAGATAAGGGAATCCATCACAACGCGTTTCATCAGAAAGCAGCTGCACGTGACCTCTGTCGTTGATCAACCGGATCAACCGGCGACGAGCGCGAAGGCGTTGATGCACATCAGGAGATAGGGTTGCACATTGAACATGGAGAGGGAGAGGTGAAGGGTGCCGGAAATTTATAGTTGTCCGGAATCTACATGGAACCTCTCAACAGCTCTCTCAACACGCTGAGTTTAGGTTTGGACAGCTGTACCGAGTACGGACGAGACAACAGTGCGGACATGTCGATCACCATAGCAGCACGCAAAGACATACATGTAGCAGCTTTCACTTGGCTTGACAGATCAGTCAATTTCCGCACAACCTACTAATTGGTCAGCTATGAGTGTGCAAGCACAAGTTGCTGTGAATGTAAATTTACTTTGACCTCCTGGATGCGTACAAATTTTGGGCAGGACGAGCTTGTGCCAGCGTTTTAAGTTCCAAAACCGCCGCAGGGTTGTCCCTGTCTTGCTGCGTCAGAAGGCGATTACATCTTCCCCAACATGCTCTTCCCGGTGTGAAATGACCGGCGAGAATACTGTACGAGGGACGACATTCGAGAGATTGGACAGCTGATAGGACACCGCACGAAGTGTAGTCGCACCAAGCATGGGGACAGTTTCATCGAACGAAGCACGCATACATTAATTTCAGGGATTCGATTCCCTGCAAGAATTAACAAACGAAACTATCAGCAAGTGGCAATGAATGCCAAGAGCGAACACCATAACTAAATTTTACAGGCAATCTGGCTGAGTGACAACCCCCACCTACCCCCACCTCCTCCTCCTCGACCATTTCCATGTCCCGTGACCTTGGAAAGAAATCAGACAGCATCCATCATCCTCGAGCCTGACATTTCCCCTCGCCTCATTTCCTCCTTGATGTGACAGTTGATCAGAATCAGAGGCAATCTCGGTTTGATTCAGCCCGCGCGCGTGTTTCGCTTCCTTCTTCCTTCTTCCCGCGACGGCGATTCGTAATTTGGATCCGCAAATGAGCAAATCGTAAACAACAGGATTGAGTGCGACTGGGTGGCTCACTTATACTGAAGGACCAGCGTGCCGTCCATCTCCCGGTCCCCGTCGTGATATTTCCCTTTTTCCCTCTTTGTCTTTTCGATACTCTGATATTCTCAACTCCACCAACACATAGCCTACTTTGTAAGTCGTCTCTCGGTGCAATCCGCTCCCAACTACCTGCTCTGTGTCGCTGACAACGAGCTCGTTTGTTCGCGTTTGTTATCTATTCTCCTCTCGTCGTCGCCTCTATCTTGACAACTCGCGATTCCAGTCAACAACCTACCTTCAAACAACAAACACAATGGCCCCTACCAAGAAGTCCACTACCGCTCCCAAGGCCGCTGCCAAGGTTGCTGCCCACCCTTCGTTCGCTGAGATGATCAAGGTAAGCATTGTTTCTCGCAGAAGGCTGTGTTTCCTCTAGTCTTTGGTATGCAAGTGGCGTCAAACTACGCGACAAGCATCCTATCTCGCCTCTATGCCACACCTTGATCACTACTGTCGGTAAAGGTCCTGGACCCGATACTACGATATCTGGATCCCTGGATGGTATCAGGCGACGATAGGAGCGTCCGGGGTCGCGACGTGAACTTCCCAAATAGGAAAATTGCGCGCGCATGCGCGACTTGCACTTTTCTCTTCGTTTCTTCGTCTTGTTGCCCGTGCTTGGACTCGATGCAGTCCAATGCTATCGCCTTTGCACTGTGACCTCGATGATCTTTGATAACATCGTTGTTCGTCAGCAATAGCTGGTTGGGCTGTCCTCGTCGCGGATTGGTCCGCACGCGTGTCCCGCTTTTGGCGTCATCGATTTTCATTTCTACTTTGGTTTTCTTCATCATGTCTGGCTATCCTTGCATTGGAAGAACATCACTGCAGTTCAGAGTGCAACGGGTATCCAGATGCTGGTTTCCGAAAGTGACTGCAGACGTACTGCATGAAAGGTGTTTGTCATGTGACCGCGACTCTTTCTCACGCGTGACACGGCCTTGATTGTTATCATGCAACTCATCAGTGACTAACCTAATGATTGGCTTTTCTCTATAGGACTGCATCGTCGCCACTCCGGAAGACGCCCGTTCCGGTGTTTCCCGACCCACAATCAAGAAGTATGTCTCGCAATGTTCATCGCGCTCTGTAACAGTTCTGACCGTTCCCTTCCTTTCTTAGGTTCTTGGCTGAGAAGTTCAAGCTCGACATGTCTTCGCCCTCCAACATCTCCCACTTGAGCAAGGCCATCAGCAAGGGTGCCGAGTCTGGTGTCTTCGAGTTGCCCAAGGGTCTCGGTGGTCGAGTCAAGTTGGTCAAGAAGGTCAAGGCTACCGCCAACAAGGAGGTGAGTTGTTATGCCTCGTTCACTATCTCGCGTCAATGCTGATCCATATCGCTGTTTCAGAACACTCCACCCAAGAAGGCTGCCCCTGTCAAAAAGGCACCCGTCAAGGAGGCTCCCAAGAAGGCCGCCGCTACCAAGGTGAGTTTCGTGATTCCATAATCCCAATTTTTTCTTACTAACTTGCTCTCTTCTTCAACCCACTAGGCCGCACCCAAGAAGGCTGCTGCTAAGCCCGCTGCTCCTGCCAAGAAGGCCGCACCCGTCAAGAAGACAACGGCTGCCGCCAAGAGTACGTCTTGCCTGAACCGTTATCTATTAATCTATTCTGACTTCCGTTTTTTCGATTCACAGCCAAGGCTGCTGCCACTGGCAAGAAGTCTGCACCCAGGAAGGCCGCCGCCAAGAAGTAAAGCTCGACCTCCTGCTCGCTTTTTTCCGTTGTCTGTATCTGCCGGCCGCATTCTCCATCCTGGGTGTCTTCCCCCTTTTCAACCTTCGATTTTCTGTCTCGCCCTTCTTTGATTACCCGTTTCTCTTTGGGTCAACCATGTTGTCCCCTCGTATCGGTAGATGTCGAGGGTTCAACGTGTGCCTTTGACTTTGTGCCGATCATGGAGCACCCCATGGATGTTTGCGATTGTACCATATGATTGATATAATATTTGTTATGTCAATCGTCTTGTTATATGTTGACTACCAGGTCCTTGACTTTCCTCATTGCATATTCCAAGTCGAAGCCTGGAGTCAAAGTAATGTAGGGCACGCATTTCATGCTGTCTGTCGAGTGTATTGGGCGCGGAGCACAAGAGAGCCAACTCGCAAGAGTTGTTGAGTGCCGGTCGAGGGACTGACTGACGAAGAGGTTGTTTGTGTACAGACGAGGAAGACATGAAGTGATGAGGAAAGGTGGCAACGTTTAGCGGCGGCCGATTTTGGCGGAAGCAAATGGCGAAACCAGCAGCTGCAATCATGATCAGCATATTGGCATATTGGCTTCAGTGTTCTGCTGCAACTTGCTTGCCATAAGCACCTGACAACCGAGCGACATCCCACACTGCGACCTGACATCCCGACGTACATTGTTGATTGTTCAGAAAAATGGACGCGACGCCTGGTCCATCGACCGAAGCTTCAAGGCAGCCTCCAGGTCTCGCTTCAAATACCATGCCACCGCCGCCGGTACCGGCACCGAAAAACCTAGTGGAGGATTCCTACTTTGCACAACATGGAGATATGCAAGCACCTCATGGAGTTGGACACAAAGCACCAGCAAAGCGGCCAGCAAGGCCTGGAGCTAGAAAGGCGGGTCCGTCAACTCAAGCCACCGGATCAGGCTCGGTTGCTATACGCCATAGTGCGAGAATCCCAGTCAGATCAGCAAAGGCAGCAGCGAATATGGCATCGTCGGCGAGGATCAAGCTCAAGTTTAGCCAAAAGGGAGAGCAGCAGAAACTTGCGCCTGGACATTTCATGAGCCCGTTTGGCGAATACACACGGGAACTGGACGAAGACCCAGAGGAGCCGTTGGCATTCGAGGAACAATTCATATTACGAGTGCCGAAAGAGGTTGCCATGGGTGATCCAAAAAGGGGGATCAAGGGGTTGAATCAGCTGTTGGACGAACGGAAAGAGGTTGATGGGGTGTGGTTCAAATTCAAGGGTATGCAGATATACTCCACTCTAGCCGTGTAGCCTTGATCTAAAATCTGGGAACAGATGCAAGACGAGCGGTCTTTCACCATGCGGATCAAAACTATGCTGCCAAATTAGTGGATCTCCCGTGCATCATCGAGTCGCAGAAGACACTGGATAAGAAGCGATTATTCAAAGTCGCAGATATTAGTCAGGTTCGTTTCGGGCCATTCGGCGGAAAGCAATAGGGCTCAAGCTCATCGGATTCGTACTGTTGCAGATGCTTGTTGTCGAGTATCCAGTAGCGTCAGAGGATAGCGTGATAGCGGGCATTCACGATCCCGAAGCATTCGTTTGGCAGCATGGTTTGACACCGCCGTTACATTATGTTAGACAACGGCGATGGCGGAAACGGAAGATTGGTGACAAGGTAAATATTCCCTCCAATCTTCTTCGGTCGGATTTGAATTAATCAAGA
The DNA here is from genome assembly GCA_025758675.1 of Naganishia antarctica. Lineage (NCBI taxonomy): Eukaryota > Fungi > Basidiomycota > Tremellomycetes > Filobasidiales > Filobasidiaceae > Naganishia > Naganishia antarctica. The sequence goes on along the minus strand of JANGFJ010000087.1, from coordinate 87,960 downwards.
AATTATAGGAAGGAGCCAGAATAGAAGCGGAAGTAGAACGACTATTGAAACTAGATAACGAAGCCAGAAACTCCTCCCTCAGTCAGTACCTGCTCTCTTCGATGATCAAGTGGCCTGCGTAACTTAATCGCTACACCACAGGCTTCGTCGATATCGAGCCTGCAGCAACCCTGAATGCAGACGACGAGGAAGGGTATGATGAGGATGGTGACTTTGAGGGTTCGCAATGGGATGGATCAGAACTGCAAACGGGCACGCCAAGGAGTGTCAACGACGGTGAAAGTGCATTTGGAGACGATCAGGCGGAGCGTGATGTCGGAATGGAACTGTCAGCTGCACTGAATGACGAGTGAGTCATTTATCTGCTGGGGGATGCTTTGATGCTTATTGATGGCACATTCCGTAATCGTAGACAGGAAGAATTGGACGAGCATACGGAAGACGAAGAGGACGAAGAAGAGGATGTAAGTCGACAGTGCAGAAAAGTCTGGCATCAAAGCTGATGACATTGCTTGGGGCCATCCAGGATGTCGAAGACGAGGAGGAAGACGAAGACGAGGAGATGGCCGAGCTTCGTCAACAACAAAAGCTATTCGATCAGGAAGTTCGAGATCTACAACAGATCGTTGATAGAAAACAAGCTGAGATTCAAAGTATCAGCAGTGTGATTCTCAAGGTGGGTACCATAATAGTCTCCCGACTGAATGACTGAATGGCGCTGAGGAATACCTTTCAGGTCCGAGCACAAAACGGTTTGGCTAGACCCATGCAGGAGCTCCGAGCCAAGACACAGGCTCGCGACGAGAACCAAGCGAGAATCGACGCCAAGATTCAGGCAAAAGAAGCTGCGAAACTTCTGGAGGCGGAGCGCCGTGCAGCCGAAAATGCGGAAAAGGAAAAGGCTGCCGCTGCAGCGGATGCCGCCAAGGAAGCAGGAGGCGAGGACGAGGATGAGGACGAGGACGACTTGTTTGGCGAGAATGAAGAGGACGAGAACGAGAATGAGGAGGCACGTGAGAATGCTCAGCCGCCGCAGGAAACCAACGAGACCGCGGATCAACCAGAGGTAAGTCGGATACGGGTTCAATGTTAAGCCTTGCTAACGTACGCCTTGCTTAGGTTGATGTTTGGGCTGACGAATCTGACGAGAATGACGATGAAGAGGATGAAGAAGACGGGGATGCTGAAGCTCAGCAGGATAACGACACGGACATGCAAACTGGACAAGAAGACGCAAGCCAAGCAACAGCCAACGAGGAAGTCGCCAACGCGAATTCGAGTGCAGATCCCGCTCAACCGATACCCGCCCAGCCTGCGGCTATCCAGTGGGGATTTGACGTCGACGATGATGACGATGAAGAGGATTAGTGGAGTATTTGAATCACGTTGTATGCAGGCATCTATGTTCGACACATGTCATACGCTTTCTCCGATCAGGGCATATTATCTACAAGCTTGACAGCTTCACCTGTGGACGAGAGACCGTTAGCCGGGAATGGACGTTGTTTGCTATTCGAGGCGTACCTGAAGGAAGGATCCTGTACGTCACACCACGCCATACCACCTTTTCACCAATGATCGCTCTCAGCCATATAGGCAAAGCCAAGGATTCTCTGCATATCCAAGCGGTAAAGAAATCCAGGAATTCGCCAGCTTGTATTCCTTCCCCCTTGAGCGCCTTCATAACCTTTAGATCTACCATCAACCACGATACCTCGTGTACCAGGAAGAAGAGCACGGCAGGAACCCCAAACAGGGTGTGAAAAGCCCAACTTGCCAACATCCCAAGGAGCAACGATTCCGTCAATGGCTCAACCAACGTCGCAGCGAGTACCATTCGCCTCCGAACCCGAATCCACCGAACCCGACGCGCGATGTATGTCTTTACGTCTACGGGCCCAACACAATCGAGCGCGAGGTCGGGAGTGATTCGGTGTTTGAGTTTAAGTTGGTGCATGATCCCCATGGCGATCATGTTGTCTTCCGGAAGGAAGGGGGAGTAGCCTGCGATCCCGCGAGGAGAGTCAGGGGAGGCGCGGAGGGATGGGGAGGGTGTTTGTAGTCGGTTTAGCGTTGACCGGCGGTATAGGTTGGATTTGCCGACTACGCAAGAGTCTAGACCTGTAGCGTTCTGGGGACGTTCCAGATCATTAGCGTGGTTGGATAAGTGATGCCGTCGGCAGACTTACGATCGCGAGATACATCTTTGCATGTGTGCTATTCAGGTACGCCTGCTCCAACCTCGACCCAAAGCTCTTCTCGGGAACCCAAGCGAACGGAACATGATGTATCAGACCCACACCCGACGCTTCAGCCGAGAACGCGTGATCGTTGGGCTCGCGTTTGTCGGACGCGGTGTGCAGGAGTGCAGAGTGTTCTGCGTCTGGTCTCGTTGATGGATCTACGGGTAAGGTCAGAGCAGCGACGGAGTGCAGTAGGGAGCGCTTGTTGACGGATATGGTTGCGTCTAGGACCCAAAGGATGTCGTATTTGGCTTGATTGATCGGGTTGTATATGTTGTTGATTTTCGGGTTCATGCCGATGGGATCCGTCGCTATCAACGGATGGATGAGACGCCGGAAAGGAGCGCGCCAAACCACGCCTCTACTCACTCACTATAACCCGCATATCCACATCCGTATATTTCAGCATCAACCTCCGCACCACCTCGAGCGCCTGATCATTCTCCCTCTGCAGCGCAAAGATCACCTCGTACCGATTTTTGGGGTAATCGAGCGCCAACGTGGACTCGAGGTTGTAGTACAAGTTCGGGTCGAGGCCGCGTAGTGGGCGAATGATGCTGACTCCTGGAAGACTGTCGGATGGAGGAATCTTTGCTGCCGTACGCGGTTTATGGGAGAATCGCTTGATTCTGTAATTAGGAAACGAGGTTGGAAAGTCAGCGGTGATTTTTGAGGTTGCAGAGTGCTGCGTACGCGGTGTACATTCCCAGGAGGCATATTGACCATATCGTTGTCCATAGCGTTACTGTTCCGCCTGCCAGTATCAACTCGAGGTTTGAAGCGCTGTAAGCTGTACAGGACGTAGGTACTCAGCAAATGCTACCTTAGGCCTCGCATTACTCACGATTCCACGACAGTCCCAGCAACGGCATCTTGGCATGAAACGGGACGGGTAGTGACGACGGCCCAGTCGGTGTCTTTATCCGACCGAACTTGGAAGAATGAAGCAGCGCGCAGGAGCTGACCAATGCGAAAGTGACAAAGTAAACAAAACGCGCGATCGAACACCCGTTCGTCTTCATTTCAGCTGCATTCTGTCTCCTGTTCCCTGTTCCCTGTTCCCTTGTCCCTTGTCCCTGTTCCCTGTTCCCTGTTCCCTGTCCCTGGTTCGTCGTACATACAACATGACCGCCCCACCACCCAGGGAGCCCTGGGCAGACCTCGTCGAACCCGATTTCCACCAGGTCAATCTCGAGATCGAGGATTATCTCAAGTTTACGCGAGGGTACAAGCTTGATTCTGGTGAGCGGTGATTGCTGTCCTCGAGTAGAATTCGTGCTCACCCCTTTGCATCTCTCGATAGACGATCAGATATGTCGGGACAATCTCTCACCGAAAGGATGTCCCCTCGGACCAGCAGCATGCCCCAAACGCCATACCATGCCTGCAGCATCAAACTTTGTCCCACCACCGCCTCAACCCTTTCACCCACGAGAACGAGAAAAAGTCAACACCATCTGCAAGCACTTTATCCGTGGTCTTTGTATCATGGGAGACAAGTGTGAATTCCTACACGAGTATAATCTGCGCAAGTTTCCAGAGTGTTGGTGGTGGTCTACTTATGGGTTTTGTACGGCTGGCGACGAGTGTTTGTATTATCATCCGAAAGTAAGGCAGAGAGAATGCGAGGATTTCAATCGCGGGTTCTGCAAGCTCGGTGAGTCCAAGTGCTTATCCCGTGCGAGGCGTGATTGACTGACGGCTTCATCGAACAGGTCCCGATTGTCCGAGAAAACATATCAGACGAGTGCTTTGTCCGCTATATGTCGCCGGATTCTGCCCAGACGGTCCAGACTGCAAATTCGGACAGTAAGCATGCCTATCGATATCCGCATCGAACGATACTAACCGCCTTTCCCGCGCAGCCCATCAGCGGAGCTTCCACCACCGGAAGCATACGAACCACCACCGCCACCCATCACTCGCGACGTCGGTCCCCCCCCACCAGGATACGGGAGGTATCAATTCTACACGCCATACGACCCTGCCCATTGGCAAGTGTGGCATAAAGGCGGTATGCCGGGACGTGATGGGTTCGGCGGTGGCGGTGGCGGAGGCGGCGGACCACAAGGAATCTCAGTATACGAAGACATGTCATTGCCTACCGCTTCATCGCATGATATTCCTACCGACTTTGGAAAGAGTCAGGGTGGGAATGCGTGGCGGTATGCTATGATGGTTAATAAGGGGTTTATTAAACCCGTGGAGAGGGGACAGAGGGGGTGGAAGTCGGAGGAGGAGATGAGGGGGATTTTGTGCTTTGTGGGTCACGGTGGATATGCGGGAGGAATGGACGCGCAACTAATTGTTTGCGTTGTCAGAGGTGTAATTCGTATGGACATTACGCGTCGATGTGTACTAATGCGGTAAGTGGCGCTTTAAGCCCTTGGGTCTGGTTAGACGGCTGACAGTTGTTTTTAGCCCGTTGCTGGCGATCGAGGTGGTCTGGGCAGGCGGAAAAAGTTTGGAGAAGAAGATGGACCTGAAGGGCCGGCGTAGGGCGCTACTGCGAACTTGTAACGATATCGCTGTCACGCAGTTGTATCAATCACAATACATCGGTTTTAGTGAATTCCATCCATCGCATATTTCAAATCAAGTTATGGCAAATTAAGTTCGCATATCATTAGTACATTGTCCATGTTCGTTTGGTCTTCTTGAATACATATGGCCCGACCTACGCGCTGATCTTCAGCTTCACAGTCCAGTGGTCACCTCCGCTCCCCGTTTGTGTAATCGGAACCCTGACCAACCAAGCTCTGAGCGATCGGGCCCCATCCTTTCCGACCAGGTTGGTTGGGAAACAACCAAACTCGGACGATGTGCTGTCGACTGAAATTTGAAGGGCGGCATCCGGCTGGTGGGCGGAGAGGACGATGAATCCCAGCGTTCCGTCGTATTCGACCTCGCAAGTCAGTGTGTCTGTGCAGAACACGGGGCGATTAGTACTCTATCGCAGTACGGAAGCACGTCCCTCCCACCTCTCGAAGCATCCACACTTTTCAGTCCCGACAGATTGGCAAACTTGTCGACCAATCCAAGCGGAGCGACCTGGACCATCTGTTCACCGCCCTGCAGCGTATACAGCTTTGCCACAGTGAACGCCTCGCAAGCGTTGTGTTCGAGAGTGAAGGACATCAAGGCCTGCTTCTCTGTCTCCCAGGAGACGACCGCGACTTGTCCGTTAGGTGAAGGGTTGGCCCGATCCAGACCGCTCGTATACCCATGTCGGTAAACGACGTATACCGCATTCAATCCGCGCTCCTCCACGGGCCGTTCCAACGCATCCATGATGTCCAGGAGAGATAATGTGGCCGTCGCCTTTCCCGGATGATCTCGGTCCCGGGTGTTCCATGCTGAGATCGTGGCGGACTCGAGGGAAGGGTACGGGACGTATCCGATCACGGGGGGTCCATCAGCGGTTCCGACTGGGTGGTCCTCTGCCGAGCAGGGAAAGATCCGGTTCGCCAGCGGTCTGACCGGTACGTGTTTGCTCTTGACGACTCTGGGTTCCCCGTTCTTTGTGTAGCCGACAAGTGCACGCACGATCTCCATGTCATGTTCATCCTTTTTGTCCGAGAGCAGGAGCGGGCCCGGGAACAAGGCGCGCAGGAGGGCGTGGTAGAGCGGGAGTTGGGCAGAGGTCATGAACATGTCGGGGTCTGGGATGTGGCATAGCTGGGAGGTGAGGATACTGGTGTATACGTTGTTGAATATGTGTAGTTCGTGGGCGTTGTGGAGCCATAGCAAGCCAAAGTCGTTGGAGTTTCTGTGTCGCAGTACTCGCAGATGTTAGAAGGGTTTCGTGGTGGTTTATGTGCACGTACCGAACGACGATCTTTTTGCCTTTAGTGGCCACACCGAGGGCCGCATGCCCATTATACATCCTCTCCGAATGACTCATACAGTACACTACAGCACCAGAACCCCACACCTGTTCCGCAGCCCGCGTCATCCCCTCCCACATGGCCGTATGCGCCTCTGCCCCCTCTGTCCCAGCAAGAAAACTCATACTCGCCTGATTATCGACTTTAACCCACGTGATCCCCTGCCCGGCGAGCAAGGTGAACCAATCGTGCCAAAACGCGTAGGCGTGCGAGGGGGCAGGGAGGAACCATGTGCCGGTGCCTGTTGGGAGGTAGGTTACGGTTCCTGGCTCGTTGATGATTCCGGGCATGTACGCCCTGTTTAGTGCGTAGGGACGGAATTCGTATTTCCGGACGAGGGGTGAGTGCGGGTGGATGCCTTTCCAGTATCCTTCGAGGGTCATCCATACACCGACATCACGGACTGTCGGGAGTGCACGTTTGATCATGTCGACGACGCCGGCGACGTCTGTTCCTAATGATGGAGCCGCGGTGAATGACCAGAGGGCGGCGTTCCATCCTGGGTTTCCGGGGTACTCTGTTCCGTCGTCTGAATCGATGTAAGGACGGGTGTCTAGCCATCCGTCGTCGAGCATGAATGATTGGATGGGTAACGCCACGGCCTTGAGTGAGGTGAGGAGGGATTCGAGGTTGCGTGCCGTCGGTTTGACGCCTGGCGACGCGGGTTAGCGTGTCCCGAACGGCTGGCAGGAGACTCACCTTCTCCAATTGAACTCCAAGTACAGAACCCGACACCCTCGAGCGGACTCGTCGGAGCGATTCCTGCGTACGGTTCTGGCTTTCCGGCGTCTTCGGTTCGGTATAGCCATTCCCTTGCAAGCTCGACTGCCTTACCGACGACGTTGTGTGTGTCCCTTGGTCCGTTGGTGGACGTCACGACGACCACGCAAGCCGAGAGTTTCTCTGATGGCGCCGACGTGGTCTTCCTGCAGCGGAGGTACATCCCTCCGGCCTCGCCCTCCTCGGCACGAGCAGAGGACAAGGTCGCATGTACCCCGGCCGAACAGACCGGATAGAAAGCGACGATCTGTTCCTTATCTGCCATGTTTTGAAGGAGAAGAAGATGGCAAGCCACGTACGCTTCGATTTGGTTTATTCCTGATATCCAACGCGGCTCGATCCATGTGGTCTGGGGACGTTCCCATGTCCATCCTGACCATGTCGAGTCTGCCAGCACTGCATCGACGGCGGGTAAGGGAAAATCCTGGAGGTCGTAGTTGGAGGCGGTGTATCTGAATTGGTGGAGAGCGGCAGTCAACATGATGGCGGTTCCGGTGGGAAGCTGGGGCGAAGAGGAAGAGGACGGGGAACATGGTGACTGTTATTTCTCAAAGAAGGGAGTCGCAATCCCAGCGTTCCGTGCGTGTTTCAGTTGCCCCTTGTCAGGTGTTACGCCGAGCTGACATCCGAGGTTGGCCCGAGGCCGAGGGGAAGATAGGGCTGGGGTTTACACTTTTCCGTATTTTACATAATTTACGTACAAGCAGGGTAAAATACGTAAATTCAAATTTGAAAGTAATTTTCCATTCCGATTTTTACTCTGATGAGCTCTTATTTTCTGATATTTCAGGCTGCAAGGCACCCATAAGGTCAAAGTCGACAGGTTAGAAGTCAGAAGATTCATACCTTGCCAACTACCTTGCCTTCGCTGGAGCGAGCTCGAGCCAGGCATATTAACACCTTTTGTTCTCAGACGGTTACGTAAGGATTTCCAGGTGTTTTGGCCTTGCGACAGTAAACGCTTTTTAAATCGAAAATATGGAAAATATGCGTAAATTACAGGGCGATTTTACATTTACGTAAATTTGATACGTTCTTTACACAAATCGCCCATCCCTAGGCGTAGACGCTGCTTCAACTATCGGGCGCCTTTTTATAATGTGATTCGTCATGTCGGTAGTATGTCGGTTCTCTGGCTGCTCCTTCGCTAATTTGATCAGTGGACAGTAGCTGTTTAGCATCAGCTGGGCGTGCATCGAACCAGTAGCGTGATCTACAGACCGTAGTCTCTCTACTGATTAGCAGATGGAAGGAACATGGTAGGTTCCTAGCGGTCGAACGTCGATGAAGAAGTCCAGCACTTGGCCTGCGTAATTGCCTGAATCCCATTATTTCAGATATTGTCTCTTATGGGCGTCTCCTTTCCTGCGCTACGGATTGCTGTCCGGATAAGTATCCACGCTTATGCTGCTTGGAGCTGCCTGCTCCGCGGGGCTTTGCCGTGCTTGATAGTTGCTAGGTAAGTGGTGAGTCTGACCGCCAAGGGTGCCTTTCTTAATCCCGTCCTCCAAGCCCGAGAGGTCATCGTATCCGCGTGAATTTTGCGTCGGTCGTTGAACAGGAGCCCACCACTTCGCTCCGATGGGCTGAACGTCGATGGACCACAACAGTATGACAATTTACCGCATCGAAAAGCCAGAACCGAGCAGTTGCAACCGCTCACCGATCAATGACGTGTATTCTTCGCGTTTTCTGGGGCTGTTGCGATCGCTTCGCGTTCAGGTGCTCAAGCCAAGACGAAACCTTGTTATCGTTATTTGACGAAGAGGTAGGTCTGCGATTCAGGCAGATATACAGCACTCGCATCATCATCATGGCAGACATCCAGGCTATTGCTCAGCAGGTATGTTCTCCCCTCTCCCCCTTTGCGGATGTATACGCTGCTGACCCGTGTTGCGTGTATAGTTCACGAGTAAGCTCCGCACGTCCGGAATATCCAGGAAAGGAGGATTCATAGCTTGTTGTTCCGCGTAGACTTTTACTACCAGACGTTTGATGCGGCTGGTAAAGACCGATCCGCGTTATCCTCGCTCTACGTACGTGCGTGTGGAGCTCTGCGTGGGCGGGAACGCTGATTTGGGATGTATAGAGGGATAACTCGATGATGACGTGGGAAGGAACGCAGCTTATGGGTACCCAAGCAATCATCGAAAAGATCAACGTACGTCCCCCCGTCCCCCCTCCCCCCACACCAAGCGGCACCTCAGCTTACCCTTGCCTTCGGCGGACAGTCCTTGCCCTTCGAATCAGTCCAACATCGTGTATCAATGATCGATGCCCAACCATCGTCGGCAACGGTCGCGAGCTTGATCGTACTCGTTACCGGACACTTGGTTATCGATGGGAATAATGAGGGGCCGATGCCTTATAGTCAGATGTTCCAGGTGAGTGTGGGCGTGGCTGGCGGTTGATGTGAGAGGATGTGAACGGGGATGTAAAGTGAGGACCACGGGATGGAAGAGAGGAGAACGAGGAGCGGCCGAAAGGAATGGTCAACGACCAATAACGTAGGACGGGGAAAAGGTCGATAAGAGACTGGGACCGTTGAGAAGAGCTCGGCAATGGGGGCTGATGAGACAGCCCAACCTGCATGGGAAAGGAGCACACGCGGTTGGCGCGGGGAACGGGCGTTCCCACCGAGCGAGAAGGTTTGGGATTGGAGTCGCAAATCGCCATGGCAGAAGACTGCACTAGGGAACCGGGACAGGGCGGGGAATCGTTTCCTGAACGAGGCTGGCCTACTTCGTGGAGATGGAGGCCATCGGAGAAAGCGATGGTCACCTCAGGCGAGGACCGTCAGGTGAAAGCGTCCGGATTGGGTCAACAGATTTGGGTATCGGTGTTCCTGGTCTTGGTCGAAGTAAAGTCCTACGATTCCGAGTCCGAATAGGTACCTCTGCCGCACGGGATGCTGGACCGGAGATTGGTGAACCGGAACCGATCAACCATGCATCGAAGCGAGTGGTTCGCCGCCTCTCGACGTTCGTTTTCAGGAACGTGCTTGTTGCGCTCGGTGTGAGGCGTTCTAGCTGGACGTCAACCCGGAAGATAGAGGGTGCGAGCAGATCTCCGGTCGCGTTGACGGAGTCATTGAAAAGTCGGACGTGACTAGGTACACCTCTGTGCAACTATGACACACCAGCAATCGTCTTAGACAGCTATATTCCCAGGCTGACACCCATTTTCGCAGCTTGTTCCCGACAACGGCTCCTACTACGTGTACGTGTGCCGTTCCATTCACCCACTATTCGTCGACTAACCTTGCCTCTTCTGCTTGCTCTTTCTTCTCGTTCCTCGCCGGTCTCGCCTTTCTTCGATCGCGCAGTCAAAACGATGTGTTCCGACTGTGAGTCCCACCCGCTTTGACATCCCATGCAAGCGTACAGTTCTGACGTGTGTTTCTTCAAGTGTCTTGGGTTAAGCGTTGCTTCCGTTCCTGGAGAGATGGGTCTTTTGATAGGTCCTGAAGATGTAGCGACAGGTGTACTGGATGTCTTACCAAAATTGATTGTTCATGCCTTATGTTAGGGGTACTCTTGGCGTCCTGACGACTGGCTGGCCCTTTTTTACGGATGCTTTGCGGGTTGGGCGACAGTGAGGCACTGTTGCCGGGTTCATGTCTAAAATAACCTTCGCGCGTCAGCAAGCCAAGTCGCGATAGTAAAGTAGAGATATCTGTGGTATGCGCCACCAGATAGCGACTATCCAAAAGATGAAATCTTCATTCAAGCCATCGCACGAATATCCCCAGCCTCAGCCGGGCCAGGGTAGACCAGTCCTTCGACTTCGAACACAGCTTGAACGCTTACTGAAATCCCTGGTCCTAGCGCAACAGATGTATCTTGTTGGCGAAGAGTCATCGGACTCTATCCGTAGCAAATTCGTTCTGCTGCACCTGGAAGTAAATCAAGCCCCGGTGCATAAAGCTCGGGGTTCGGGGAGCAGCATGAACCAGGAGCGACGACCCCGAGTGCAGGGTGAGCAGGTAGAGAAGTCGTTGGAAAACTCAACTGCTCCAAGCGATTTCATCATCTTGCTGGATTACCATATACGGACATTGGTAGAGGAGATGACTTGCATTCCGTTCCACTTTTCTTTCTTTCGCGAGCACCTGGGGATAATGGAGCTGCCTGTCTATATTTTCGCAACGGATGCTGGCACAGACGTGTATCGGACTAGATTATGGGATGCGCTTTTATGTTACATGTGAAATGAAATTACAGGTCGAATGCATGGTAGGCTTATAGTGACGGCCACTCCTGTAGGATAGTCAACGAATCTAGCGAAGATAGTACGCATAACCGTGTTTTGCATAAGGCTAATTCTTACGCCTTATATTTATGCCTAGTATAGAGTCCGTCTGGACCTCGACCCAAATCGCCTTCAATGGGGTGACTTGTTCCAAGAGAAGAAGGACGGTGAAGAAAGCATTCAACACACGAGGGAGTTGATTTGATGACGGAAGAGTCCATAAAAGTCGAAGATCTGTGGCCGCAGGAAGCTCGTGTTGGTCGTTTATCGCTTGCGTGTGATTCGGATACTTGGCTATTTAGCAGACGCGATGCGCCAGCGCCAGCGCCAGAAGATTGGTTGCTTCCCTCTTTTGCGTTGTACTTGGGGTGCCACACAATATTGTCAAAGGAGAGCGACTGCGACTGTGACTGCTGATTGCTCTTCTGGACCATCTTCTTCTTTGCCGGGCGACCCCTCGTCTTTGGTTTTCTTTTGGCCAAGTTAGCCTGGACGCCAGGTGTAGTCAGATTGCTGTTTCCTTGGAGATTTAAGTCACTGTCGCTGGACAGCTCACGATAATGGATGGCTTTTGCGGTTGGTCTGCGACGTCTTCTTTCAGATTGACGTGAACAGAGGAGTTCTCTTGTCGCATCTTCTGCCATTGCCGTTTTTGAGTCCTTTGCCACTGGGAGTTCGTCTCCCAAATCTGACAGAGTGACGACAACTTCATTTTCCCCCGTGAAGCCCATTGAAAAGTCAACTGATCTCCTCACCCTCCATACCTGGTGTTGATTGTTTGCAGCGTTCCTCCGACGGTGGTCCTAGATGCATTCCCGCCCTCCTCGTCGCTACGCAGGCCTGTGCCAATTGCCGTTAGGTTCTCTGAAGCTTCTTCGAGTAAAAAATGCGCCTCGAAATGGAAAACGGGGTCACTGATTTGCGAATCGATGTGTTTCTGGGAGACGTTCACTTTCACCTGCCACTGGATAACTACACATCTTTTCTTTGAGTCGCCTTTGTAGGCGCCGCTCGGATTCAATCGGATTTTCGACGCGCCTGTCTTAGGCCCAGGCTGATTGACGAAACTGACCACCGCAACATTCTGATTGACCAATTCTGCGATCATGTCCTGGAGTGCTTTGTCGCATTAAGATTTACAGCGTTGGTACTCGACATGGCGTTGTATCCGCTTCTTGAGCCCGGAATAACCTTGGATACTTGTCAGACTCCCAGTATTGGTGTAAACGGTGAAAAATTGGCCAAGGTCCGATTGGCTGAATGTGGCCAAGGCGTCCTTGCAACCCTTCTGCACTGTTGTCTCGACGCCTTCGAAGAAGTTTTTAAAAATTGCACGGCTTGCCTCCGAATCCTCGGAGACGCGGCTTACCCACTTCTGCCAACTGTCGCGCGTGGCGAGAAAGGCATGTTGAGATCTCACCGCACTACGCTGCAGCGGTACCACTCCCTGTGTGACGGAGTCCGAGGCCGAGAAGGGAGAAAGAACCAATATCTCGGTTGACATTTCGAGAGCTGGTAGGGTACGGAAGTAGCAGCAGGGGTAGCTCGTGAAGGATCAAAGGAGGATCTGGGAAATCGCAGCGGTCTGGCGAAAACGACGAACACAGATGATGGTGAGAATGGTACATACGAAGCTGGTAGACGCTAGACACCCCCGTCACTTGGACAGGTCTCAAGTATTCGCCTTGACAGGAGAGCAAGGCGTGTCCTGAAGGGCGATAAATGTCCCCAAGAAGAGGGCAGTCGCTCGTTTCTGAACTCCCCCGAAAGCAAAGCTATGTAGGGAGACGCAGATCAAAAGAGTAATCGCAGTCCTCAGGCGATAGGCGGTATCATCGCTTTGAGCCTTCAGGCTTTTGCATCAAAGGAGCATAGACTCTCCGATATCGGCCGACGGCTGGACTCTTCCTTGCTTGCCTAGATTATGCTGCCGTACCCTTTAGAGGCGCTTCAGAAAGGCCCACATCAGCTTTGATCAGGGGTTGGAAGTGTGGAAGAATTCGATTCTTTTATCGGAATCCAAGCGATATTCTTTGCCTGCCCTTTAGGTTGGATACAGAGCCTTCCACGCAGCAAGTCAGCAGACTTCAGACCAGGAGGCGATGCTGCTGTGTATCGACAGCGCAGCCATCTGTCCTTTGGCCAACGATCATACATGGCTTCCAAAGACCGCGACTGAGAGTATGGCCGCATAGCGACTGGCTTGCCGGGACTGCCGGAGAGGCGAGTGTCGGCGGGTGTCATCGAGGTTACAATGCTGCTTTTCGATGGGCCACCTGCCGTGATTCACGCAACATTAGATACGGGAGGAGCGCAAAGTGAATATCGTTTAAGGATTATGTACGAAGTTCGAGAGACGGGGATGTAGCCAAGATGGCTCGAGAGACCGAGAGGAAAACGGCGACAACGATTGAATTACCATGCTCTACGTTCTGTCACGATAATACGGCCAGTGATATTACCGCATTCGTTGAGTATCGACGGTTGAGATCCTGAACCGAAGCGGTGACACTAGCTGCAGGCGCTGATGATGGCGTTATAATCCATGAAAGTCAAACATATGAACTCGTCCCCGTCTCATACTTGCGTTTGTACGTACAAGATATTCCTCCCAATCGAGAATTACTGCAAAGCCTCCCTAAGCAGCGCACCCATCACCATAACATGCAATACCAGATGTAACACCGGTCCACCCAAATCCTTTCCCCTCGCCGAAACCAGCCGACCCCCTCCCGCTCCAGCCGCCTTGCCAAACACCCGTCCCGACGCTCTCCAAATCGGTCCGACGTGGTACACCGCCAGACTCGCAGCAAGATCATTGTAGATGGAGGATCCGATCCCTGTTGATGGGGTTTGCAGAGGTCGGTCTATCCATCGGTAGACGGTGAAGGCGGTCAAGCAGGACGAGAGCAGCGAGAAGGCGTAGTTGCGAATAACGGCGCTCATCTGAGCTTCAGGGATACCATGAGATTTCGTTGTTTGTGTGATCTGCGATGTGTCGTTCGAAGTGTTGGTGTCCGTGGGACGAGCTTGTTCCTTTGCAGGACGAGACAGGAGGTAAAAGTTGATGGTTGCCGGAATGGCGAGAAGAAAGTGCGCGAGGAACGGTGTATTGGAGTGCATTGTTGGTGGTGTATATCGCGTCTTGTATTTCTCATAATAGGCTGGAGTAGAGGCAAAGTCTGTATCGAGTCAATCAACATAGATGAACAACCAACAACCTCCAACGAAGCAGCCTTCCATGTCTCACATGTAAAGCGCGATCACACGCGTATGAATCATCAACAAGAGAAGTTCAAGTTGAATTGGGCTGTGTTGGCTGTTGGGCGGATTTGTTGGACTTGCCTTGTAGTCGGCTTTGAAGCTTTACTTCCAATCCTCAACTACTCGAGCCAACGACCCGAATGTCCACCGCTCGGTCCACAGGGACGGCGACCACGTCCATTCCAGCCACTGCTGCTGCAGGAGGTTTGACGATGACGGTGAGCTATCTTCCTGACAAAAAGGTCCTTCAACCAATTGACTTTCATCCTGAGTATAGCAACCGCCATCAACGGCATCCGCATCATTCTACAAGATCGCATTAGCAAATTATGTTACATTCGGCTGGAACCTAACGAGTTTATAGCAAGTCTACACCTGTTCATGATGGCACTCCAAACCTCTAAACATATTCCTCCCAGCGTTACCCCCGAATCGCTAACGGTCATCGCCACCTGCACACAGAACGGCAACACCTACAAAGTCGGCCCCACCAACTCGGCCGGAGAAATTGACAACGTCGTTCCTGGCACGGCGACGCAGATCGTCTGGAATCCATGGGAATACGAGCAGCAGGCAGGAGCGACGCCGTTGGCTGCTGCGACGTATACACTGAGTGTGTGGGATGAACGTGGACCGGGTGCGACCGTGGCGGGAGGGAGGTTCAGTCCGTATAGCGGCACGCAGTTTGCGCTGTATCGTCCACAGCAGTATACACCGCTTTCTGGTAAGTGTATTCGCTTCTCCTCTCAGTCGAGTTCGCTCACCTTTTCCACGATCATCCTTTGTCGCTTGCGCACGATCCTAGAATGGAATTGCTCGACCTGTTCGTCAGCAACGAGGATCGCAACGAATCCAGCCTTCCTCGCCATCTTCGTCACGGCGATGCTCATGGTCGTTTCCAGCTGGGGGTTCATCGGACGACGAAGGCCGTAGCCTTCTCTTTGCTTTACACTTCTCTCGGCTTTCGGCACGACATCTCAAGGACACTCCTTTCTTGATACTTGCGGGCCAATTTACGACATCACGACTTCACTTGTAGCACTACTGCTCCCGTTCGCTTCACATGTATCATACGCCACATCGTTTGATCACGTCGCATTGCCAGATCACGCATGTCAACATCTGATCATATGGCATCTCAATATTGTCCATCCGAGCTGGAATCTCCTTCGATTCACGTCATTGACAGATCATCATTCAAGGCGGAGCATTTCGGCGGTGCCGAGGGGTTTCTCAAAGCTTATCCAAGGCCCTTTGTGATACGATTCTTTTTCAAGAACCACTCAATCACCTCCACTCGGTACGCCCAATGAATTTTCAGGCCAGACTTTTGAACTGGGAATCTGAGCGGTCTTCCGAGGACAAAACGCTGAAGGGCCTTTATCTGCTGGATTACAGGTATGGTTCCCCGAGAACTTCCAGACAATCAAAGTGCGTCGTTACCCGGCGCAAGGGGCGCGATTCGCCTGTTTAGCGTCCTGACTCCTGATGGCTCCCCCCGAGTTCTACGATCGGCGCAAAGAAGCCCGAGCTTCCTTTCTCTTCCGGTTCTCATTACGGAAGGTCAATACATTCTGCCTATCAAAAGTAAGCTATATATAACGAAGCACATGCATGAAGGGCAGGCGGCCGTGCTCTCCGAGATCCTTGGAAAACAGTCCGTCGTAGCACAACGACGAAGCGATTGTTTCCTAGGCGATTAAGTCGGTATAACGAATATCAATGTCGAACCTGGAGCACTTCACTGACGACGAGAAGGCATATTTCTCAATACACCTCGGTCGCAGCGCCCGGGTCCGGGAAGTTTTCGGAACGAAGCTGACGGATCAGTACCGTGCATTTGCGATGGAGAGGGAGCTATCGGGGCATCCAATGCATATGTCACCTGGGCTCCTTGAGTTCTTGGTCGATGGTTCGCTGAGGGATTGTTTGACCTTGTCAGAATATTCGTACATGTGCAGTAGGCCTCCGCGGTTTGGCTTGTGGCTTCTTCGTTCCAGC
Source organism: Naganishia antarctica (assembly GCA_025758675.1). Taxonomy (NCBI): domain Eukaryota; kingdom Fungi; phylum Basidiomycota; class Tremellomycetes; order Filobasidiales; family Filobasidiaceae; genus Naganishia; species Naganishia antarctica. The sequence goes on along the minus strand of JANGFJ010000087.1, from coordinate 71,534 downwards.
TGTAGAGCTTCACATCGGCTTTTGGTTGGAATCCAAGTGCCTTGGAGCTGGGGTCCCCTTTCCTGGCGCCGGGCGTGGTGTACTGCACATGCTAAACACTTGTTGGCTTCATCGAGGCGCCAGGAAGGAGGCTGACCCATCGAGGATTGTCAAGTGGCAACGGTTCTCGGTGGAGTCCATCCTTGGGTAGATTGGAAAGCACTTCATAGAGATGCACCTTACTGCAGAACGGCGACGCAATCTGCCAGCGACAGCCAATGTTGCCTTATCCCTTCCGTCTTCGCTGCCGTTGCCTATCGCAGAAACAATATATATTTGAAAAGAAGTCTGCACTTGAGCAAGTTTTGCCCTCGACTATAGCACCTCCCTCGACGCCATCAGTCGTGGCGGAACCAACACTATCAGGTAAAGCTTCAGCACTATAAATGTTATCCGCGTGGGCCATGTCTCATCAATTCTCTTTTTTATCCGCTCTGCTAGCTGGTCTGTTGTCTTCGAACTTTGGAGGTCATAGTTTCGATTACACACTTCTGGTGGACCTAAAGGGCAACCAGATGCAGCCACAGAAGTCATTCGACCTGAAGAATTGGAACGGAAGTGACCTGGGCCGATTACGCAATCCCGTCCCCGACACACCGCATGATGATGCAGGCCTGCTTGAGTATGCGCAATGTCCATCGATCTTGCCTCCTCCCTGTGGTGGCCATCAGCATGCGGGTGCTGCCCCAGGTTTCTCTACCGATGCTCACGCGCAATCCCATCAATCTCCCATTCCGAGTCGTAGCGAGGCGGCTTGGAATTACGATGCTCGATTTGGGCCTGCATCGCAATTGGCCTTTTATTTGAGGTCCTAATGAGCAGTGAGCCTGTTTGGCGATCACCCCCCAAGGGGACCAATGGCTCTCAATATGTGCCAGACGATTCCAACGCCCTCTCACGGTTCCAAGGTCCCTATCAATCTTCAATTTCGACTCAGAGCGGATCATTGCTTGCCGAATACGATGCAGTGCACTTCTTTGGGTCCAAATCCGGGAGCCTTTCATCCGAAGTTTCACTCCCCGCTTCGTCGTCTCGCTGAGTATTCCGAGTATCTCGGTGTTACATCGAGTTACGACTCTAAACACTCTGACCGGTAACTCCATTCCGTACCGCAATCACATCCCAGATCAGCGACGTTCCAGTTCCAGCAACCAATCTCGAACAGTGGAACGAGTCATAATCTTGAAGACAGACAAACAATGAGCATTAGGAGTGGAGACCCGAATTATTGACATTCCACCGTGAATTCTCGGCAATGTTTGTGATATAAGGAAAGCTGAAGAATGATTGCAGTTCCAGGAGCTTCCTCCGGTCGACTTTCACACCTTATTCGTATAGTAGACGATTCCCAATGGTAATGTTCTATGTACAATCTGCACTTGCAATATACACGCAGCCGTGCATTCTCCATTCTCGTAGAGTTGGTGAACCACAGCACTTTTTCCTTCGCTCTGGTACAAGCCTCAACTTACATGGCTTCGCGGCCTTCGAGCTACTGGGACGTATATCTAAAGTGTTGGGGAAAGGCAGAGTGTTTTCCCGCCAGTCCACTATCACACCGAAGCCTACCTGAGGCATTGTGATTGTTCGTACGATAACAGGACTGCCCTTTTGATTTGAGATTGACATCAGAAGCTCTTCTATCGTCGTACAAGAGACGTTTCACTTTGTTCAGGCACGCGATAACGGAGGTGTTTCACGATTGATAGCGCGACCGAGTTGAATTTTGGAGGGCGAAATATCAGGAAACGCCGTATCCAGGTCAAGCATTCCAAACACCACAACGATACATCTATCTCCAACGACCGCCAACCACGACACATCCATCCTCTATACGCCCTCCCTACGTGGCCTCCTTGCCCTCCTTTTTCTTCTGCGCCTCATGATGCAACCAAGCAGCCACAGCCCCACCCTTTGCCGCAACCCCGCCATCATCCTCGGGCTCCACAGCCCCACCCGCATGCATCGCTTCCCCACCAGCCTTTACAAACCTCTCAAACGCACGCCACGCCGCACCCGATTCGAGCGACTCTCGGGCGAGGGCTACGCCGGCGGTGTAGGACGTGGCTTTGCCGGATACTTTGAGGAGTGCGGCGGCGTTGAGGAGGACAAAGTCTTTGATGGAGTCGATGGAGGGGGAGGTGTTGTCTATTGGTGCGGAGAGGTGCGCCGGTGTTGGGGTGTTGGGTCGGAGGAGGGCCGTGAATGTTTGGGCGTTGAGGGTTGGTGTTGCTCCGCGGACAGAGGAGAGCGGGTGGGTCGCCAAGCCGAAATCACGGGTAGGGTGGATGACGGATTCGGTGATGGTTCCGTTTTCGAGTTCCCATACCCATGTTTCGCCTTCGGGTGAAATTTCGTCGAGGCCTTCTTTTCCGCAGACGACCATTGCTCGATCGACTTTGAGTAGTTGGAGGACACGGGCGAATGTATCCCCCAATTCCCGTTTCGCGACGCCGAGTACCATCCGTCCCGGTCGAGCAGGGTTGATCAGCGGCCCGAGGACGTTGAATACCGTGCGAAAGTTCAACGCCCTCCGGACGGGCGCGATGTGTGCGAGCGAGGGGTGGTAGTGCGGTGCAAAGAGGAAGAGAAACGGCGTTTGTGGGAGGATTGTGGGTAGTTCCGTGGGAGGGAATGTGAGGGTGCAGCCGAGGGAGATGAGAAGGTCTGCTGAGCCCGAGGAGGAGGTGGCGGCTTTGGAGCCGTGCTGTGGGGGGATTATTAGTTGCGTTGGATGGGCGCCGAGGGGAGACTCACTTTGGCGACTCGGACACCGGTTCCGGCGACGACTACTGCTGCAGTTGTGGAAACGTTGAACGCATCATGTCCGTCTCCACCCGTCCCCACAATATCTACCAACCCGCGGTACCCATCTCCCTGTTTGTCCGACTCTGCGTAGTCCCACATGCCCTCCGCTACAGGTTCACCCTCCGACGTCGGCTCCGGAGCGAGGTTTTGCACTTGAACTGCATGATCCCGAAGTACTACAGCGCACGCGGCGACTACTTGCGGATCCGCATCGATTCCCGAGAGGGTGAGCGCGGTCAAGAACGCACCGACTTGGGCGTCCGTCGCGCCCTTGCCGTCTGGTCGACACAGATGCTGGAAACAGTGGGCGACATCCGTGGGGGAAAACTCGTCGGGTGTTTGGACGAGCTTCTTGAGCAGGACTTTGAATGTGTCGGGGGAGAGGGAGGAGGTGTCTGCGGCGGGCATGGTGGTGGCTGGGGATACAAGGATGGGGGATGAGGGAAGACGAAGGGAAGAGCCACGTGATTTTCATGAGCGAGAATCCGGTCAGTCGTGTTCGATCGCCAGCGGAACCAAATCACAAGCCCCGCATCGGAAGCAACCGACACCTTCCTATCAAGAAGGAACGGCCATAGTACTGCTCATATCCTTGGCCTGCAGCTTCTGTCAACACCTATCATCCAACATGTTGATCAAGCAATCTTACCGAGATGTCCCGACCAACGCAGGAGGAACTATGAGGATCATCCTCATCGAGCCTCATGTTCCGGAATACCCTTCTGCAAAGTTCCCCGGGTGTGTCGTCTTCAGCGAGGTACGCCCATAACCGTCCGTGACCACACATCAAGCTGAGTCCACGTGGTGTTGTATCTTCCGCAGATCTACCAAGTCACTGGTGTGTTTCTATCGATCCGCCGAACGAACCGTGTCCAAGGCTGATGTTGTCCCGTCCATTCTGCTTCTTGAAGGCCCGGTCGAACGGTTTGCTGGAAACATTGCATCGCAAGGTCAGTCTCCTTCTCCTCCCAATACAACTTCCGGATGTCATCTGACACCTTTGGACCTCTAGGCTACGTCGTAGCCTGCCCCTCGTCATTCCATGAATTCGAAGGTCCCGAGCCGATTCCTTATGACACAGAAGGTACGCTCCAGATCATCCTCATTCCAGATGGATTGCCAATCGCTTTCCATTCCTTCACCTGTTTTCCCCATACTCGCCTACAGGTACCGACCGCGGCAACAAGTACAAGGTCGAAAAGACTGTCGAGGGATACGACGAAGTACGTGCTCTTTATCGGCGTCGTAATGATTTTCGCAATAATGACAGTTGCGGACAGGACTGCACGCTTTCCATCGACCTGTTGATGGATCTGCCGCAATGTACTGGTAGGATTGCAGCCACGGGAATGTGTCTTGGCGGTCATCTGGTGAGCTGATCGCCGATTTGGGACTGTTTTCGAAAGCTAAACAACATCTGCGAATTTGTTATATAGGCTCTTCGGGTGAGGAAGGAATCTGCAAAGACTCGGGTATTCCGTCCGTTGCTGATGGTATCGCTGTGACAGGCCGCTTTTGATCCTCGAGTACTAGCAACATTTTGTTGGTTCGCAACAGAGTACGTCTTCTCGTTAAAACTGCGCCCTTCGACGTTTCCAGGGTCATCTCTAACCCGTTCTGCCTTTCCCACAGCGTCCACTCGGCCACTCTCGGTAAAGGACAATCCGACGACACATTGCTGAAGATCAAGAACGGCGATATGGACGGAAAGGGTGAAGTGACGCTCGTATTCGGAAAACAGGTTGGTATTTCCGTCATTCCCGTTGTCCACGGATCGACTGATGTTTGTGGAGGGTTCGGCTTGTAGGATACCCACGTACCGCGGGATGGACGAGATCTGATCCGGAAGACCTTGGAAGATCGCGACATCGCGTTTACCGTAAGCCGATATTCTACGAATCCGACCTGAATGACTAAACCCGAGAACCCTTGTGTTTACAGCTGATGGAAGTACAGGCCCAACATGCCTTCATCCGAGACAGCAATTCAAAAGGTCGATGGGACGCTGCCTTGACCCGTAGTCTGCAAGGGATGATGTTCGAGCTGTTTGATCGATGTGTCGTCCGTGATCTCGGACCTCGAGCCGCCAGTCGAAGCAAGATTGAGCATGTGTGCTAGATGGGAAATTGAATGCGAGCAAATGCAATATTATATGATGCGTCAAGAATCCCAAAATAATGAACTTTTCTTCCCGCTTGCTATCGCACGCCGACCCTTGGTGCAGTCTGTCACGCGTGCTAGTCTACCTCTTGCTCTTTGTCGGTTCGGGGGTTACTCCTCCGTTTGCTGCTGCTGCTGCGGCTTGCTTGGCCTGATCACGAGCAGGATATGGTGATGACCAGAGCATAAGCAAATATTAAGGGCACGAGGGAATCGTCATCTTACAGCAATCCTGCAAGACGTGCGCACATCAGTTCATCGCCTTTCCCGTATGTTGCAGACAAAAAGAACTTACTTGGCTTTCAGAGCATTCGCTTGCCTTGATAACATCCAGAGCCACTCGTCAACGTGTTGTTCCGCTAGAGACAAACTGACCGCCGCCGGACACTCACTCTTCGAGACGCTTCTTGGGATCACCAGTCAGCTTCTTGCCCGAGCCTTCTGATCTACGCGCCGCATTGGCTGATCAGTACTCATTTGACGGCGGTGGCAGGTTTTCCAAAGGACAAACTCACAATTTCTGGTTCTTCTCTCGGGCCTGAGTATATGGAGCCATGGTCAACACCCCTACTCCTTTGGCATCATGGTATGCGGCCACTGACCTTGTCCCTTTGATTCCCGCCTAGAAGAGCAGATACGGATGAGCGAGCCTCACTTGATGAGCGACGCAAACGAAACTTACGAGCCATCCTGCCTTGCGTTAAACAGCACTTTTGTAGGTGAAACAAGTTGGATGTACATTACTTAAAGCTGCCATGCCTGCAACAGCGTCGCACCTTGATAAAGGAGCGTGTCCAACCAACAGATGCCGAGGCTGAGGAGGCTGAGCAGCTGGCTGAGCTGTTGCAGAAGGGCGGGAAGCCTGAGTGACAGTGGTGATCGACGGTGATCGGGAAATGTGAAACGCGCTAGACGGTCCGCAACGTTTCACGTGCGCTTTTGGCTGGTCGTTCAGGTCGCTTTCAATCTCAAAGAACACACGACGGGAACCCAGAGCAGTCACAGAAGAGGTCAACAGTCCTCGTGAATTCCCATGGTTGCGCACCTTTCGATCCCGAAATATTTGGCGTTATCGAGCGTCAAAGGGATGGGCTGGAAGTCGCTCGGCAAGCCGGTGGTCTTCAAGCCTCGAATCATCTGAGACCAGTCAAGTTCATGTCGCAGTACGGCACAAAGCTGTCGATGCTTAAAGGTTCAAACAGAACACGACATCGATGAGTAGGAAGTAATACAGCAATTACATGCCTCTGTACAACTAGCAAGATCCTCCCAGGTATACTGGTGGCATACTGCTTGGTGCCTAAGATCGTATCTATTACAAATCGCATACAGCTAACGGCTGCCTCCTGGTACCTGGCGGTGAGAAATGTCTCATTCCTCCGGTGCTTTCGTGGCTGCTAAGGGGGCAATGCCCCGTTCTTGCAACGCTATGAGCCCTCTTCGAACCCAATACAACGTGTGGAGAGGCGACTGATACCAGTGTTGGTATTCCGGATGCGACGGCAATAGCGTCGGAACCGAATGATGGGAAAGCGCCAGGCCTTGCGTCGTCGATTGAAGTTCTCCCTCTTGCTCGTATGAAAGCGAATCTAGCAACGCGACATGTGCCCATCCCTTTTCGGCAATGTCTTTGGTGAAGGTGTGAGCCACGTCCGGAAGCAATCCACCGGCCGCCATCCAGGCGGGAAGATTAACAACGTCCTTGACCTCGTCCAGAATGCCTATGACGCCAAGGAGTATCCCGTCCAGTTTCGGCTCTTCTGTAACTGCATCCGGTTGACCTGCCGACGAAGCGGCATGTTGAGAGAAGAAGGTTGAAGAATTTGACCCGAAGATCTGTGGAAGGATGATGGCTGAAGCTTTGACTCCTCGCTGATCTACTCTTCCATAGTCGTTTCCATGCCATCCCATGGCAGCATCGTCCACATCCTTTCCAAGGACAGTTTCGGTGGCGTGTAGAGACTCCAAGGTGTATTCCGGGATGGGAATATGATTGAAAGGTTGAATGCAGGATTTGACGGTAGAGTCGTCGATCAGCAACGTGTTTTGCATAGTAGGATTAAAATCCGGATCCGGGCGGTAGAATCTCGAAGCTTCTGCAGACAGCGCCGGAAGACTCCGAAAGTGGTCGGCAACCTTTTCGAGATCCTTGTACGTCGTCGATTTTCTTCCTAGCGTGTTGAGATGGGGTAAGCTAAACAAGAACATCATCGAGCGAGATCTACATACCATACTGCGCCCTCGTCAAATCCATTTGATCTCGCGTCCATACGCCCAATACCCTTCCCGGCCGATTCTCTACCCTGCGGAACTGCACCAACAAGTCTTCACAGAACACGCGCTCCCGAGGATTGAGACTTGTCGGCATCGCCCACTTTCCAAACGACAGTCTGATCATGCTGTCAACGTTCGTTGGCTGAGCACTGCTCCAGACAAACGCCTCGTAGGGACGCATTTGTTGCACGTAGGCGCCTGAAGTTGCCGGGTGATGCTCCAAAGGCCGGGCGGGTACGAGGATGTATTCTAGGAATGCGGACAAGAACGGTCGAGGATAGACCCGACGTTGAGTATTTGCGATATGGTTACTCGAACGTTCCGATCGGACAAGCAACGCGCCGTTCAGATCCAGAACGACGAGCTTTCTCGAGTTGCGCGGGTCTATCTCATCCTGCTGAGAGTCGGTGTAATACACATTCGGTGAACATTGGGCTAGTTGAAGGTATTTTGATGTCGGATGGCGTTCCGTTACCGGTTCGGAAGCCAAAGCTTGGCTGACGTCGAATCTCGTGTTTGAGGGATTGAGTCGGAAGGGATGTTGGAGGTGTGCCGGTACCGCCTTTGTTTGTGTTATCGGCGCAAACTTTGCAGTAGGGTCGACAAACAAGCGGCTGCGTGCTTGGACAGAACTGACTTGAGGACTGGACCCGGGAGAGGTCCAGCCTCGATTCCCATGTCTAGCGGGTCTCGCGGTATGGGAAGAGGAGAAGCTGTTTGTCGAAAGAGCCGGTGAGCCGTTTCTCTGCGACCGTTCGTCGTACATGTCGCGTGAAGCAGGATATCCCGCTCGTGCGGAGACAACAGTACCTCCCTGCATGCGACGGAATGATTCGTGCGGCCCTGGTGATTGGTTTTGAAGCGTATGATGATTTTTCATTACGGCACCTTTCGACCGGGTGCTGTGTCGATAGCGAGGACCTTGTGCTTCCTGACCACTAAACGCCTGCTGAGGGTAAAAGTCTTGAATTCCAATGCCGCTGTCAAATGGTTGACCATCGGCTACACGTCGGGAAGGGTCCCAAGCCGCCCCTTGTCGTCGAGGACCAAATTCGAATTGATGATGATCGTCAGCATATCGATGATGGGTCGATCCTCGACTTTCTCTGGGTTGCGCCATCCTCGCAGATGTCATTGGCTTGGCACGCCAATCTTGTGCCGTACGGTGGGAAGCTCTACCTGTGGCAGATTGACGAGCTTGTTGTGCGGGAACACCCTGTGCAGAAACATCGTTTTCCGACGATTCAGATACCGATATCGTAGACATCTCCGATGCCAGATTCTGCATACCTCCTGACGGGCCTCGTTTTTCCCCGATGCCGGACTTTCCGTCTCGATTTGATGTAGGTAGTGGATTGCCGCGGTGTCTGTTGATGTCGTTTCGGGAGTCATGCATGCTAGCTGATTGCGACAGGGGACGAAAGCGAATGAGACCACGCGGTATTGTGCGAGGGATCTTCATGTAGCAGTCGTGTGGGCGTCGATCCTAGTTCCGTTTAGATGCTTCCAGGTGCGGTGTCCTTTGTTCCTGGGACCGCTGACGGCTGCTCCTTTCCAACTTATCCAACGCTTGAAGGATGAAGGCCTGGGTTTCGATTGTCCTCAATTCTGCTTCCGAAATTGCCATCACATGAAGACACATGAGAGCTCTGAAGACTCTGAATTCTGAACTCTCTGAAGACGCAAGCAAGAAGCATAATGTGCTGAGGTGCTGAGGCGTGCTGTCCACGACCGCAATGAGTTATGTGCGTGCCCTAATAGGTATAAAGTGAACACTTGCACTGACGACCCTGGCTTTGATACCGATTCGTTAAATCATTGAAACGCAGTCCGCATCACGCTCAAGTGCTGCGCCAGGGAGCTTGGCGGTTTGTCGGTCGCGACTTGCCAGGTCTGAGATGTCATGCTTTTGGGAGGGAGACTGAAGCCGTGGGTCCAAAAGCTCAGTCCGTGTATATATCTTATAAAGTGGAATTGGACCACCGTACAACAACTTCCATCAACTTAGTCAAGATTGGCATTTCGGATTGCCTCACGCCGCACATCCGAGACGCTTAAACATACTTTCCGCGACCGCAGGACCTTACTGTCCGATAGGCTTGGGATCGAGAACGTACTCGACGTATCCTACTTGTGCAGCGGCGATTCCAGACCCTTGACCGTTGTTGCTATTGGGCCGAGGTCCGACAAAGTTGCCTGGGAATCCCGGATCGAATGGCTCCACATCTGTATGAGTCGCAGGCTTTAGTATTTACTTCAATGCTAAGTTAGGTATCATAACTACACACCTTCGATCTCCTTGACTTGTGCCTCGGTCAATTTGAGCTCTAGAGCCTTGATGTTGGACTTCATATGCTGTGGCGAAGAGAAGGGGCACGTTCAGCTCGGCGCACAGGAAAACCGAGGTGACTTGTACAAACCTCGACTTTCCTGCCCCCAATGATGGGGAAGACGTAGGGTGCCTTCTGCAGAACGTAGGCCAAGGCAATGGTAGTGACGGATTCGGTTTGGTGTTCCTCTGCAATCTTTGCCAAAACTTCAGAGTACTTGGCTTCGGTTTCGGATAACTCGTTTCCGCCAAACATGGTTCGCAGGCCTTCGCCTTGTTTCTTTCGCTCCTCCAGCTACAATGAATCATGTAGGTTAATTGAGAGGCTGATTAGGCCACCTTTCGCTGGTACATACCTGTTTCTTCGACTGCAGTCGGCCACCTCCCATCACGTCCCACGGGCAGAGTGCCATGCCAAAGTGACGGGCCATGGGAATGATGTCCCGCTCAAAGTCCCGGCTGCGGATGAATCAGGTCAATAAGCGTTACATTTGTAGACGCTGGCGCGGCTCACTGCATCACATTAAATTGTCCTTGATACACGACAAAAGGCGTCAAGCCTTCCCGCCTGTAGAGTAGGTGATTGTATCAGCCATATTGCACAACGCAGGGAATGGAGGGATCACTAACTCGGCGTATGTATTCGCCGCGGCGACAATCCACGCTGGGGTGTCACTGATACCGAGATACAGGACCTTTCCGCTCAAGACCAATTGGTGGAGAGAATGCATGATCTCCTCGATAGATGTAGTGTGGTCCCACTGAAGAGCGGTTACGACAAGGTAAGTGGTAAGCAGAATGAAGGAATGAGTTTAGCTCACCCAGTGCATGTACAGGATGTCGATCTAGGTGCAAGCCAACAGTCAGAGACTATGATAAGAGAAAGGCATTTTCCAAGAACTCACGTAATCAGTCTTGAGCTTCTTGAGAGAATCACGGACGGACAGGTGCAAAGACTTTTTGTGGTTTCCGGTAAAGTTTCGGGATGGGTTCTTGACGAGAGCGTAGGACTTGTACCTAGAGTTTAGATATAGTATCTCTGTCAGCGGAGTAATCGGCACAGGCGACAAGCGTATTGACTCACGCAGACCCGAACTTGGTTGCTACGACAATTTGGTCCCTATTACCACGGGCTTCCATCCATTCACCAATCCATTCTTCAGACTGGTCGTCCTCTGAATTTCGAGGTGAATGAAGCGTAAGCCGTCGCGGTCTTGTGTTTCCGTTGCAAAGAGACTTACGGTAGATATTGGCGGTGTCAATGGCGTTACCACCGGCTTCGAAAAAGGCGTCGAGAAGCTTGAACGACTGCTCCTTGTCCATGGAACCCATAAAGTCTTTCCAGGCTTCACCGATTGACATTCCGCCCAAAAACAAGGGGGACACCCTTTCCGTCGCAGACAGGCAGGTAAGTTCATGTATCCAAGGCTGAGAAGAGCGCAACTCACCTGATTCCTGCTTTGGGAGAGAAGATCCTCCATCGGTCGAGAGGACTTTCAGGCTTGGGGCTTTGAGACAAACAGACCGAGCTCGATCAGCGGTGTGACATCCGATCATCTCGGGAGACTTACGCAGGGTCGTTCATAGTTGCAGTTGTAGGTGACTATTGGTTGTAGGGAACGAGATTCGAACTGGTGCGACTGCGACTGAGGTCTCGATGACGCGAAGGAATTGCGGCATAGAGCAAAGACAGAATCGCGATCCACTTCATTATATACAATCCGATGAGCCTCGCTGGAAACGTCGAGAGGTTTTCCAGCTGAGTCCCCTTGTGTGTAGACGGCATGCGTGTGCTCTGGGAGCCTTGATTACGCCCTGATAAGTTTGTGACGATAGCTGTTTGAGGAGACGTTGAAAGTGGAGAAGTCGCTAAAGTCCAGAAGTCGGAGGTGGAGGTGGAGGCCTCGTTTCTCTTGATACGGCGGTGGAGGCGGGCCCGGTGACTACTCGGCGTCTGCTTCGACGACAGCCAAGGTTCGCCATGCAATGATGGTACGTCCTATCACTGTACGTAGGGCTGACGTAGGGCGAATTTCGGTACAACCCTGTCTCCGAACGTGCTCTCTGAATTGAGAGTGACGGGAGTAGCCGAGGATGCCTGACTGGTGGCTGTCGATCAGTGGCGTCATGGGCTAAAGTTTAACCAAGAGCGATGCGCCACAGCGACTACCCCTCGTCGACCAAAAGGTGTATGAATGCCCATTAATAAATTCGGCTCTATTGTACCCATTGTGAATTTACACCATTTTACGCGGGTAAGTCTCGTTCAATGCACTTTCCGTCTCTTTGGTACGAATAGGGTACTATCGACCTTGCTGCGCGGTCTTTCTGGTGGACTTTGGGCTGAAGATGATGCTGGATGATTTGTCTGTCTTGCTGGACTAAGATTGCTGGACTGTTGTACGATGTTCTTCTCGGATGCATCTTGAACCGACGACTTGCGTGCATTTTGGCGAGAGGTGGTTGAGGGGATGCTGAAAAAGTCCATGTCGACCGGCTGTTTGCGTTTCCGACCCTCTGACGTCGTCGGAGGATGAGGTTCCGAGGGAGGCGACGAAGCTATGGGTCGCGTCCGCTCTTTGCCCTTTGAAGACGAGGCAACGAACGTCACTTCGTCCGAGTCAGAGTCATCGTCTTCCAAACTCCGCTTCAAGAGTCTTGAGCTGGACGAGGTAGCTCCGTTTGATGGATGAGAGACGGATGGAACGCCAGCATCCATCTTTGCCCGCGAAGCATCGCGAATCTGTTGCCGGAGGACAATGCTGGGATACACAAAAGGCGGAGCAGGTAACGAAGACTTGCCGGAACCCTTTCCGCCGATAAATTTCGACGTCGATGATGGATGAAACGCACCGAGGGTAGCATAAGGGCCGCTTGTCGGAAAGATTAAACTGTCCAAAGCCGAGGCTTGAGGAGTCGTGAGCGACGGCGGAGCACGAAACTTTCGGTCTTGTATCGTCTTTTCTCTAACCTTGCCGAGTAAAGTGGTGGGTTTCCCTAAGAATGAAATAGTCGGACTCAGTTGAGGATTGAAACGATGGTGCGAAAGGAACATACCTCGACTGGATCCGGCGGACGCTGCAGGCTTTTTGCGATATCCCAGGTCATGTAGTGTCGCTGTAGTGAATTGTGTCCTCTTTGCACGTTTCTCCATCTCTTCAGCCGCATAAGATGCCTTCATATCCTCTGCTGCTTGTACGATTTTCCTTTCTTCCTCCTTTAGCAAGTGCTATGCGAAGGCGGTTCGTCAGCTCTCGGTAAATGCGAAAAAGATGGACAAGAACACACCTTGAACACTCTCCGCCATGAACGAGGGGGTTTTTCCTCGTAGCTCTTGTAATCCGGTAGGCTCTTCTGCATCACAAATCGCTTCCAAAGATCTAGAAACACAGACGTGTTAGCAATGCCATATCATTCCTGATAAGCAGGGGCGGCTCACGATCTGTGTCTTTCTTGATGGCCTTGTTGATGATCAACGCATGTCAGCAAGCATTCCGGGGAGCCACCCCGAATCGCGACTCACAGGAGAATTCTTCTCCAGTTCTTCAAGCTGCCTAGCAGACAAGGTATTGAAGAACAGCGGATGCTGCTGATACTGCAGGTCTCCAATATCGTCGTATCTCGCTGCGCACCGCATCACGACTGTGGTCGATAATCGAACTTAGCGTTTGGCAGGACGAAGACTTGAAAAAGGAAACTTACTGCCTCGACAACAGTCTAGGAGTGACCTGACGCCCTTTTCACCGTCGTCAAAAAGGTCGTCTACGGACCCATCGCCGTCCATCACATCCTGCTGTGGGTCAACCGCTATACCATCACTTTTCTGTATTTCGTACCCATTCGCATCGACCTCGATGACCAAATCTTCATCCGCCGCTGCACCAGTCCATCGGACTTCGATAACGTCCCCATTTCGTGTCAACTCTGGTTCATGGCTGAGATCGATGGCCTGTGCTGGAACGTTTGATCTTTCCTCTACTATGATGACGTCATTCTCTTCCACACGTGAGCCGCCTTCTTGTGCATCGCTCAAGCGGTCGTTTCTGGCATCGACTTCGTCCGTCTCGATGGACTGAATTGGACTTGTCGGTTCTGTGAGCTGATGTTGTGACGGAACTTCGGACAGAGTCTCCGTTACTGCTTCTGCATCGAGCCCTGTTACTGTATCGACCACAGAAGGCGGTAACTGAAATGATCCTGGACTGCCGGGCGGTTCACTGAGCTCGGATAAGGGTGACGACATGACTGTCAGCGGAGAAGACGTGTCGGACATGGTGGTGTTTCAGCCGCCCTTTTTGGTTGGAGAATTGGAGAGACGTAGGGATATCTCGGGATGTAATGGTCGAGCAGGACATAATTGATGGCTAAAGCGACAGGGACGAGCCCGCTCGAGCGATGAAGTGTCTAGACCATAGATATGAGGATTCACTGCAACCTCTGCAACCTGGCAGCTGGCAGGAGGCGATCTGTTCAATTCAAATTCTGCTTCCGATTCAGCCATCATTTGCCGGCGCCCGACGCCACGAGCTGCGCTGCCACTTCGAAGAACAATAGCAAGTTGAGCAAGTTGAGTTGAGCTGAGTTTGGCTGACGGGGTTGCGTTCATGCCGAGAGAGGTGAGCGTTTGAGCAACATCGTGGAGACTCTGACATACTGGAGAGAAAATACTATCCTACCCTGGTTCAAAACATTACGTGTGCGGACATCCACCTCGGAACCTTTGAAGTGAAGAGGAACGATCGCCCCATCAGCATCCCCGTTGGATTGATTGAGGATACCATCAATTGATCGACAATCTGACCTCATACGGCATTTGAGCGCAAGCACCAACGTTCTGGAGGCTCGTCTTCCATCACATCGCCCAAATCCGAAAGGGTTTCGCGTTGCCTTTCGCTCGCAGCCTTGTCAGTCGATACTTAACGTCAACACCTACTCAACTCGCGGGCGTTCCTTCCTGATCGCTATCACCATCATAATCCTCCATCCTGCCATCGTCGATTCAGCAGCAACATGTACTCCCGACCACACAAACAATCCATGTCCGAGCTCAAGCTCAGGCGGCTGACCGAACACAACTCAAGGCTGCGGGAAGACTTGCACAGACCTCGGATCAGAGTCAGCGAAGCTAGCATGTCGTAGGTGTTCAACATCGCTCTCGTAATCTGGCGTAAAGCCTGACGGATGTTGGCTTGCATCCTAGACTGATACGATACTGCAAAGCTACGAGGGATCCCCTTCTTCCCTCCGTTTGGGGTCCGCTGCCAAAGAGCGAGGACCCGTATGCTCCTCCTCAGCAAGCGGGTTGCTGTTCCAGTACGTACTGGTTCGCTGATATTTGACACTTCTGTAGACAATTGCTGATTGACTCTGATTATTGAACAGCTATGTAAAGTGGGAGTAAATCGGCACACTCGAGGATGTAGAAGCAGGTCGTTGTGAAGGGGTTCTCGATTACGGGAAGGATGTCCCCATCAAGCAACTTCATAACGCATTTCAAGATGGGCAAAGGGGCGAAATGGCATGTAGGACACCAGCAGGTCATGGATCATGCGCAAGAGTTGTGCACAAGAGTTGTACTTTCAGTCTTATGTTGGTTGTACGGAAGGTTATTACGTCGTCACTGGTCCGCGAGCGCTGGACTTCCCTTTTATGCTGACAACAGCTCAGCGTACCAGATGGAGCTTCTAAAATAGAGCCTGATCAACCTTTTTGCTTTGACAATGTTTTATTTGTTTGTTTGCTTTTGACCATTATATACAACTTGTTTTCGTTTTGCCCATGATGTGAACAATCGTGCCTGGTCCATTCCAAGCTTCTTAAGCCATGCCATCTCGGCTGGCGTGTTTGGCGCCTATACCAAAGTCCTCTATTGATCCAAGAGACCCAAGAAATCACCCTTGATGCTACCGATTGCGAACAACTCGGTCTGATCTGTCCTAATACCCATCAGCCGTATTCTAACCTTTGATCCTCGTTTGATGCTCTGTGAGAGAGTGAATTAGCTCTGCAATGATTGATATCGGTCTCGATCTACTTACTTCGCCGGCTTGATCAGACACGAACGAGGGTGGGTTGGATTCCGGTTGGAATCGCAAATCGTCGGGAATATACTATAGCGATGAGCAAAAGTCAGCAAACCAATCCTCACTCGCGGCCGTCGATCCCTTGTTCGGTCTGCCTCGCCAATCAGAGACATGCGAGATGTTGTCAGGACATGAGCGATCCAATCTACTACGATGGATCTTTGTTACATAAAACATCATTGCCCGTAGGCTAAGATGTCCCTATGCTAATAAGTCATCACTCAACTACCTCGCAGTTTCTTGATTGGCGAGAGCAGGTACCGTTCCAAGAGCAACAAATCATGACTGAAACTCACAAAGGTTGAGACGAAAATTTGCATAGGACCGAGATACGCGAAGAAACCGAGCTGGGTCACAAGTAGATCAGTATTCAAACAAGGAAGATAGCAACAAGAGACTCACCTTTCCGACCTTGTCAACAATAGCATCGACCACTTCACCTTTGAAAGGCTTCATAACAATGGCCGAGTACTGAAGCGTAAACTCTGCGTCTCCTGACCCATACAAAATCCGACTTCCTGCCTGCAGGTCTGTCAGATTATCGATACTGTTGACAGCGACGACATAACTGCAAAAGAGAAAGGCAAATCAGCAAAATGTAAATCAGAACGGATTCCCCAGCAGACTCACCCATATCGACCATTCGTCGTCCCTTCTACATCCGCGTACAACTTTTGCAAGATGACTTCCTGGATCTTGGGCCCAAAGTAGGACGGATGGAGGTGGATCGTATGGGAAAGCTTTTTCATGAAAAACATGATGGGCAAGCCCCGTCGAACGACGATGCGAACGGGGAGAGAACCCTCGCGAGGGGGGTCACTCGCCGTCAAACAGCAGCACAACGACGCGTGTTGCTGTCCGGGTCCGTGGATCTCGGAAAGGGGGAACGATAACGCCGTGAAAGCGTCGTTGCCGGTTCCTTTTGTATGTGTTTGGTGCGCGGTCGAGCGTCCAGTGCTCCCGTTTGCGGTATGCGATGGTGGAAAGAAGGAGTGGGATGTTTCTGCAAAGCGACGAGTTTCGAGCGCGCCGCGCTTGGTCGTTGCGCCTAACCAAGGGCGCCTGGTTGGGTTGATTAGGTAATCTAATTCCCTTGAAGTCTGTCAACGCCGATAGATGCCGCTTCATCCTGTCGACTTTTGGATGCTCACGTTCTGAAAGGAACCTCGTTCCGCAAACCTTGGACATAACAAGCTTCGATGTTCCACATCGCGGTGAGCACGCAGCCAGGACACTTCTACAGACCACATACATGCTATGGTTATAAATTTATGACAGTCACAACACCAGACAAACAGCCAACGGCAGGTCGTCATACGCTAGCAAAAGTTTGTATCGTCACGCGGCGCGGCGGCTGTACCCCGACGAGTCACGTCCTCGATTGGCGTAGGCGAAGCAATTGTGCAGCATTTGGTGCTGGTTCATCTTCGTTGGTCAGCTTGTATCATAAGTCGTATAAGAAACATGAACACATATCTTGCTTGAACACAATCTACAAACTTACCTGGAGGCGGTTTTCCAGACGACGCGCCACACGAAATTGACGAACGAAATCTTTAGAAGGCTGTCTGACGGATCTGACAGAGAACGGGAAAGATTTGGGTACGTTTCCCCCATCATGTATCGGCCTCTTCCTGTGTATATATGACCTGCACCTAGACCACTCGCTGACACTTTCCTACGTACAGCATACATGCCGATGCTCTGACTTCGAGTCAAATTCGACAGGAGATCGGCATCAATCGAATCTCTTCGGAACATCAAAATTGACAACATATCTGCGGTGCACATATGTCTCAAGACATCCAAGCAATAGATCTCACACTCGAGGTATCCGACAACGATGATTCTGCTCCAATCTGCCTTTCCTCCTCGGAATCCACGGCATCTCGATCGAGTTCTCCAGACCCGGATGAAATTCAGATCATCGAAACGCCCTCGAAAAAGGCAATTCCGGGATCGGTCAAGAAGAGGACAAGGAGGAGAATCTTGCACTCGCCCGAGCCGGATACCTCAGAATCGCTGCCGCATATCTTTGCTGGATCGTTGGAGATGGGTATCGCAGGTCCGAGTACCGGGCATGTGGACGTTGGGGGATCAGTGACGGGGAATACTTTCACTACTTCGACGCCGAGATCCACCAGACCCAAACCCAGGCCGAGAAAACGAGCTCAACTGTCTTTGAACAGTATCGATGTAGCGGATGTGTTAGACCCAGATGTTCCACGTTCCAGTTTCACAGCAACAGCAACGGAGACGGCCGAGCGTACACCCAACGTTCATCCCGAAAACACGACCAGCGGAGATGGAGATATGACCAGATCTGGGAAACGAACGAGAAAGAAGACACAACGCGCGCTGGACTGGGAAGCAACAGCCGAGCTATTGAACTTCAGGAAGGGTCTTTCGACTTCCACTCCTTCTCGCTCGGCAACAGCGGAACTTGCAGCGGTTTCGCACAATACTCCCGCGGTGCCAGAGATATCCACAACAATTGGAACAAGATCGACAAGAAAGAGTCAGGGAAGAAGAGAACCAGTCGTAACGGCGGAACGACCGCGAAATACTCCCGCGGTGCCAGAGATATCCACAACAATTGGAACAAGATCGACAAGAAAGAGTCAGGGAAGAAGAGAACCAGAAGTAACGGCGGAACGACCGCAAGGCAACGCCACATCTTCGGAATCGCCTCGGACGTGGTCGCGGAGCTCGGACTTTGAGGATGTGACGGATGGGATATCAGCGGGAAGAGGGGTCCCGACTGGATGTGATAAGAGCGTCAAGAGAACATTCAGAGGGCCGCCGAACTCGATCAGCCTAGCTCCCGGATCACCATCATCTAGGTCATACGTGACGGAAATCGATGCAGAAGTGGATCAAACGTCCGCTGCGGAACCCGGTCCGTCAAGGACATCGCTTCGTACGAGGAAGAAGAGCCAACGGGCGATCGATTCCCAAGCGACAGCATCGTCATCAAGTTTCGATGCGCAGCCTACATCTTCTCAGTCCAATTCAGTTTCGACAATAGCCGCATCGCCGTTCCGAGCCTCATCAATTGCCTCGACGTCAAGCCAGTCTTCAGTCAGTATTCGACAGCTCATGAGCAGAGTTGGTTGGTGGGGGGACACGGAAGGGAAGAGAACAGAAGGCGGCGTTCAAGATAGTCTTGACGGAACAGACATGGCGCATGCGACGACCGATCATCTATCCAGGGTAGAAAAGACCCCGGAGATGGAGGAGGATTGGTGTGTCGTTCCTGCAGCGGAAACACCAGACACGGCGAAACGCAACAGGAGGCGCTCGTATCCGGTCCCCGCAACGCCACTCCCGTTAACCCGTAGTCAAAGGAGAGGTACCGTTTCAGATGTGGCGGAAGAAACCGCCGAGACAATATCCCCGGTCCGCAGAGGATCCCGCGAAAGAAGAGCGAGCGAGGCGATGAAGGAGTATGTCGAACAAAGCGGCCCGAGATTCTCCAAGCGGTTGTGCCAAAAGAAATTACCAGTCAGTTCCGGTCTCCGGTTACCGACACCGCCGCCTCTAGACTTTCCAGACGATGTGGCGGAATCCGTTCAGGGTTCGCCAGTTCCCAGCCTACGCATGGGATCGCCATTGCCCGTCAGCGCTCCGTCCGGCTTTTCATTGACGACTGCGCCATGGCATCCACCAATGCCGGCAGCCCCGACAGCGCCTACTCCTAGCAGTGTGGTCGCAACTCGAGCAAGTCGAACGAGAAGTATCGCGCAAGCCAATAACACCAGGCCGGAAACGTCATCTCTACCGGTCCCGCCAGTTCCTCCATCCTGCGTTTCGGATCAGACATCGGCCGAACCGGAGGATGTCGAAGCGATTCCGTTTCCGCCATGCAGTACCGACGAAGGAGAAAACGAGTTCTTTACAATCAGCGACTTTCAAGATGACAGGTTGATGGCTGCTTTCGCCGCGTTGGACACCAGTGGGAACAAGGCCATGAGCGCTGAGGAAATCGCGGAACTTTGTATGGAGCGGGGGTGGCTGTCGAAAAGGTTAGTCGGTCATTGGGTGATATTTGTCACATAATGGCATTCGAGTTGATTTACCCAATTTTCGTCAGCCTCGGCGCGAATGCCGCTGCTTGCATCTCTAATACTCTTCGTAGCTATGAACGCCGATTTCAGAACACATCGACGCCAACACGCAAAACGATACTATCCCGACGGATCCTGTTTGGAGGTTTTGCAGACGCATACCTGCTCCCGGGCCTCCATCCCGGCATGCTGAAAAAATTGATGAAATCCTCCAACGGGCGTCCGAGAGGTTCCTTTTGGTATCTTGACGGATGGTATGGCTCGGCGAGATGGAAGAGTCCGTTTTCAGGGTTGGAGCCTGGTAAGCCGCTTTCATACATCAATCGGGTCAAGGAGCTAAAGCCATGTACACAACTGTTGCTTCAGCAGCGCTAACAGTTGCAGATACGGAAAAGCAGCTCTCCACACGAAACGGAAATCCACTCTCGCCAGCTCGAAAACCGCTAAGAAGACCTCGAAAAACGCCTCAGGTGGCTGCGAGACTCCCTTCTCCCACAAAGGTCACTGTCAGTCTCCCTTCTCCCACCATCATTCCCCGTCCGGCAACAAAAACCCCCGGTCTCAGGCTTCGCCTAAACGTTGGGAAGACTGCAACTTTGGAAAAGGTGGTCCCTTCTCCGCGGAGGGTTATGCAACGTCGGTTCGCATCCAAGGTCCCGCCCAAACACCCATTAATCGCTTCAGAGAAAGAAGGTTCATCCGATCAAAGCGATGAAGAAATGTCGTCCCTTGGTTCCAGTGAGACCGAATCTGAATCTGCCTCCACGTTTGCCCGTTTCGACTATGTTTCGAATTTCATGTCCGACATAGACTCTGACGCGGAGTCCGACGCAGACTCCGATTCCAAAGATTCCGTCATTTCTACCGACTCTTCCTCTCTAAACACACAATCCGAATGCCACCCTGCCGAAGCGTTCTCAGGTAGCTCCCAGCAGAAAACAGGCAGTACTCCGACGATTCCGACGACTTACCTTTCGATGTCAACAAGCATCAATGCAGCCATCTTTCCAGATAATCCCCTCGGGCCTGTCACGTGGGAAAACGGTACACGTGCTCCTACCGACATTTACACATTTGACGATGCGTCGTCCGAGGAAATTTCTGGTGGTGTATTTGACGGCGATATCGTGATGGAGCAACCCGACGGAGTATCTGGAGTGTATCAGACTTTGGTGCCGTCTTCAGCGACGCGAAGTGTCAGCCCTGGTGGGATACCCTGGCTTGAAGACCGAACACTGTTCCGAGAGCCCCCGGAACTCTTCGATGGGGATCTTGACAGCCCGGCGACATCGCCTGAATCCTACATCAGTCCGCAAGATGACGATAGTCCCGGTGCGGATGATGGCATTCGAATTGCGCCTAGTGATGATTTAGAGGAAACATCGGACGGATCTCTGGTCAATGCCGTACAAATGCTGAGAGATTTGCTGCCGGTCGACTCCTATCATCCAAAGTCGTCGACGAGGAACGTCTTGTTAGGTAAAACTCGCTCTGTCGCTTTGGAAACGAGCAAGCAAATCTCGAGATGCATGCGGATCAGCAGTAAAGATCTTTCGAAGATTTCGCTCGCGTTGCCATCGGGCTCGGTAGCATTTCCCTTGTCGTCGCTTCCAAACGCTTCTCACTTTCCGCCATCTGGTCCGGCTTCCACTTTCTGGAACCCGCTTTCAAGCCCGACGACCTGCGAACTCCCAGCTAAGGATCAACTCGGCGACGACCTCGATCCCGTACCAGATCTTGAAGAACAAATGTCACAAATTGACATCGACTGCCAGGAGGTTTGCGGTTTTGACAATACGGATGACTATAGCAGAGTATCAGACGAAGTCAAGGACGCCCATCGCTTGTTGAACGAAATAATCAGCGGCACATTCGATCCAACGTCAATGGCGGGTCCGGAGAGTGTGGAACTGGCAGAATTGGATGATGTATGGGGTATAGGTCGTGGACCGGCTACGACAACATTGGTACCATACCGGTTTCTCCCCGATGGATCTGGTGCTGCAGGTCTGACCGAGGCAGCAGGTCGTGAAATGGAAATGCAAGTGAACAATCGGTCTATCACACACAGCACGGTTGCAAAGCGGGAACCTACCGGATCTCGCGAAAGCTGTCGAGCTGCCGCTTTCGAAGGAGCCATCGAAAACGTCGACATGCGTATGATAATCGATGAGGAGGATCAGATCGGCATCAAAGAGGTGGATGATGCAATGATGTACTCCTGGGCGGAAGAGGACCTGATCAGCGATATGGCGGAAGACTGTTCGACGTTATCGGAACATGACATCGAGTCTGCACCATTGTCGCGGGATCAATCTGCGGAAACCGAAGCTGGCCTCGAACCCGTATCTAGCGGAGGAACATGTCCAAAATCGATCCCGATAGCCGTGGATCCGCAGGTCTTGGGCAACGTCAGGCCTGCAGAGTCCAGATTACCAGCCATATTGCCAGCTGCGCCGGGGAGAACTCAAAGCATGACTGCCAGCTCCGTAGCTGCGTGGAAACACGGAAGACATCTACCTCAAGGCTCGAAGGCTATACCGCCACTTGCCGTCCGTCCGCGGGCTATGATGAAATGCGTATCGGCAGCTCAAGCTAGGGCGATTCAGGGGACTAAACCTTTGCAGAAGACGCCTACAGCCGGAGACGCAGTGAATCGATCACCTGGAACAGGTCAGGCAGACCCGAATGAGCCACCTGAACCCGAGTCAATTATCGTCGACAATATTGCTGTTTTCGCTCTGGACTGGAAAAATGTCAGGCTCCTTCGCCGAACTGACAGTGACTATAGTGAGTTCATTCTTACCCTCAGAATCGTTTGGCTTGTCGGAAGCTCACGAGTTCGATGGTTCTAGTCAACGTGACCACCCTCTGTCGTTCCTTGGCAAAGCCCGAATTGGAGGCAGAATTCAAGGGACTGCCAGGCTGCGCCGAAGTAAGAGGACACCGGCTTCGGCATCTCAACGGTTTCTGGGTGCACTTGTCATTGGTGACTGCGAAAGCGACAGTCCTCGAAATGCCGGAGAAGCTCGGTGAAGTGTTGTTACATCCCCACTTGGTAGAACGCGTACGTCTTGCTAGCGTCTGTTGGCACAACCGGAAAGTGGACTAAACCCTTGATGGCTTTGTTCAGTTCCCTGCGCTTGCAGAGTCCGTTGCCGCTATCCGTGCGATGGTTAAAGGTCTGCCCCGATTCGGACCGCCCTTTGGCTTCGACTTTGGGAAAAACCGCGCCCTCGCACAAACGATTTCAGCACCTGCTGAAAGGTCACAGAGCGTCACAGACTCTGCAACTCAACAACTCCGGACTGCAAGCGTTGGCGCAGCTTCCGCTGTGTCCAATGTGTCTTCAAGAACGCCGATACCATCAAGCACTCCGCTCAAGCGGCCCAGCCCGCCAGTCCGCGGCTCACAACCAGAGACGGCTGAGCCTCCAAGCAAACGTCAGAAATCCGCCGATACGCCGTCGACGACGCCGACGACCAGAACGGTACGCGTGTCCAGGAATGTGAGGCCCATTATTCCATTAGGCGTGACAACCACCCAAGGCCCTTCTCCCTTCAGCCACAATCTACTCCGTCCGGTCGAGCTTCGCGAATGCTGAGTGTACGGTACGAGCTCCGACAAGTCTTGTTGACCCTGTGTAATGAACCTTCACGCCTACTAAACGACCACGACTCGCTTGTTGGAAGCCAACCTGCGTATCGACGACAAACTTCCGACCTGTCGAGCTGTTCATATCGGAATGGTCATCCCGACTTTCCGACGCATAATCTTACAACTCACCGACGAAACCATGCAGTGGCCGCATCGTTGTAAACATGTTTCCGGTATCGGTATCGATGTAACATGCATGTTTCCAGTGTACTCATCTCCACGTTTCCGCCACACGCGACGCCACCATGCCTTCGTAAGACTCGATATCGATTGTCAGCCCACATTCTAGCTTCCTGGTACGAGCACCGACAGAAAGACATAGCGCCAGACACAGCAAGCCTGAGCTTTTGACAAGAACGTATCTGAGTTTCTCGTTTCATCGCCTCATGCCATTCCAGCTGCAGTGTCGCTTCATTTTCAAGTGTTGAGAGATTTCAAAATATAATATTACGAAGCTTTAATTTTCTTAACGGCAGGGGCCCCTCACGAATCGCCCGGAATGTCTCGGAACGGATGCAACGGATGCAGACTGCATCGCACAATCCCGATCGTCCAGCCAAAGTCGGGTGAGTGGCGAGTATGATGAGTATGATGGGCGTACAGTATATAGGTGGCGAAGACCATCATTCTGATACACATTCGACATATAATCTCCTCTGTCCTTATATACCCCTCCTGTATCATACCACGGGATCCACCACCGCCTATATTGGGATAGTACATCGACTATCCTGACCACATCTCGCACACTCTTTACCGTATTCTGTCATCAAGAAAGTGCACACAAGTCAACGTCCGGTGTCATAGTGTAAGTCGTCGATATGGAAACTCTTATCTCTTCGCTTGTTTCGATACTTATCTTTCTACTTTGCCGCCCGCCAGATAAGACTCCCGTTTTATGTCTTCTGAGCACTTTGCAGGAGTACTGGGCGACTACACCTCAAGCGATCAAGGACGACACCATTCTGCCTCAACTGCTCCATCAAAAGCTCTTGTCACGGCTCTGACCTCGCAATACGCAACGCATGCACCAACTCCTCTTCTGACTCCACCCGTCAGCGATGCCGAACCCGAAACACTGCCTAAACGCCTCACCAATGTCACTGCAGACGGAAAGCAGCATACCAGTCACAACCCCTTGATGCCGGTACTCCAAGGGCTCTCTAGGGACCAGCAGGTTGAGGCGCTGTTGGAAAGGAAGAGGATGCTTGAAGCGTATCTACAGGCGTTGGTGAAAACCCGGGATCAGGAGTCTAGCGGGAATGTCAATTCATCTCAGAATGAGTCGTCGGTCGTTCAGGCCGTTCCAGTACAGCAATGGCCACAATCAGCTCTTCGAATACGCAAGATATACAAGCTGCCCAGAGTTCGACGGATTCGACTGGCATTAGAGCATACGCTTCGTCAGCAAGCATCGCATATCCGGCACAACGCACATGTCAACACTATCCGGATCATCCCTGAACAGGACTCGTCGCTGGAGAACGACAGAGACACGGATGAGGAAATCGAAGAGGAGGTTGTATTCCAGCCATTCCGTCGGTCGGTAATCTCTCCGGCTACTTCAACTGATGGTGGACCCAAAATCGGATCCGAACCGCCACAGCCAGAAATTCAAGATCTACGCATGCAGCTACTGCAATCTCATTTCGCACATCTGCTCAACGTGGACACGCAGCGTACCAAGTCGCAAATATTCCCGAATACACCGAAAGTCGATCACGCCTCTATTTCCCGTCAGCTCCGCTCTCTCCGGCTGACGAATGCCATCAACGCTGGGAATAATCCGATCCGATATCCAAGAGGTCATGTGGTCAAACCTAGCGCATTATCGCACCACATCGAGCTCGACACGTCAGATGGAGAAACGACGTCGGCCTACCTAGACCTGCCGGTTATCCTTGCACCACCACGACCGGAAATTCTGGGCAGGATCGAAGCAGTTGCTAGATCACTGCAGGAAGCATTCCCGATGGACGCCGAGTCCCTCGAGCCTTTTGTCCGGAATCCGATACAAGGTTTGACTCTGGTTGACCCAAACAACACAAGTAATACTGGCGAAGTATACTGGGACAATGGCGTGGGCAAGTTGCACCTCGACGACGATATCCAGGACACCATTCCGGCTGGCGACGTACACATCTTTATGGATCATTCGAACGTCTTTCTGTCGCTGATCGCCACGCTTCGAAAGAATCCACCCAGCGATCTACCCCGCCACAAACGTAAAGTCCTATCCCTACCCGTCCTATCGCTCATCCTGCAACGCGGACGGGCGGTCCATCCCAAATGCATGCATCTTGCGGGTAGCAGTCCCCTGATGCAAAGTTTTGATCCTGCCGTCAAGCTCGGATGGGAGTGCTCGGTTCTCAAAAGGGTTGCCGCTGGAGCCGTTATGTACGATCTCAAACGAGGAGCAATCGATGACGGCAAGCCGAAAACGAAGAAGTACACAAATTGGAACAATCAAGTGAAAAGCGCTGTTCAGTCTCGGGACTTTGCCGCCAGCCAAGGCACGCCGCGGGTACCTGCAAATACCGCATCGGAATACGAGACAATCTCCAGTTCGGATACCGAACTCGACGCCGTCCCGCGATCAACGGTCATTCAGTCTATGACACGAAGATTCCAGCCCTCAAGTATTCTGACGAACGACAACGTTCCGCCTAACTCGAATCGCATGAAGGAGCAAGCGGTTGACGAGTTGCTCCATCTCAAGATGTTACAAACGATCCTCGCCCACCGTCGCAAGCGTCCCGGAACGATCGTCCTCGCCACCGGTGACGCCAGAGGTGGTCAATACAATGAACACGGGTTCCTCGGATGTGTTCGCGAAGCTATTTCGCGAGGGTGGAATGTCGAGCTATGGGCCTTTGAGAACGGCATGAGTAGGAGTTGGCTGGACTGCGCTAGGCGGGAGGGCTGGCTCAAGTCTGGCAGGTTTGCCGCGTGGAGTCTTGATCACTACGTCAGGGAGCTGACGCAGGTGGTTGAATAAGGAAGGGCGGTAAATCATTCGTTGTACATGGCGCCTGGGGCTACTATCGAATGACGTCTGATACTGCAACAATAATACA
Source organism: Naganishia antarctica (assembly GCA_025758675.1). Lineage (NCBI taxonomy): Eukaryota > Fungi > Basidiomycota > Tremellomycetes > Filobasidiales > Filobasidiaceae > Naganishia > Naganishia antarctica. Next base: position 45,040 of record JANGFJ010000087.1, on the reverse strand, counting down.
ATCACATATTTCAATCTGCATAGCTTCATTCTCAATCATTGTGGTACAGTGCGCTCGGGGACAGGCGGAATTTAGCATGAACGGACATAGCTTGGTCCGGCGTGTCTGATAGAGTGACATCAGTAGTTTCGTCTGAACGCTGACCGATCAACATGACAAGTGTACCAAATTGCCATTAAACCTCCTCCATCCGCCTTTTCCAGTTCCAAACAATTGTACAGCTTGCCAGAAGCGACGTACACTTGCAGTACGACGTTTATGCTGATGAGGGCAAAGAAAGTCAGACAATCAGCTGAATTGCGTTTGACTGCTCGATTAGTACGGTTACCCCTTCCGGCGGCAAAAGATGAGCACCCCCTGAGCACCTGAGCCCTTTAGGTAAGCAGAATACTCGGATACAAGAAAAAATCGGGGTTTGCGATCGACCGACCCAGAGTTCGGGCGGGATAATGACTCGCCTACGTCGGTATTCGTGAAGCAATTCAGCTATTCAACGGCTATGCCCATCGCATTGAACAAGATGACGTCTCAAGCTCACATGGACGACTCCCGAATCGCCGGTTACGATCCCTTGATCCCGCCGAATTTGTTGCGCCACGACCTGCCCTCCTCGGAAACTTCGCAAAAGACCATTGCCGCGGCTCGACAGACCGCAGCCAAGATCATCCACGGGGAGGATGACCGTCTCCTGGTCATTGTCGGGCCTTGCTCGATTCACGATCCGGCGCAAGCACTCGAATACGCGAATTTATTGCGAAATGGCGTCAAGGAGGGTCGATGGCCCGATCTCGGTATCGTCATGCGAGCGTACTTCGAGAAACCGCGAACGACAGTGGGATGGAAAGGGATGGTCAACGATCCTGACGGAGATTGTCTCTGGCAGCCCCTCTTCTCACCGTTCTCGAAATATATTCTGACTCGCAGCCTTACTTTTTTTAGACACCTTTCAAATCAACAAGGGTCTGCGCCTCGGTCGAGAATTGTTGAGAGACATCACAGAACTCGGTCTACCAGTAGGAAGTGAACTACTGGATACCATCTCACCTCAATTCCTTGCCGACTTGATTTCTTGGGGCGCTATTGGCGCCCGAACGACGGAATCCCAATTGCACCGAGAATTGGCCTCGGGTTCAGGTTTCCCGATCGGTAAGCATTTCATGGCCTTCCGGGTAGCCCTTAGCTCATTCAACGATGTCCCGCCTACAGGTTTCAAGAACGGAACGGATGGTTCGGTGGGTGTCGCCGTCGACGCGATGGGATCCGCCGAACACCCTCACTGCTTCATGGGTATCAACAACCAAGGCATGGCCGCCATTGTCAAAACCAACGGCAACAAGGACGTCCACGTCATCCTCCGAGGAGGTACCGGCGGTCCCAACTACGCCAAGGAACACGTTCAAGCAGCTCTCGCCGACATGCGAAAGAAGCGACCGCAAGCCCCGCACGCGTCCCTCATGATTGACTGCTCGCACGGCAACTCGAACAAGAACCACATGAACCAGCCCAAGGTTGTTACGGATATCTGCCAGCAACTTGAAGAGGGTGAGACGGGTATCACGGGTGTCATGATCGAGTCCAACTTGAAGGCCGGAAAGCAGAACGGTGAAGGAAAGAAAAGGGAGGATTTGGAGTACGGTGTTTCGATTACGGATGCTTGTGTCGACTGGGAGGTCAGTTTGAATCTTTTTCGCTACTCTATATGACGGTACTGACTTGTAGGATATTCCTTGCAGACAACCGTCGACATGCTCGACCGATTGAACGCCTCGGTCGCCAAGCGAAGGGAAGCCGTTCAGGCTAAAAAGCAATAATTCACCTAGGCGAAGAAGGAGCTGAAAGGGACGTGCGAGTCTCGCTGGTTGTTTTATCTTGTATCTCGGCTATATCAACGACATTATTTGTGTGTGTTTTTTGCGTGCCGCTTGATAGCGAGGATGTAGCTTTACTTATTGGTCGTCATGTCCTGGACTGAGGGGGTCTCTGCTACGAAGATCTCACGGACTCAATTCATAGCTTCCACCAAACAGGTGACGGTAACAAGACTTGTGTAGGAGAAAATCTGCTTTTCGGCTTGTCTGGAAGTAGCGAGTAGAGGAGTCTGGATGAAGGTGAAGCATTGGAAGTGGTTGGGAGAGCTGATTCGATAGGAGAAACGAAACCAGCGCGATTTTGCATCCGAGAAGCTAATCCGAGACAGCCAGAGCTCAAAAGTGAATTCGCGGATTCCCATTGTCCGATTGTTGCGGTGAGAATCTCTTTTGTTGCAACCAGAACAATGGTGGCACGCTGCGTACCCTCCGAATTATATCAGCTCCGACCCTTCTCGTCATTAGATAGGAGCGATTGACAAGGTCCACTTCAACGCCTTGAACTTACGCGCAACACGCCAAGAAAATGTCGTTCAACGGAAACGGAGCGATACATCACATCTCTCAACCAACTTCGGTGAAGCTGGGCGTGATCAACGAAAATGACCCCCTCGACATCTCTGCGATTCCGACGCCGGTTCCGACCACCAACAATGTTCTACCGACACCAATGAAGTACAAGCCGACTGGCACAATCGCCAATACGCCTTTCCACGCTTCACTCATCTCTTGGTCTCTCGGTGGACTGTTCTGGGTTTCCATGACATGGGGAATAGCAGCGTTGGTCCTGCGACAAGGTTGGGTTCCAGGAGTGACAATGGAAACGATAGTTGGCAGCGGGAGACGGACGAGATGCCTCAGGCCACAGTTGGGACTTTATCTGGCGAGTTGGTCCTTGTTCCATGTACTCGAGTTTTGGACAACCGCGGCTTGCAACGTGGAAAAGCTCAGCGTAGATGGTGAGTTATATCTTGATCGCATAGTTCGCTCCCGTATCTGAGTCAATTGTTTTTTGCACTTAGCTTTTCTCCTCAACAACGGTCTTCAATACCATGCAGCACATATCATCGGTCTCATCGAGTACTTTATCACCGCCATCCTCGTGAACGAGAATTCCGCAACGAGCGGCATCCTCGGATTCCGAAAGTGGTGGATGAGCTATGGGTCCCTTGCCGTCGGCAAGTCCTCAACTCGTTATCCTTGATAGATCATACTAACCCACTTCTCGACCTACTAGCTTTGCCCATCTTGTGTGTTGCCCAAGCCCTACGGTCCCTCGCCATGATCCATGCTGCAGACTCCTTCTCCCATGTTGTCAGCCGAACAAAAGACAAGCAGGAAGGACACGTTCTCGTCACCTGGGGTGTCTACCGGTAAGCCTCGTAATTGAAGACTGCTTTCTGGCGAAATGCTCATTCTGCGTGGACTTTCTAGAATCTCCCGTCATCCATCATATACCGGGTTCTTCTACTGGGCTCTATCGACACAGCTCTTGCTCGGCAATCCGATCTCCTTCGTCGGTTTCTGGCTAGTGCTGAGCCATTTCTTCAAGATCAGAATCATCGGTAAGCTAGACCATCCCGTGCTCCTACTCGATCGCGTTCACCGCTCACAGCGAATCATCTTATGCTCTATCTCCCTCTACTAATCACAGACGAAGAGATTCACCTCGTTCGATACTTTGGAGACGCCTACATTGCATTCAGGAAGCGAACGGGAGACTGGTTGCCCGTGAACACGACGTATGTTCCCCCAAAGCCAAGGGTTGCCATCAATGGGGCTGTTGCGGGTTATGCGAATGCGGTAGTGGATGGTCAAAGTAGGAAAAGTCAGTAAAGCTGGTTTAACAGACGTGTTGTAGCATCAATAACGGTTATGGGGTCTTCTCCGTCTTCATGAGGGATCAAATGCCTTCTAAAGCTTCCAACTTCTGGGTGTCATGTTGAGGATGCAATTATCTGGCTTGCCGCTTGGTAGTCGCACGTCTCAACTATCCTCGGGCCGATAGTCTCCATCTTCGGTTCCTCCCTGTCCCCAGTTGAAAGCTGAAAGCCGAGAGCCAAAAGCCGGAAGAGAGAATTGCTGGATTCGTTCTTCACCAAGCTCCACATCCGGTAGGGCTGGGCAGTCGTACCACATTTGGTGCCGCAAGCCCGCTCGCATTCTGAAGAGTCGGCGCATGGCCTCATAATTCTAGGGGCCCTCCCCCCGCTCCTCCCGCTCCCTCGCCTCCTCTCGTCTGCGGAAGAAGAGTCGGATATCATTTCTGGGCCTTCCTTCGTCCTTATGCGCGGAGCAGAACATTACGCCGCGGACTCGGTGTCACCTGCACCACGCCGAGCAAAATCTTTTCAATCGCTTTCCAGTGGGTCCCACCGCATTCGGAGCGCGCGCGGTGGAAGGAATCTGACAAGCCGCACATGTATGCCTAGATAATTGCCCCCTATTCAGCTGCCGCGTGAGAAAAAGCTTAGCAGGACCGGAGCCGTCCATCTAGAGCGAGATCGACAGAGCGAGATCACTGAGAGGCTCCGAGAGCTGCTCCGAGCTTCTAGCACAGCATGCCCTTCGAATATGGGCTTGAACCTGGTATGGGGCGCATCATGCGTCATCACTGTCACCCGACGCGGCTATGGATGAATGCCCGGCCCAGACCCCAAGAACGAAAGACCGAAAACGTAAACAAGCCAAACAAGCCAGGCTCCGATTGCTGCGTGTGCCCGTGTTTCGTGTTTCAGGTTGGTGGGAATGCAAAGAATGCAAGGATGACTGGGGCGAGTACGACTTGTCAAACACGCACGCCGCACTTGGAGCTCGGATCACACTGCCATCACACCATCTCCCTCAGTAACTCGCAACGATGCTCGGGTTCCCAGGACCGCTCGACCCGTCCTCGCCTCCGCCGTCAGCCCTCGTCCAACTCCCATCGCTCAACCTAGACCTGTCATCATCTCTGAACAGCCCGACTCAGCAAAACCAGTCATCATTCACCAGCGATGAGGCCCAAACGCGTCTCCTCCTGTCCCATTACCACTCTTCCCTCGGCGCTCAAGGCAAGCTTCCGCCCTTGTCCCGGATTGATCCCTCGATGGTCCAGAAGAAACCTCCTCCCCCGCTGAGGTTTGGCTTGAGGAGTCTGAGTTCAAGTCAAGCTGATTCTGGGTGGAATACACCGACGAGGAGAGAGTCTGTGGCGCCTGGGTTGAGCAGGCAACGCAGTATACAGCGGAATGAAGGGACTCCGACGCGCCATTCCGCCGGTTCACCTTCCAATGTACCTGGATCCGATGACGCAGAACAGTCTGGTGGATCAAGAACGGTTGCCGACAAGGTTTTCCATCCTAATGATCGAAACGACGACTTGACGGAAGACGACCGCAAAGCTCTAGGAGCACAACAACTCGACGACCAATTAGCACCGCATTCCCCAAGCGCCAGCCTGTTACATCCATATCGTCGCTCTTCGGACTCGGAAGACGACGCAGAAGACGACGGCTCACTTCTCCCGAATGCGGATGAAGCGGTCGAAGCTGTCAGCCAGACCGCACGAGGGCTTTTACGTTGGGCGTATGATAATTGGTACGACTTTGGATGGATGATTGGGAAAAAGGGGTTTGATATCGGATGGAGTTTGTTGAAGTTTGGGGTTCAAGGTGGACCGAAGAAGTCGTGGGGTATTGAGTGAGTTTTGACCGTCATCTGGATCAGTCGTGAGCCGAAAGGGTGAATAGATATTGATCTCGCCGGTTTTGATTCGCCCAGAATGACTGTTGTTGCAGCCCTCATGCGCAACCTCGCTGCACACTCTTCTCTGGCCGATATCGTATGTGACGGTCGTTGATGCCGATGAATTAATTTCTCACCATTCGACCTTGCGCCGCACTTCAGACTCTGATCAGAAACTTGATCTCCATTCACCATCTTTTACCGTTGCCGCCGGATGCAATAGTCACGCCCATCACGTTCAAGATCAGAAAGCGAGGAAAGAATGAAGCGTTACGAGGGTTCCTCGGGTTAGTCGGCCTTTCGTCTTCAACCTTCTTTGTGAAGACTTTGTCTGAACCTCTGCTTATCTACATGATGCCTTTCAGCGAACTCGACGCACTAAACACAGGCAATCGGGAACTATCCGGCGAATGGGTGGTCAACAAAACCGTCTGGGCACGCCTCAAAGCGGAGAAGAAGGAGAGAGACAGGCAAAGGTTGCGGGAGAGGGAGAAGCGAGTTCAGCTTGAGTCAGGTCCGGCTGAGGATGCTCAGATCGGAGGGAAGAAAAAGGGCGAAAAGATCATTTACTATATTCACGGCGGTGAGTCATTCCGTCTTTCTGCATATGTCTGGAGTCTGTGTCGCTGAACCGCTTTTCTGTGTCAGGCGCATACTACGTCGGGCAAGCTGCGACACATCGATTGATAACAATCGCTTTGAGCAAGGCATGTAATGCTCGAGTTTTCGGTGAGCAACACTATGATACTTGCATCGATGCCTCTAATTGAACAACTCTCGCGCTGCAGCTCTGAATTACCGATTGGCTCCAGAGTCCAGATTCCCAGAACCGCTTCTGGATGTCGTCTATGGCTACTTTCGACTTGTCGAATCACTGAAAATCGACCCATCAAACATTGTGAGGAATATATCGGTTGGAAAAAAAACTAGATGGCTGACTCTGCCTATTTGTAGCTGGTCATGGGCGATTCCGCCGGAGGGGGTCTCAGCCTGGCACTCGCCATGTATCTCCGAGACGCCGGATACCAACACCTTATGCCACGGGGCCTTGTGCTGATGAGTCCTTGGGTCGATCTTACGATGAGTTGCGGTAGCTGGGATGAGAATGCACCGTACGACGTCGTGCCACAACCTGGTCAAAATGGTGGGTCGCTATCTGAGCGTGTAGACGTGATCCGCAGACTAATGCTTCGTCATAGACCACCTGAATCCGGTAGCATGCTATCTGGGTCCTGAAGGTATCAAACAGTATTTAACCCATCCTTACGCGTCGCCGCTATTCGGCGATTTTCAAGATTTGCCTCCAATGCTGATTCAAGCGTGAGTAACTGCTCTGACATCTCCCTAGCAGCTCACTGATTTCTTTCATGCAACTCCAGTGGAGATTCCGAAGTGCTTCGGGATGAAATCACCTTGCTTGCCCATAAAGCTACCTTGGCCGGAGTCAAGGTCAAGCACGAGATGTATATCGATCAAGTCCACGTGTTCCAGTCCTTTCCATTCCTCGATGCGGCGACCGTCGCCTTCCGCTCGATCGCAAAGTTTGCTGCTACCGTGAAAGACACAGCGCGACGAACCCGCCCTGAATCTGCGATTGATTCTCATGTCAGATCCGCCAATGGGCTTCCGGAACGCCTTTCATCCGAGGGTTCTGTCAGCCGATCATCTACGCCGACAGGTATCGATGCCGTGGTGTCGGAGATGGAGCACGGTCAGACCCGACTCGTCAAAGGCGACGGCACGGAAATCGACATTGAGAGCTCCGAGGAGGAAGCCGGGGAGGGAGAGGGGGATGTACCTCTGCCCAGGTCACAGACTCAAGCGCCGGCAGATTTGGATCGCTCTGATTCCAAAAGACAGGATGGTGACGCCACACCAACCACACCGATGCTTCGCCGTGCGTTTTCATCTTTCAGCAGAGCCAGGGCTCCGATCTCCATATCAACAGCTTTCTCGAAACAAGAAGATGGTCCTCAAACACCTTCTCGTTCTCCAGTCCCTCGCACGACACCCGATCTTCCAAAGAGTGCTTCCGCTGCATCCACCACTCGGGCATCCCACCGATCACGCCGTCCCACCATTTCGTCGCGACTCACGCTGTCTCCGGCGAAGCCGACAACCCGACTGCGTTCGCAAAGTCACGCGGACCTCGTTCAGCTTATATCCGCGTATTCAGCCGGGGCGGCGAATCAGACAACAATCTACACACCTGGGAGCGAAACCGCGAATTTTGACTTTCCCACGGATTCTACCAAAGATCGCGCTGGATAATTACAGCAGTCGAAGGTTGTGCGGTTTCCGCTTTTATGTATTGATAATGCATCCCTCTAAATAGCACGTTGTATGAAACAATTTAAATTACTAGTTTGCTAAAGATATCAAGGTTCACGGTTTTGTATTGTCTGTCGTATAACCCGCACGGGAGGCAACCATTTAGAACATCGCATATTCTCCTCCAGTGCGTAATCCTCGGTGTCGGTGGCGACGTACGCGGCTACCCTTTTCTTGAGGTGATCGCATATTCTCTAGAAACAACACTGTGAGAAGTAGACTTGGATGGGATCCAGGTTCACCTACCTTGTGAGTATCCGCTGATCTCTGCTGCTGTTCCCCTTGCTCGATATCAGTCGCTTCAAGATGCCGGAGGACATCGTTGAATGCTTCGCCAGCTAATCGAAACGACGTCTCGATCACTGAACGCAGGGTTTCCGCCTAGGCGATTCAGCACCCACGGTACATATCATCAGCACTACTCCTTTTGTCACCTCTTGCCGGAACGTACCGGCATCTCTCTCACTGCTGCTTGAGATTCTATGTAGCCTTCATACGAACGTCTGCTGAAATCCGCCCCTTTCCGCGGCGACTTTGACTTAGCCTGAAACGGTGCAAATCGGTGGTCGAAGACGGCTTTCGCGAGGGCGTTCTTTTCGGTGTCACCGCCATGAGGAGTCGCGGACAATGTCTGCCAGAGCATTCGACTAGGCGTAAGCTCATCGTGGACCGAGTATACAATACTCCGAAAGACGTACGAAGTATATCCCCTTCGCTGCACAAGCCCATGCACGCGCCCAAAGCGAACGCCAACTCCTCGTCCGCCCACACCGATCCCTCTCCTCTGCAACACCCCACAAGAACCAATAGGTCGAGCGCCACTCTCCGCTGTCCACGAGATCAAGATCGAAGCCTGCCAACAAGGCATCCATGAGTGCGTCTCCCCGCCGAGCGGCGATCGCCTGAGCGAAACGAGCGTGTTCCGGGTGCTCGAGGACGCCCGGTGGGGAGAGGCGCGAATGGAGGTCCGACCATCGTTGGGCGGAAAGGGTGGAGAGACGGTGTTGTCTCGCTCGGTTCTGGCAGCGGTCGTGCAAATCGAAGCGGATGTTCTGCGCAGGAGTCGACGAATTAGTCATGGCCAGTCGCGTCACTCCTTCGTCTAACGTACTTCTCCCAGCACGTCAAAGAAACGCCGGACCTCGACCAGGCGCTCTAGATCTTGTGCCGAAGCGCGGTATAGCACACGATCGAGGTCAAACTCTTGCACACTTTCATCCGACGAATGAGCATTAAACCACTGAGAAACAAGCGCATTTTGCTCGAGCGGGTACATGAACCCGTCAACCTGACCGGGAACTCGATCAGCGACAACAATCCGACCGCTCAAAGGGCAGAACCTACAATCGACCAAGTCATACACGATCTCACCACGGGCGCCCAACACCCGTTCCCCTCCACCCCAGTTCCAAGCGCGAGAACCCAGCCCTGCCTCTCTCTATCTTCCAACACCGGCCTTACCGTCCAATCCCGCATCTCGCAAACCCACCGGAGACCGTTCATCATTCGTCCGAGCTCGACGTACGCTTGAGCGGGGTCCAAGAAACGCACAGAGGGGACCGGCATGGCTTGGCGGAAGCGGCGGTCGATCGTGGGATCGAAGAAGGGTGCGGTGGTGGTTGCCGAATCGGGGTCGTGCTCGAGTAGGGAAATGAGGTGGTTTGTTGATTCGTGTATCGGACGGGAGGGGTTCGTTTCGCCGGATATGGTTGTCATTAGAAGCGCGAGAAAGTTCTGGGGATCGTGGATTAGCAGAGTTGAGCGGTTTTGGTCGGGGGCGTGCTTACCTGTCGGATCTTGAGACGGAAGAGTAGCTGCTGTTTCATCCGGGGATCTGCCGCGATAAAGTATGAGCCACATCCACATCGATCCGTCACCCAAAACGCGGGGAGCGACTGATCGCCAGATGTGCTACTTGTCCGCCCGACTTACTAATCTCTAATCCACTTACGACATCTCTTGCTCGCTCCAAACCCTGCAAAACAACCTCCCCCTCGTCCCTGACCGCCCACTCCTCTCCGTCGAACCACATACCCGCGACATCACTCAGATAATCTTCGCCTTCGTACGTGGCGCCCTTGACGAGCTCTGTCCACGCGTAGGCTAGAGAGAGGTTGTACCCCTCCAAATACGGGACGAGCACCGTTTGCAACAGTGTACGGTCCGTACTGGAGCGGAGGGTGGGCAGGTTGAGATAATGTCGGGATGTGAATACCGTGGGGACGAGTGGCCATCCGGCGTGGAACGCCATCTACATGGGCGTCAGCCTCGGTCAACACACGAGAGCGGGCGACTCACTTCGTTCTGTACCAGCCGATCCAGGATGGCGCATACTTGCTCAACCCGCAGCTCCTCGGTCACCGGTGTGTCGTCCCTGTTCTGGCCTTGATGGCAACCAGTATCCATCCGCGGGTCAAGGATCGTCAGTGCGTTCATAGCGTCGAGCATGTGCAAGGTATGCGCCTTGACGAGCTGTCCTGGTGGGATCTCTGCAGGGGTGTTAGCGCGTACGGGGAAGGGAAGACGGCGGACTGACTGTGGCATGCTGTGAGGAATTCGTGGGTGATATCTGTGAGCCCTCTGGGGCGGGGCATGAGGGGCATATCGTCAAGAACGGTTGGATGAAACACGGCGGACGGGCAGCGGGTTGTTGAAATGCACGCTTTATTCTTCATGAGATGGTGCATCCTCGGGTTTCAGGTTGGCGCGGCTGGGCTGGGGACCGGCGGCCGGTTCTGGCTCGATCGCCACGCTTGATGCTGTTGGGGCGGCTCGTAGGCTGGTCGGGCGAAACGTGTCTTTCTAACTCGTCCGGGTTCCCTTCTGATCTGTTATAGGTGCAAGATCGTATCATACGTAGCCAGGAGAGGATCCCTTCCTGACAAGCAATTTCGAGACTCGTGCTGCAATGTCGGATCTAGACGAAGATATCCTTGACCTCGCCGAGCCTTCTGCGGCGGGTGATCCATCGCGTCCAAAGAACCGCAAAAGGAAGGGCGGGAATGCAGCCGCCTCGTCCAAGAACCGGACGACAAAGAAGGTAAAAGTCGAGTGAGTGTTGTGATCTGGCTCTTTGCGTTTTTTGTTGACTGACCCTGGCCTGAACAGGTTGAGCAAAGAGACGATTGATGATGAAGATGACGAGGAGACAGAAGATGAAATCCCGCAGATGGATCCCTCCAGGCTCTCGCCTCCTGGGGCTGGTTACGAAAAGAAAGGAGAGGACGAGTCTGAAGCTGGATCAGAAAATGATGACGACGACGACGAAGAAGACGCGGATGATATGGACCTAGAATCCGAAGATGGCTACTCTGCTCCTCCGCCTGGTACACACGTAAAGGAGGAAAGAACCGCGTCTACTACTTCGGCAACGACTAAACGGCCTGTCATTCCCAAGAGGGAGTCTTCGACTGCGAAAAAGGCCACAGCCGCTGCTACCAAAAAGGCCAATGCTGCAGTAAAGGAGAAAGCTGCGGGAAAGGCTGTTGGAAGAGCCGTCAGAAAGGTTGGTGGTGGAGCTTCTGCAAAGACAGTTGCCAAGGCGAAGAGCAAGATCGTTGCGAATCCGAATATCCCTTATCCCTTGGAAGGAAAATACAAGGACGAGGATGATCGTGAACAGTATGTCTTTGGTCTTTCGGATTGCCGTTCACGCTCGCTCAGTCAGTTACCAAACCCCTTTTCCGATAGCCTTTTGAACCTTCCGGAAATTGAAAGAGAGCAGATTCTTGCTGATCGAGCAGAGGAACGTCAAAAGCATCTCGACAGTTTGGCGTTGGGCGAACTATACAAGGCTACTCGAGGTGATGAAGCAGAAGATGATGCGGATCAGGATGGTGCACCGATTCCACCTGTGCCACAGGCTGCGGCTGTTGATGAAGATGATGAGAGTGAGGCTATGGATCTGGTCGATAGTGATGAGGATGCGGAAGGCGAGGCGGATAATGATGCGCAGGATCTCGGTCAGAGGCGTGAGTTTTCCCGGATGGTCTGGCTTTTAGCACCGCCCTAATGAGTGCTGTCCTATGCTCAGGCGTTGCCAAACCGGAACCCAAGAATCGAGCTATGGCGGCTTTGAACGAGAAACGCAAGCAGCGTGCGGACAGGGTGAGCAGGTCTCTGACCATCGTCATTCATCCTACTCTGCTGAACATTGATCCATCACAAGGCGGAGAGGAGACAACGTGGATCTCTCTCTCCTACGCGAGACCGCGTCAAGGACATGTTCAGTGACGAAGATTCTGATGGCACTTATGGACGAAAACCAAGCAATGGCAAAGACCGGAAGACGAGTCGTCGAGATGGCTATGATGACTATTCCGATGATGAGGACTATCTTCGTGCGAGGAGGGATAGTCGGGAACGTCGAGGGGATTCGGCGAAAGCCAAGGATCGACGTGGTGGTGAGACGAGGTCGTCGCGAAAGGAGCCGTTAAAGGCCGAAGACTTGAACATGGCGAGACTTAGCCGTGCAGATCTGGCAGAGTACAAACATCGGAGTTTCTTTGAAGCGATGCTGAAAGGTAAGCGTTGCTCTGCGGGTTGCTGCGATCGTGTGCCTAACTTCCACTACCTAGATTCATATGTCAAATGTCCTGCTGGCCGGGATGAAAAGGGTCAAACAAAATACAGATGCTATCTGGTTCTAGGCGAGCCACATCTCTCGGAAGCTTACAAGGAGATCCTTTTGCTAATTGGGGTGGTGATTCAACAGGCCTGACGCCTGAAGGAAATACATATGATGTTGAACATCGCGGCAAGTTGTTTCCGGAAAACCGAAAGCTTTCAGTGCAGTACGGGCGTGCGAAACAAGCCATTCGCATGAGCGACGTATCGAATCGACCTTTTGACAATGTAAGCTCGATGAGCAACACGTGCAGTCTTTCTCTTTGGCTAACTGCCTTGACCCGCGGCGCAGATGGAGGTCTACAGATGGTGGTCTACTATGAACGCGGATGATCAGGATATACCTACCCCGGAAGACCTGACACAAAAAGCACAATCCCTGCAAAAACTGCGCGAGACTCTTATTACAGATGTAAGTCTGCTCGATAAGCGTTTGCGTGGACGATATCTAACCATTGGTCATGTTGCAGGAGGAGATCAAGGCCAGAGTTCATGCGTTACAACATCTGAGTCGACCTTCTCAGTCCCAGCTGGTCATGGAAAGATCTCGACTGGAGTCTGAAAAGGCATTGGCATCGCGAAGGGGAGACTTGGAGGCTGTGACGGAACTTCAAGACAAGCTGAGGGAGTTGACGCATAGTTTGGCATCTGTTCGGCGCAAATCGCAAGACGGTAGAGAAGAGGATGAACTAGGCAAAAAACTGGCAATGGTCAACGAAAAGAACAGAAAAGCGGCGCTGGTCAACTCGAGACGAGCCCATCAGGCCGAATTGGAGAAGCGAAAGCAAATCGACGATGGAGCAATATACGACCCTAGCGCAAGAGTGAAGATGAGGTTGAAACAACACGATGCTGCGTGAGTCCGGTGTCGATAAGTCGCATCCCACTGTGCTTATTCCCTCATTTTATACAGTATGCCCAAGTTCATGGCGGATCAGCTTCAAGCAGAGAGCACTTCTGCCGCGCAAGGTGTGATTGCAGACCTCACCGCTGAAAACAAGGCAGCTGCCGAGTCTGCGGCCAAGGCCGCAGTTCTCAACACCAAGTCTGGAGCATTGGCGGTGGATCTGGATCTAGGTGACTTTTGATGTTTCTTCAGGTATGCAGACTGACCATTATGAATATTATGCCGATGCAAAACTTCGAGATTAGGTCTTGCAATTCATATCGCGGTGGGCAACTGAGTGAAAGTGGAGAATTTCATCCGTTTCCAGCTTCTGTCCTCGCGCCCATCATATGTTTGCTCTCGCAAGGCTCGCAAGGGTACTCGTTCCATAATAACGTTCAAATGCACATATGCTGCTACGTCACACCAATGGGAATTGTTACAGCTGAGGCAAGAACGAAACGGCAGATGTCACCGTCCCCAGGCCGCAGATTATCTTTCCATCTATTTTGATCAAGCTACTTCGGGAGGGCGATATGCCAGTCAAGCTTGTCCGCCCATTTCGGCAGCATTTGTGAGATCTGTTCCACATCCTTGTCTCCTCGTCCGGACAAGCACTGCGAAACGAAAGGTACAGATCAGAAAGTAGTTCGAATCCACACAGAGAGCGAGGCTTACCATGACAATGTTTGCCTCTTTAGGCAGGGTCTTGGCCAGTTGGATAGTGCCCCAGACGGCGTGTGCGGATTCCAAAGCTATTATTAATGACATATAGTTAGGCTTCTGGCGGGGAGACTTTGAGAAAATTTAAACATACCAGGGATGATCCCTTCCTTTTGCGTTAGAATTCGGAAACCTCGAAGCGCTTCCTCGTCGGTAGCGACGATGTACTCTGCACGACCCGAATCCTTCAACCAAGCGTGCTCAGGACCGACACCCTGTGCGACGAGCCATAGCATGAGTACAGAATGGCTTGTTAGAGAGACAAGGCACATACAGGGTAGTCAAGACCAGCGGAGATGGAGTGGGTCTCCATGATCTGTCCGTTCTTTGACTGTAGTAGGTAAGTCTTTACACCATGCAAGACACCAGGAGTACCCAGCGACAAGGTGGCAGAATGACGGGCGGTGTCGACACCTGTGAAGCAAGTCACGCAGAAGGCCATCATCAGCTACGGATGAAGTATGAGGACCGATGTGTCTTTGAACGTACCATCACCACCAGCCTCAACACCGATGAGTCGAACACCTTCGTCCTTGATGAAATCGTAGAAAGTACCGATCGCGTTACTTCCACCACCGACACAGGCAACAACCGCATCAGGTAGCTTGCCGATCTTCTCAAACAATTGCTGTTTGATCTCTCGCCCGATGACACGTTGGTAGTCTCGGACGATGGTAGGGAACGGATGAGGACCGATAGCGGAGCCGACACAGTAGTGAGTGTCGGAGAGGTTGGCAACCCAGGCTCGCATAGCCTCGTTCACGGCGTCCTTCAATGTCTTGGAACCAGATGTGACAGGAATGACCTGAAGTGCAGGGTAAGGCGGTCAGTACCGTATTAGGTATATGGGGAAATTGGATATCGACGTACCTTGGCACCAAGCATGTTGATACGGAACACATTCAAAGCCTGACGCCGGACATCTTCGGCGCCCATGTACACAACACATTCAAGACCGAAACGTGCGCATGCTGTGGCCGTCGCGACACCGTGCTGTCCGGCACCGGTTTCAGCGATGATTTTGGTCTTGCCAAGTCGTCGTGCCAGGAGGACCTGTTGAAGCAAGTCTATGATCAGATATTACTCTGGAAGCGATCAAGAGAAGCAACGAACCTGTCCGATAGCGTTGTTGATCTTGTGCGAACCCGTGTGGTTCAAGTCTTCTCGCCTTTCAATCATACGCCGAGTCAGATTTTGTGTTCTCAGTAACGGGTCTGACGTTGCACACTCACTTCAACCAAATCTTGGCACCGCCGGCGTATTCCGTCAACCTCTCCGCTTCGTACAGGTTGCTCGGCCTGTTCATGTACGTGTACATGCCTTCAAATTCCTTCCAGAACTCAGGGTCCGCAAGAGCAGCTTTATGGGCATCCTCCAATTCGGTCAACGAGTCCACCAAAGCTTCAGCAACGTATTGACCACCGAAGGCTCCGAATCGGGCAGGAAGAGTGGTGCCGGCTTCGACCTTATTTTGTTCTGCTGGGTCGATGTCGCTAAGCGGCTCTGCAGGTGGAATTGGGAGAGCGGGTTCGACATGAGTGACGCCGTTGCCATTTGTTTCTACTGGCATGGGTACGGGCTTCTTTGTCGGCCCGTCAGGTTTCGGTTGTCCCTTGAGCGTGATTTCCCGACAGTAGGCTTCCAATGCGCTTGCTCCATGACCTTGCGGTGCGTGTTTGAGAACGTCGATGATTCGGGAACCGACGACGACGGCGTCAGCGCCGGATGCGGTCACTGCTTCAAAGTGCACACGTGTGGAGACACCGAAACCGACGGCGAGAGGGACGGGGGTGAAGGCTCGGATTCGGGCAATGAGTTCGGGCAGACCGGTGCTCATTTCACCCTCACGAGTGGAACCTGTTGTTCCCATCTATGAACGAAGGGAGGGAAGATCAGCAAGTGATGTTGCACGCGAAGCTCGGCGCATTACCTTGGAAACGACATAGATAAAGGAATCAGCAATACCAGCCAAAAACTTGACTCGGCCAATGCTCGTGCTCGGTGCAACCAAGGGGACGTATGAGATGCTGGGGAATGCGACACGGACGTTAGCAGGAAAGCAGGAAGAAGGCAAGGAAGATTGACGTACCCGGTCGATGTACAGATACCTCGGAATTTGACAGCCTCCTCAGGTGGCAGGTCTACGACGATGAATCCGTTTGCACCGGCATCCTTTGCGTCTTGCACTGCCTTCTCTTCACCGTAAGACATGAGGGGATTGTAGTAGCCTAGAGAAGGAAAAAGTGATACATATTTAGCGAAGGTGCGATGATTTCGCCATTGTATTGTTACTTACCCATCAACATGACGGGAGCTTTGAGACCCTGTGCCCTAGCTTGCTTGACGTACTCGAGACAGTCGGTGTAGGAGACATCGTTGCGCAATGCGACCTGAGGAACCGATAGAAAAATTTAGAACTTGACAGCCCACGGCGCGCTATGATCACTAACGGTGTTGGCCTCCTGAATGGCAGGTCCATCAGCGGTGGGATCACTGAAGGGAATACCGAGCTCGATGATGTCGGCACCACCAGCCTCCATGGCGAGCATGTTGGGAACAGTGTCCTCCGGACTGGGGTAGCCGGCTGTCATGAAGGTGACAAAGGCTGGCTCGCCTTCGGCCTTTTTGGCGGCGAATACTTGTTTTATCTGTTCGGCCATTGTTGTGATAGATTTGACTGTGGTGAAATGGCGAAATGCTAACACCAATCCTAGAACACTTTGTGCAACTCTATATATGTACGCCAACAACTTTCTGAATCAAGTCATGGCTGAGACGCCGCCGCCCCGATCTCCGACGATTGACTGGGCCACATTTCAAGCTGCGGAAGCAAAGGGAGCAACTTCCCCGATCGCCAGCCCGCCGCGTGTTTTCAGTGCGTGAATCGTGATTGAGCTTTGGAAGCTGCTTTGAACGTCCGTAAAGGCACAGCTGACCCTCAGAGCCCGCGGCCAAAGCTCGATGTAGGCTCAGAATGGTGAGCCCAAGAAGCCAAAACAGCTTTCGCAGTCCCAACACTGTCTGGGCCCAAGAGAAGTTGTTGACCTCCAACAACGTCTCGTTGGATTACACAACCGCTTGCGTCGATCCGGGTCCTTGAGCTTGACCTTGGACGCCGATCCTATGACTCCGCGACTTAGTTTCTGCGAGACTTTCTCAGCCCTCCGACCGTCGTTAAGCCTCCTTCTGTGCCCAACATTGACGATTCCTTGAGGGACAGACCTCAACACCGCTACCATCGCCATCGACCTCGATTCTGACCTCGACTCTACCACGTCTACCGACTCGGATGACGAAGGTTGCTGCGTCGCGACCCATAATATCATCAGAATGTTTAGAGGGGATGTAACCTCCGTTACATGTGAGTTATGCCACAGCTTCTTTTGGTTTTCGACATGCTTAACACGAAACGAATTCCACCACAACGGCGAGTGCTTGGCCCTGTCTGCTGAACAGATGGACTCGAAGTTCAACGGGATCAAGTCTGCTTCGAGGGGATACTGGCAAACCAAAACCGCCAAACGAAAGTCTCAGGCCAAGCTTTTCCAATACTTGAAAAAAACTGGCGACGCTGGATTCTTCCGCCAAATGTTCTGGCACTTGCTTCCTGACGTGGTTCAGTAGCAACTCGTCACCCTTCGACGAAAGAATCAATTGCACGAATGGAAACGATAGATTACGCCGAAAGCGCAGCCTTTCTTCTGTCGAGGGGATGTTGTGGTGAGACAAGGGTATACTTACTGTGGGCCAAATAGGGGATGACCGTTGTACCTAGTTACAAACAGTATTCAGTCAAGTCTGACCAAGTACCTTTGTCCAAGTCTGTCCTGCTCCATTTAATTTTACCCTAGCTATGACTTCCTTACAAATCGCACTATGGCTGACTGCCAGACGACTGTTGTATTTTACAACGTCAGTCACGGAGGGAGTAGCCGTTTTCTTGAGTCTCTTACAAAGACAAAATACTTGGTGGTTTGACGTAAAGGATGTAGCCCCTAGTTTTTGTCGCATAGACCAAACCCTTAGTGACTTGATGCCAAGAACAAAACCCTTGTTGTCTTATGGCATATGACGCAAGCCTTAGTACTTCCTCAATCTCCTCAATACAGCCAAATTATATATGCTGAGCATGATCTCTGTAATGATCCAACCTTTTCTTCAGTCGGCTTCGCTCTTTCTATCGTCTTTGTCTAGCCCCACCTCTATACCTTTATACCTTGTAAATAAGCATTTCTGCCTTCAAAATGTGAAACGAGGTGTCTTTGGCCTTATACGACTCTTGGCTCATAACAGATATTATCTCCTAGCCGATATTATCTCATAACAGATATTATCTGATAGCAGATATTATCTCAGGGCGGATATTATCTCACCGCGAATAATATCTCATGGCAGATATTATCTCCTTAAAGATAATATCTCCATTAGGTAGAGGCAGCTGAGGGACAGCTTAGGTTTTGACTGGCTGACCAGCCAGCCCGGACACGTGTATATAGCTGGGCAAATGCCCTTCAGTTGTACCCTAGCCATGACTTTTATCTCACCCTTTGATTCCCTATAATTCCAGAGCTACCTTTGCGTGCAAGACTTCCTCAGGCTTAGATATCCTCGTCTTTCACTCAACAGTTGACCAAGTACGTTCTATTGAGTGAGTACTGTTTATTAGTGTGTTTGAATTCCTTCACAATGGCAGTATAGCATTGCTTCTGCACTACTAACTACTGGCCCGCGACAATCTCATTAGTCGAGAAAGCTCATGCCCTTTTGATTTACCTTTGAATTCACCATTAAATCAGAGCTACTTTGTTTTGCCAGACTTCCTTAGGATTAGCACCTTTTGTCTCCCATACCAAGGTGTAGCCTGTCCGTACTGATAAGTAACCATTGCTTATCTTTCCTGTCTACATCCCTTTGCAAAGGCGGTATAGCTGTATAGCATTGTCTCCGCGATACTGACTACGGACCCGCGAGAACAAGGGAGGCGATGAAGGTGGTTGTTGTCATCTGTATCTGAGTCGGATTGGTATAAGAAGCCATGGATCTTGCTCCCTGGCCTTGCTCGGGAGGAGGGCATCGATGTTCTCGAGGAGCATTGCTGGGTTCATCTTGAGACCGGAAGCACAAGCTGCGGGCCGGGTCACCGTTGTGAAAGACTTGAATCGTTGTATGTGATAGATAGATAGATAGATAGATAGATAGATAGATAGATAGATAGATAGATAGATAGATAGATAGATAGATAGTTGTTGGCGACTATGTTGATATCGAAAACAGTTCGCGTTCTTTGTGGGCCCAGTCAAATAGTATTATGCTGTGCGATATAGATAAAGACGTAGGCGAGACCAACTAAGCAAGGGCGCTTGAGGAAGGGAGAGGGATGAGGAAGGATTTTGGATGAGATCAAGCGTGATTCATAAAAGCATGGTTGGCGAAAAGGCAACTACAATTTGGCAGTCTTTATATACCTATCAGAACACCAGTGATTGTGTTCGTCTTTCCTGTGGTCATCAGGAGACTGCAATTTCTTAAGGTGTTGTGTTCGACCACAAACGCCTGGCGTGTAAGTTGGGAAACACAAACTTTTGTGTTTCACCACATCCTTTTCTGTTATTACATCGTCTTGTGGTTTACCAGTCGAGTCACATCGGCATCGATTATAGGTTGGCCGTAAATCAAATACAAGCGTTCGACTACATAGATGTCGCGGGCAAGTGATCTATCCTACGACGCAAGGTAGCACTGCCGTTGTAGAGGGAATTAGCACAAGCCATGTACTCTTATTACGTAAGACGATACCTGATAATACCGGAAGCGGAAGACGAAGGGTAGCTAATCCTGAGAAAGTCTTGCACTCAAGGTAGCTCCGGAATTGAAGGTGAATCAAAGGGTGAATCAGAAATCATGAAGGCTATTACAAGGTGGCAAGATGCCTGCTAAATATACCTGATCTGAATGTATGAGTGTCCTTGCGGGAGCCTGTCTCCCATGGGCAGACGAAGTCGCGAAGTGACGAAGACATATGATCTTGCAATGAGGTATACAAAGTGCAATAAAGCTAGGTATATATACTGGTAAAGGCTACTATGGAGTATGGCGTACTAAGGGCCCCTAGAGCATAAGAAGGGCTCCTAGGGATGTGGAGGCTGCGGAGTATGGCACTGCGGTGTCTGAATGGCTTCGTCAGGGAACTGACGAGGAGTCAAGTCCCAAGTGGTATCGGTACACTGCCGCAGCCTCTTCGACATGAGACTGTTCGAGTTTCAAAGCTGCGTATGCATGTCGAACTGGTACCATCCAGGCGGACGGCTCGCTGCACAGTAATTGCTTTCTCCAAATGAGAGAAGGCGTCTGCGTAGTTCCCCTTTCTGTATTTCAACTCGCCATCCAGCATTGCTTTCCTAACGTCGATGACGTCGGTACACCGGTTCAGGTAATCCATTCGCGAAGGCTCGACACGAGAAGCGGCCGCGTAAAGTTGTTTCGAGCCTTTTTCGCTTCAGCAATCTTTCCCGTGGCGGCACATGCGATACCACGACCGTAAAGTATGGTGGCAGTCGTCACGCAGGATAGCGTTTCGTTTTCCGGTAGAGGGAGAGCGAGGATGTCCTGCCAACGGCCGAATCGAATGAGTACCTGCACGCGAGCAGAATAGAATGCCTCGAGCCAGTTCGCCATGGGAGGAGATTGTATCTCCGGCAATTCGGCCGACAGAGTTTTTTCCATGTTGTTGACGGCTTCGATAGCGTCCGTGAATCGACCGGCAAAGAGAGCGGCGTAGATTAGCGAGTGATTGTTGTGCACACGATAGAAGTGTGGTAAAATGACACGTCATTACCCGACTCTCAGTTTGCCATCACTCGCCAATCAATCTCCCTCGTCGCAACAACTCCTATCCGATGAGATATATATATTGATGGCAGTCTTTTGTTGATGCTCGTTGGACAAACAGGGGATTTGCCTCACACGTTATCGAATCACTTCCGTAGCTGATACCTAAACACTTGTGCGGCATTCACCTCAAGAAGGCCGTTGCGCACCGCAAACTTCTCGTCGGCCCGTACGGCTTGCGCGTTTGCTTCGATGGCCCGGCGATAATCCCCGACCAAAACGCCCAAATGGGATGGCATATGGTGAAGATGGCCGGCATCGGCTACCAATCCGCGCAGACGGTCGGCAAGAGGAAGTGCAACCTCTGGTGTACTGCTCATCTCCCAGAAATGGATGTTCATATGAAGCAGGCCGGGGTGTTTATCGGCGTGAGGTAACATGAAGGCAGCCGCCAGAACCTCTTGCGCTTCGTATGTCGGTGCACCTTCCTTCGGCTTGCCGGTCTACAAATCCCAAAGTTTCCAGGCAGCTAGGTTCATCAACGCATCGGCGTATAGCGTGGCGATATCCAAATCATCCCGGAATCGATCGTATACCATCTTCATTTGCTTAGCGTGGTTTCGATTACAAGTATCGGTATCTGTACTGACGGTTCCGCTCGGAAACCGAAGCAGAACGGCGTTGAGTAGCAATCGTTCGAGTTCCGTGCCGTTTGGCTTGCGCCCAAATGTCTTCTCCATAACCCAGTCTGCCTTACTGACGGAGCCGTTGAAGTCTATCGGGTCAAACAGTGTCCACGGTTTGTTGTAGTTTGGACCGGTCGCAAAAGTCAATCCCCAGTGTGCCATGACACAGGATTCATCGGCCTCGATAGCTTTTTCGAAACAAGCGGCGGCTTCCTTGTGATTGAACGCGTATGCCCAGGTCAGGCCTCGGTCGAACCATCGCTGAGCTGTAGAATTGGGTGTGGTGATGGCGCGGTGATGCTCGTGCGTCAAGTCGTACTCATAGCCGTCCACTGGATCAACTGACTGCCACCCGGTCCTTCCGCCGACCTGCTTCTTCCCGTCCCCTTCGTATAGGACCGTTTTCTAATCCGGCGAGTCACTGTGGAGCGCAAAGAGTATAAGTTACCGTGCGAGGCATCGAGGGAAAACGAGCGTACAAGGTACTTCCATGCACGACCCGTTCAACGTACTGAAAGGAGGTAGTTAGCATTCACCATCCATGAGCATGAAGAGAGGCTGACTCACAATCTCGGTAACCGCCTTCACAACGTCCAACTGATCCAATGACCCAGCCTTGATATTCACGTTATCTGGAGCGGAGTCGGAAAACGAGAACAATGCCGATCCGCACGAGCCGCAGAAGTGCCTATGGACGGGCTTGCTAGAGCCGGCGTTGGTGTCGACGTACACCTGGTGGATGAGAAGAGCATGGTGAGTGTTTCCGTTCTTTTCTCAAGCGAGAGGTACGTACCTGAGCCTCGCCATTGACTTTAAGATTCTTTCTGGGAGCCTTGACGTTATAGGAAGCGAGAGAGTTAAGCTTTTGGCATGTCTGTCGGAGGAGACGGTGAGCTCGATGCGGTATCTGCAGCATAAGACAGATTCATACTCTCTTGACAATGGCAGATGATCCCTCCAATGTTTCCGTTGTCTCCAGCTGGGACACTGTCCACCTCGTACAAACCTTTCCGACAAGCACCGCCCCGTCAATCTTCGAGTCCTGCTGTCTCGCTGCATAATGGTTTGTGGATTCTCTTTTTCAGCGAGGTGCGTGTCAGCTGATAAAAGGGGTGCGTGAATATCAGCATCAGTGATTAATGTGGCCCTGATGTAACCCGTCGTGGTATACATGTCAAAGTTTCAAGGCGCCGACTCACAGGAAAAATCGGTACCACCACGGCGACACAGTACCACCTGATCCTAGCAGATTCGTCGACGTCGATGAGAAGGACTACTTAAGGTCTGAAGCGGTATGGATGGTGGTTGAATGTCAAGTTGCACAATGGAAATGCAATGGAAATCAGCTGGATTATACTCGAGGTACAACTATTCAGGCATTCACGCGATCGGTTATTTACATTGGCAGTCGCCCCTGTCTTCGCCTCTCTCCTGACTAAAGGTGACTAAGGACGCGACGAATAGGGAGTAGACCCGGGCAGCTCTTCTATTCGCAATCAGGATCGTAGAGGAGGTCGTAGAGGTGACATTGCAGTGGCGAACGAGACCGCGATGGCATGACCCTGTAAAGACGATTTCAGGCCGGCCTGTGAGCTCCTGTACACCGCCAGTGCTCATCCAACGGGTCAGTATACCCGTTCATCGCAATCCCGCTTGCGTTTCAGCAAGGACTGCTCAAACTACGTCGTTGACGAAGCCGTCGAGGGAGATGGCAAGAACGATGCCCCGATGGCGTTTGGAGCGTATGCATGATCCAAGAGATGCTGAATGAGATAATGCTACGCTTTCGTGACGCACTGCACGCAGCCCGCCGGACTGAGACTGTTCATTTGGCTAATGCTTCGAAACCCATCACGCGCTCGCCCTACCCAATGCATTGGGTAACAGATAATCATCCGCTAGCCGCCGACGAGCTCTCGACTGAGCGACGATGATATCGATGTCCGCAGAGCTTAGGATCGTATCTGACAGTCGTAAGTACATCGGTGTCAGCTACCATCTATCGGCCACACCCAATGCCAGACAAACGTACCATGCCTGAGCGTTGTCATTTGCTGGAAATTCTCACATAAATCATCGATCGTCACATCGTACCCGACCTGTTCGTGGTTATTACGTGATGAGCACAGTAAACAATGACATAGACAACGGGAAAACGCACCTCGGCTACATCATTCAACTTCATCCACAGCTGCAGACTCGTCATCGCCGATCCGGACTCGTTCCGTACCGGTACCGTCATCTCGCCCTGACCGGACGATACTAGAAGCATCGACTGTAACACCGGACAGGCGAGGTCGTCCATCGAGCGCAATTTGTGGTTTTGAAGTAGGCGGACAATATCGCTCGCCGGAGATATTCTTCTTCCGCATGCACCACGACTCGCAGTATTGGAGTCGCTGACTTCTGTCGCCACTGGAAGGATGGCCATTACGTCCGTATCCATGAATTCCTGTATTTCGTCGTACGCGTACTGGTCGACATCTTCCCAGCTCGATTTAAGGGTTTCTTCAATCATCTTTGCCGCATCCTTCAGTGTAAGGCGAACTTGATCGGCGGTGCTTGTTGGCGGTGTGGTAGATGTACCGCTTGCTCCGGAAACATAAGGTGCGCTTGACGACGACGCAAGTGCTGGGGGTGCGGGCGAAGATTCCCCTAGGCCTGACAAGTGTTGTTCCTGATCTCCACCAGATCCAGCATTGCCAGCGATCCCTAAGCCACGTACATCCCCCCTTCCGCCCTTCATACCAGTCGTTCCCTCCGCCAGCGATACGTCCATGGAATCGAGCGGTAGAAACATAGTTCCAATCTCACCATAGCCCGTTGTCGAAGCGTACGTCAACAACCGGAGGATCTCGTCAGCGGATATACCTAAAAAGGATCCATCGGCAGACGGTGGCGGGATGGCATACGTATCCGAGGCATCCAGGTGAGACGACAGAATCCGGGATCGGTCGACGTTCTTGTGAGCGTGAGGGAGAGATGTCGAAGAAGGATTTGGGTGTTGCCGCAACCTCGCGTTTTCTCGCTCAAGAGCAGCTTGACTCGCGACGAGACGTTCCACCGTTCCGACCAGCTTAGCATTCGTCTGCTCTAGGACTCGTATCTTCTCTTGCAGCTACATTAAGGAACCCAAACGTAAGCCCGACCTCTTCCCCAGCAGGGACGAACCCCGCACTCACATCCTTGACGACCTGCTCCTTCCTCTTTCGATGCACCATCTGCGCCAGCCTGTTCTGATTGCGCCGCCTGATCGCCCTGAGCTGCTCGTCATCGGAATGCTCATCCTCCCCCTTGGGGGATGTCGACTGAGGAACTGGATAGTCCATGTTGCAGTAGCTGTTGCTGTGGAGGTCGATCAAGTCGTCGGTGGCGTAGATCGGTGGAAACGTTGCTTGTCTAATGATACCGAAACGGACTTGTCATCAGATTCCGCGTGGTTAGTCACGCAGCTGCTGCTTCATTGCTCAACTGCTAATTGCTTGCTCATCCCGCGTTTGGTCGTTTCGTCAGCCCAAAGACACAAATCGTATCACGTCAGCGTCCTCCCTCCCCAAGTCAGCCTTGTCTCAACGTATCTATAAAGATCATCTTAACATGCCAGATGCCTTCCACCCTTTCCGATTACTCGATATTTACACACCCCACGACCGTCCGCTCCACGACCCATCATGACCGTCACCCAATCCACCCAAGCTCCCCTCATCGTCATAGGCGGTGCAACAGGCAATCAAGGCGGATCTGTCCTCCACTTCCTCAAAGAATCCGACAAAGAATACCGACTCCGAGCGTTGACCCGAGATGCCTCAAAACCAAAGGCGAAAGCGCTCGCGGACGTTGGTGTCGATGTCGTGTCCGTCGACCTGAAGCCCGAGAACCAGGACGAGATCCAGAAGGCTTATGCGGGTGCCGATGCGGTTTTCGTGAGCTTCACCCTCTGTACTGGTTGATGTGTGCTTGTTTGACTGATTAGCTTTGCGCTTGACAGGCCGTCACCAACTTCTGGGAACATGTCGACAAGCAAAGGGTGAGCCTTGCGAGTGAGCGGTACCTCAAACCCAGCTTCTGACACTCGGCACATATTACAGGAAATCAGAGAAGGCAAAGCCATGGTCGACGCCGCTGTTGCAGCTGGAGTGAAGCTCTTGATCTATTCGTCCCTTCCCGGGTTCAGCAAATACTCCAAGGGCAAGATCAACAACGTTCACCACTGTAAGCGTACACCCCTGTCCCGCCGCTTATTCAACGCCTAACATCATTTCCCACCAGTCGAAGGCAAAGCCGACATTGAGGAATACGGCCGAAGCAAAGCGTCGGACAAATTCCGATTCGTCGCGGTCCAAGCAGGATTCTACGACAGCAACGTCCTCCACCAACAACTAATCCGAAAGCAACCTGATGGGACGTGGGCGTTCAAGATCCCCATCTCGGCTGACGCGGTTGTGCCCAGCATCGACATCGATGAATACGGACTCTGGGTCCGAGCGGTCATTGAGCACGAGGAAGTTCGAAATGACGGACGGGCGGTTTCGGCAATGGGTGAAGATATTAGCTTGCGAAAGATCGTGGAAGCCATCGTAAAGGGTACGTTCGCGTCTCTTCTCCAATAGGGATCGTTCAACTGATCTGGACCCGACCTTGCTCGCAGCCACCGGCGCCAACATCCAAATCACCGACAACATACCGTTTGACGAATTCGTCAAGACCTTCCCGGAAGGAACACCGCCGCACATCATCGAAGATCTCGGAGTCGACATGTGGAAGACCTTACGTGAATACGGATGTACGTACTTTGTCGTCCTCGGACGGGAAACCCAGACTGATCACGCTCGCTTGACAGACTTCCAAGGTGTCGATACCACTTGGCCCCACAAGTACCTCGCCAAGAAACCTTCCACATTTGCCGAATGGCTCGCGCGAGCCGACCTATCCGAATACAAGAACTGAGACGGCGGAAAAGGCAAGTATGTTCGTCGGACGTCGGGCGGTTAGACTTTGGTTTGCGGTTGTAAAACAAACGCGGCCTGTAGATGATGAAAACATGAAATATTCACCTCGAACACTTGTCACGAAAATGCGAGGGTGTGGAACATGACCGCCATCAAAGAGTATTTTTTGAGATCACTATATCTATTATCCGGTAAACTTATCACAAGAACGATAATGGGACGCGATCCGTGCGGATAGGAATCTGGGCGTGAACTAGTCCTCCTGCGTATGCATACTCGAAGCAGGTTCAATCTAAGTAGTCGGGCACATCGAATCGTTCCAGTCTCAGGTCACGATGGCCTCCCACCAGAGAGACTAGTCATACCGAGCTTGGGCCTGATGTGGAGCTCTAACGGCATCTTCAGGCCTTGTCGACATACGATCTACGCCTTGGGGGGCAACAACCTCTGCCAACGGGAGATGGAGAGCAGAAGATATCGATGGAGCGCCCCATAAGCCCTGTGCACGTCGGGAGAATGGAAAGCAAGAAGATTGATAAAACAGACAACGGCGCCGAGGGGAATACGAAGCCACGAAAAGAACGTTACAAAACAAGAAGCATTGCCCTCCCCGCTTAGTCCTCCAGCTTTTTCTTCATCATTCCTTCGTAAAGGACGGTCTTCCTCTCCGCATGTTCCCTATTCACGATTAGACATAACGCCGGTAAGACTGAGAACGATCCTAGATGATCGGAAGAGCTCGAGGAAACGCCTTACCTTGTCGTACCGTGAATGATATCTTCCACAAACTACACATCCAGCATTCATCAGCTCTTCAAGCCCCCACCCGTTCGAGGTATGACTCACAATCTCGACCTTTGGCTTGACCTCGTCAATCTGGTCCAACGCTCCAGCCTTGATGAATACGACCTCTGGCGCCGAATCCGGACAGGCCCACAGCGAGGTGCCGCACGTCGGACAGAAGAATCGGTGCATGGTCTTCCCACAGCGGGTGGTGGTATCGTCCCATTGCTGATAGAAAGGGGAACGAATGAGTAAGTCGACGTCAAGGGGAGGAGAGACTTGCCGTGCCTTCGGTTGACCTTTTACAACGTGTAAATTCTTACGAACGCATTGGACGTTGTACGAAAGCATGGTATTCATCTTCTGGCAAGTCTACCAACAACGCAACTCTCGATTCGTCAGCCTGTATAATGATCTAACAACTTGACCTCTGATCGTCGCCCCCGCTCACCTTACAATGGCACAACACGCCGTCAATCTCGTTTCCGGCAGAAAAGTCTCGAACTTCGTATCGCACTTCGCCGCACATGCAGCCTCCGGTCAAGGTTCGGGTCTCGTTTGTTGTAGATGACATTGTGACAGTTATGCGAGCGTGGGTTGCGGATGGACGAGCGAGGGTTAGCGTTTGGGAAGACTGGTGATGATATATAGTACTCGTGTGAAATGTGAAATGAACTGTTGAACCAGCTGATGTCTGATGTCTGATGTTCAGCTGGTTCCTCTCAGCTGGTTCATCAGCTGATCAACCGCCGCCCGGACCCGGACAACACCGACAGAATGCCCGCGGCGGGAGGACAGCTTGCAGGAGTCGCGATTCAACTGTTCTGGGTGTGAAAAGTAAATGAGAAGGTGGCGACGGGAATGTTCCAAGCATGAGAGCAGATAGCAGAATACTGGACCAGAGCAGAGATGTTATATTCACCATTATACATTCCTAGATACAGTTGACGCGCACGCCATCCACCTTTATCGCCTTTTCACCTTTTCACCCTGCCTACGACGTATCCTGTACCACTCCCACCTGCGCAGGCCTCAACGTCCTACTTTTGATCATATAGCCCGTCTTCTGACACTCCAACACCGTTCCCGGCTCTTTTCCCGGCACCGGAGCCTGAAACAATGCCTCGTGCCTGTTTGGGTCAAATTTCTCCCCTGTGGGATCAAACGCCACGACCCCATGCTTGGCGAGGGTCTTCAACAGTTCGTGCCGAGTCATCTCTACGCCGTTGAAGAGGGCGACTAGGTCCTTGTTTTCCTCTGCGATGGGTTGATTAACGTGTTTCAGGGCGGTGGTGAGGATGTCTACGGTCGAGAGAAGGTCGGACGCAAAGCCCTGGATGGCAAAGTCTCGGGTTGACGCCTTTTCTTGTTCGGTCCGTCTTTGGAGGTTGATAAAGTCTGCTCGTCCGTACGTAAGTTGGCTCTGCGGGAGAAATCGCGTCGTCAGCAAGGGCGGACGTTACCACTACCGAGAAACAGCAAAAGCTCACCTTGAGCTCCTTGACCTGCGTCTCAAGATCCGTCACCTTCTTCACAATATCCTCCGCCGCACTCTCCACCTTGTCCACCGTATCCTTGACCTGCTGCTCCGCCGCAGTCTCCTCTGCCGTTGTGTTTTCCGCAGAGTACCATCGCGGGGAACGGATGGCTGGTGCCGATGCCGGACGGAGGGCGAGTTGGGTGATGAGGCTGCGGACGGATGATCGGGCGAGCATTGTATGCGGGATTGGGAGGATGTGTGAGGTATACCTCGAGCATGAAAATGACGATAAAACGCCCTGACAACTTTCCAACTTTGGCTGACGTGCGATCGAGCGAGTCCGGAGTCAAACAAAAGTCGGATTTAGACAACGTGGTAAACATAGTCACTCTATCTATACCTACCTTTCTAACTAAAGACTTCTCTGTTCTATCCGTTCCGATCCCCGCCACCATGAGCAACGCACACCTCGCAGGCCAGTACTACACCCAATTCCAATCCAAAAAAGCCGGTCCGTCGTTACCCTGCCTTTCCCATCATAAGCTAAACAATCTTCACAGTAATCGACAACCTCCTCGCATCTCCCACCACAATCACCACCGCCGCTCCAGAGATCCAGGCGTTGAAGAAGAGCTTGACAGACGCAACGACCTATCTACCGCCGTACGATCAACGTCGATACCAAGATGTACGTCTGTCCATTATCTCCCCTATGTGCGCTGCTTATGCCGCAGATATGGGATATAGTAGCAGATCAAAGAATGGGAACGGGCGGTACTTCAGTCTGGACGAAGTGATGGGCTGGTGAAGGGCAAATCGAGGTTTGCATTCAAGAAGTGGGCTGTGGTGGTTTCGCCGACGCTTAACGGAACGAATGAACCTCGATCGGAAGATGGGACGGACGCCTCGCCGGAAGACTCGACCTCTTCCCGAGCCTCTCAGACGACGACACCTTCCTCACCGTCTTCATCCCAACATCCGCTCAATCAGCCAGCACAAAGCGCACAAATTACTATCCGCGACGCCACCCGACGCCGAATCACGCTCGCCGATCTGCTCTCCACCCACGCGGACACGGAATCCGAATCCGAAACGGAACGCACCGGTTTCTCCCTAGTCCTTCAAAACATCGAAGGATGCATGGTTGATCTCCGTGCGGAGACCGTGACGTCGTCCGGGACTGGGAAGCGGCTGACGGCGTTGTATGGGACGAACGTGAAGGATTCCGTAATAGTCGCGCCTGCGGACGTAGCGGGGAGTGTCATGCTCGAGGGTGCGGAGAGGGTTATCGTCGTTACTGGTTGTCAACAGGTACGTGATATTCCTCACGCGTGTAAATTGAACGCGCATTAACGTCCCTATAGTTCCGAATCCACTCGTCTACAAATTCGATACTCCTGCTACAAATCCCTTCGAACCCGATCATCGAGCACTGCTCGTCTCTCCGATTTGGACGGTATCCTTTGTGCCTAGGCTACGAACAGACGTCAGCCGTATCGCGGCACCGGGATGTCCAGGATTTCGGATGGATCAAGCCTGGTCCGAGTCCGAATTTCGGGGTGTTGGAGGATGGGCTGGCGGACGAGACGGGGGACAAGGTTGAAGCGGTACTGCGAGATGGGGATGGTTGGGAAGAGCAGCTGAGGCGATTACTAGAAAAGGCATTGTAGCAGTCAGACAAGCTGATAGACACTAGATGGACTCGTGGTGCGCCCGAATCACCCGGGCGATTTCCCCGTGGAGAGCGAGCGATAGCATTCTAAAGTCGTTCACTGACTCGATGTAATAGGGGTAACGGTGTAATTCACCACTGCACTCGCCACCAGCCATGCCAGAACCAACACCGCCGCCCCTTCCTCCCTCCGAGTTCCAGCCGCCGGGCGAGGAGCCTTATGTCCACGCTCCGTCGCTCCTACCGATGAGTTTGCTGATGCCCCCGCCAATCACTATCAACCAATACTCAGGGGCCATCGGTGCCATGGGGATGGGTATGGGAATGGGTATGGGTATGGCGATGTCCCCGATGGCCTATGGACCACCGATGATGCTCCCCCCGTCGATGCAGGAGCCGGCGAGAACGACGCCGTACAACCAGTACCCGATTCGGACGACATTTGTCACCATGAACATTGCGCCCAAGAGTGGAAACTCGTCGCTCGTCGGAGGACTGTTGCGCAAGGATACGTCGACAAACGCCTCTGCCGTCGCATCCGAAACCGCTTCGTGGGCATACGACCCGAATCAATCCCCGGATTCAGACCATGAAGACGATGCGGTTGAACTCGTTCCCGCGCTGGCAGCCGCTCGAGCGGTAAAAGGCGGAAAGGGAGGCTACCCGCGACCAAAGACCAACATTCGATCCACAAACTCGACCTTTGTTACCCGTGTACAGTCTCACGATGGGTTCACCAAGATGGTTCCCAATCCACCACACCTCGAAAACGCGAATTTGACCAATTTCCCGCCGACACGATGGGCGTTTACGAATACGGGAAGGATGCTCGTCTGGACGCTGGTCGATCCGTCGAATAAAATCAAGGATCCGATCCTGCGTGTGTTTTTCAACAATTTCCCGACGTGTCATGTGCATTGCGAGGCGACAAAGTCGGCCCCAGGGACGGGGGATGCGGGGAGGTTAGACACCGTGATTGGGTTTAACACGGGGGACATCTTTTGGTAAGTAGACTGCGCTATGTGTAGAGTAGACGCTGACTCGGAATTCCTAGGCTCGATCCAATTAGTCTCAAGTATACGCGGCTCAACAAGGCTGTACGTATTCCGCAAAACAACAAGATACCCCGCTGACCTCCCCTGCAGGGCATCATCCACAGCCGATTAGTCACCGCCATCCGGTTCCACCCTTGCGACTCAACCCTGATCTACGCCCTCTTCTCCGACGGCCTCATCATGATCTTCTCAACGGAACGCGACGACCCAGACTTTAAGACCACGATCGGTCAGCCGCCCTGGGCAAACAAGTTGAAAACATGGGAAAACGGACGACGGAAATCATCTCCCTCGTATGCATGGATGCAATCTACCACTGGCGGAGAAGAGATGTTTGTCTGGCGAAATGAGGAACCGGCGCCGTTAAAAGGTCAACAGGGATCGCCGTACGGGGGCAGGAATCCGATTGCGGTGTGGAAAGTTGGCGTCAAGCCTTGCAAGGCGATTGAGTTTTCACCGGATGGACAGGTGTTGGCGGCCGTGTCAGAGGACGGAACGTTGAAGATTGTGGATACGGCCGATGCGAGGTCAGTACGCGAGAGAGCCCAACGGGATTGATACTGATGGTTGTGTCGCGCAACAGGCTCCTGGATACTTACGCCGGGTACTTTGGCGGGTTGACCTGTCTCGCTTGGAGCCCAGACGGGAAATACGTCGTCGTAAGCACCTCGCGACTGCCTCGCGGAGCCTGGCTGATCCCCTATTCTGTGGTAGACTGGCGGACAAGACGATCTGATAACCATCATCTCCCCTCGAGAGAGCCGAGTCATCGCCCGAGGTCAGGGCCACGCAAGCTACGTCACCGGAATCGCTTTTGATCGTCGGCGGTCTAACGCAAGGAGTTACCGGTTCGGCAGTGTGGGCGAAGACGGGCGTGTGTTGTTCGTGAGTGTTTCGGCTTCCCGCGTGCGTTTGACGAGCGCTCACCCCTTTCGCCGGCAGTGGGACTTTTCCGCCGCCGAGCTGCAGAGGCCACGACATATCCCGAATTCGGCTCATCGGATGTCAATTGCGTCCACGGCGTCGCTGGATCAGCGGAACGGTGACGAGCCGTCCGAGCAGCGGCGTTCCACGTTCCACCCAGCGCCGTCATTGGGTGACGTCGCCATGATTCAGCCTGTCATGGTAAGCTGCCGAGTCCCGGCCGTCCTGCTCAGCGTACTGACCCCCTAACCAGAACAAACTTCTCGAGACGGCGGTCATCAACCAGATCTCCTTTCTGCCGGACTCGGTGGTCACAATTTCCAAGGTTGGTAATATCCGATTCTGGATGAGGGGCAAGTCGCAACCGAACGGCGCATCGGCGGTCAGTGCGGATGGTATAACGTACGGCGTCAAGCATCTCAGGATGACTCCCAGCAAGTAGGCGGAATACTGTCTCAAGTCGTGTAGGCGTCCATCATATGCGTTGTAGTGGTGAAAGAAATCAGGCATGTTGCCTTCGTATACAAATATCGGTTCGTATCTTTCACCCTCCCGCTTGAAGGGATCAAACATCCGCCCTCCGGCCGACGATATAGTACATCTTACCCATACCAGCGGTATGCGCCGCCCGACCTTGCTCCCACACCCACGGCCTGCCACCAGTCGGTTCTTTGCCCTGTCTGTCCAGATCCTTTGCTGCGAGATCAGCCAGATACTTGATCTGCTCGTACGTAGCACATCAGGAAGTGCTCGTTATTCGGAGCGGAGACTGCGAACTCACATGTGAGAATGTGCGGGTACGCCAAGCAGAGACATAGCCATCGATTACGAGGATGAGGGGGATTATCGGAACAATGTAGGTGAAGAAGAGTTGCGCTACAGTGGCGGTAGGTTTGAAACCAGTCAGTGAATACGCTCCGTATGCGCTACCTTATCCGTAGAGAAAAACTCACTTAAAGTTGGACGCAAGAAAGGCGTCGCTAGCCAAGTGAGCGGGAATAGACAAGTAATGACGAGCAATGACCCGATGTTGAATTCTTGAAGTTCGAAGATTCTGAACGTGCGAAAAGGAGATCGTTGGCAGGGTCCGCAGAGGGGAAGAATAAACGGGAAGACATGTTCAGCTGGCGTCGCATGAAAGTCTACCCGTCTAGCTGCAAACCGAATCGCGGCCGCTCGCCTCGACAGCTACAGAGCCAATCCTACCTTTCTTCCAACGGTTTCCACTGCGCATAGTAATCTTGGACGAGTTCGAGGTCGTATGTCTCTTGCACTCCTGTATACCATCGGGTACCTCCTCGTAGATCCCTGGTTTCTACCATCCCCCTCGCGATGGAACGGTGCACGCTTCAATGACTCGTCAAAAGACCATGTCGGCTTCATCTCGTCCGTGTGCTTTGTCCTTTCAGGTCTCCATCTCCTGATCATCCTGAATCAACTGGTGTCTCCTACACCTTTGCTTGTTTTCACTATGCCGAAATGCTTTTACCAGGGAGCAGGTGGAGCGAGTCGCTCATCGTCTGCATCCGAGTCCCTTGTCACCTGTCACATTCTTCCTGATTTGCAACCTCGCACTGTCTTCTTCCCCTCCATTTGGATATCGTCACCCAATCCCCGTTCTCGCCGCACCCGTCACCACCACGCTACCATCTCGCTCTCCCAATGCATCATCGGCCGCCCTCGTCGCTTCCGTGACAGAACTCACCCAAGTCCATCCGCATTCTCCATCGCATCCCGAATCACCTCCTCCGCGCCCTTCTCATCAAAATGATGGAACGCCAAGAAAAACGTGCGTATATGCCGTCCTCCATTCCCAATGAACTGTGCGAGTTCGTCTCTTGATGACCGGGTAGCGTCGACTGAGGTAGGGATGTATGTTAGTGCTGGAGCGGAACGGTGGAGGGTGTGCCAAGCGGGGGTGTGGGGATGGATATCGGTAAGGATGAATGGTGTTGGAGGGAGGGACTTCGCTGCGCGGTGTTCACTACACAAGAAGGAGATTAGCACACCAACACAACAGCACCGTTCCGTAACTCACTTGACAACCCGCTCGATCGTCGGAATCGGTCCTCCAGCACCACTACAGAAATCCACGACCGCAACCTTCTCCCTCCCTTCCCCGATCCGTCCCAACACCTGCTCCAACACCCTCCCAGCAAGAACGGCAGGCGAAGTATGCTGCAGCGGCCAAACTCTATGGGTCCACGCAAACGTGAGCATGTCCTGGACCGGACGACGGATCGCGGGCGGGGTGTAGGACTGTTCGTGGAATTCGAGGAAGCGCGGACGAGCGTGGGGGTTCATTGTCGAGGACATGGCGGGTATACGATGGGTATAGGTAGTATACCGGTATGATGGATTGACTGAGATCTACTCTACTATACTCTGCTTCTAATGGTCAAGTGATATTCCATGATGACGCGGGGATCGGAGATCGGGACAGCGGCCGCCGGAACGCGTCGAGATCGAAATCGCGTCATCTCAAAGGCCACTCGTGAAATTCCGTCAGCACACGCACAACGGGGCAGGCCCCCGGATTGCACTCAGATTATTGCCCCACAAATCTGCCTAAATTGACACTTTCCCGAGATGCACGAAAGGCTAACGTCGGTTTCTGCGAAAATCGGCGCTAAATAAGGGTCACTCGCAATTCGGGGTAAAATCTGCCCATATTTCTATCGTTATGAATACACACCGCTTCACCTGCAAAGTGTACCACATTCGGTCGCTCGAAGACAGCCGACCGAATGCAAATCCAGGACGGAACGAGAAGTGTACGATCGGTGAAATCCAGTCACATGACGCCCTCCAAGAGTAGTGAAGTCCTCCTAGGCTTCTGCCTACAAGCGGGGGCAAAACCGCTGTGTTTTGAGCCCGCGTCCACTGAAAGCCCCTGGTATTACTTCTCGGATGAGATAAGGGGATGCGAAGCTCGTCAGCTGAGTTTTGCAAACCAAATTCCCCCAGTCTCCCAACACGACTTCCAGAGGAATCTTTTAGGATTCCGGACGCATTACGCTCGGAGGTTTCCAGGCTTATGAACCGATTCCGGAGAAAGCTCTCAGGGATTGTGCCATTCTCCCGACTTGTCATCGTACAGGATTTGAGCGGGTTTGCGTAAGTGTGCCATGGATTCCGTTTCGGTATTCGCATGCGA
This sequence comes from Naganishia antarctica, assembly GCA_025758675.1. Taxonomy (NCBI): domain Eukaryota; kingdom Fungi; phylum Basidiomycota; class Tremellomycetes; order Filobasidiales; family Filobasidiaceae; genus Naganishia; species Naganishia antarctica. The sequence continues at coordinate 9,346 of JANGFJ010000087.1, read as the reverse complement.
TGTCGCTACTCATACCGCTTCCACCTGTAGCACAAGGGTACTTGCCTGCTGACCTATCGATTGAGCTTTCACGACAGCTGACACCTTCCCTGCCCTCCCGTTCCGTCAAACCCTGGTTCAGCTGATTTTCACCCTCTCATCGCCTTCCCAAGCTTGTACTAGTCTGGTTGTCATCGTGCAGGAGTGACGGGCGAGGTATATATATATAGGTCAACAGGGATTCATCGTTAATGCCGAGTCAAAGAAGTGGTGTCGTCGCAGCTTACCACTCTAGGCAAACCAGATCGAGCTGTCCAAATCTTGGAGTTGCAGAGAGATACAATTGATACACTATGGAGGAACACCAGGCAAGTGAGCAGTCTCGGTGTCAGGCAACATTCAGACTGACTCTGTGTTACGCGACGGTGTAGTCCGAACCCACCACGGGAATGCCAAACCCCTCCAGCCAAGTTGAACAATTCCATGATGCTCACCACGCGTAGGGGAGTCAAACACCCCAGGTCAACCATCTCCTTGCTCTTACAGACATCGAGAAAGTCCAAGAGGCGCTGCAGGAACTCGCGGACTCCGAACTGCCTCTCAATGACGTATTAGAAGAACTCACGATTTCCAAAAAGTACAACGCTGGAGAGGTTCAAGAAAAACTGCAAGCCCTAGTAGAAAGGCAAGAGGTGCAAGAACAGCGATTAAAAGATGTAGTTACTCAGCTGTCACGACTGCTCACCACGCATTCTTCTTATCTCGAAGCGATTCAAAGGCGGGAGCAGTATCTCACAGTCAGCGGCAGTCAAAACAGCATCAGTCACCTTCTTCACAGCTCCGCTTTCGGTGAAACAGTAAACGATATGATGCGTACTTTCTAGCAGGCCCACCAGGCAGAGTTGTCCACCTCCGTAATCACCGAGGGGCTGCCTCGCAAGATGACGAAGAAACAGGAAGCAAGGGTCAAAAGGTATAGAAGTCAACAACGTGAGTATTGGTCTTCATCATGACAGATTGGTCGTTCAAGGGAAATGTTCATGCAGAAACAAGTGCGATATGCGGTAGCCCTATTATTGAACAAGGAAGTCAAGGCCAAAGAAAGACGATATTCTATCGATTTCGTCGAGGATCAGTGCATGCTGCGTCAGGACGAATGGCCCATGCACGTACCGGCAGGCTACATCCAGAAGGGTATCCTCGATGCGCAGACCAACTGTGTGACATCAAAAAAATTCTACCGCCCCAACCTGAAACAGTTAGACGCAGACGCTATGTAAGTACCGTCATCTGAGCAATATTGAGGATATACTCACTTCTGGAACACGACAGGTCACGAGAGTTCCTGGCCAAAGCATGCGAGAGGGTACTGGAAATAGAGGATTCAGCCAAAAGACCCAAGTTGGAAGACGCCGTGAAGGAAGCGATCCGTGCTCACTGCCGGTATGGAGGCGATATAGCCCTTAAATCGCAAGCCATCACGCAGTGTGGCGATGCGGCACTGGCAGAAAGAACCGAGGCGTTGTCGCGGAAGGACGAGTTGAACAAGATGCGCAACCGTCGTCTGAAGCGCACCACAGCGGTAATTAATCTCCTACAGTGGTATGATACGGCACTGACCTTCCAACACAGATTGTGAATGGCCGTGTCAATGCCTGGCCGAAATCCCCGTATCCCCGCTCCGCCCAAGCTTCCGAGTTTAAATGGCTGCTGCAGCCGGAACTGGGTCCGCAGGTCTTATCGGACGACGAAGGCGGTCGATACCCATCGCTTTGTTGCACAGAGGATGACGCGTCGGATTCGGATGATGACGCCAGCGGAAATCTCTTGAATTGTGATGGGCATCGAAAAACCGTTTCCGGATGGAAAGTCTATCAACGTCTAAACAACCAGGGTCAGCCGGTCGTGCGGCTTGATGGATCTGCAAAGGCTCTGTACGAAGCGCGACATTCTTGGCTCTTGAAAGACTCCGTGAGTGAGACTTACTGGTGGTTCGCTCCGCACGGTCTCCCGGTTTCTCATTGTTGCCAGCTTTCAGATTATCCGCCACCTTGAAGTTCTGGATAGCATACATCGCAACCATGTGAGCAATCGGGATCAGATGCACGAGGTTTGGACAGGACCGAGATGGGCCTGGAAGGATGCCGACAAAGACCTACCGCTTTTACGCCCCAAAGACGACAATGGGAACCCATCGGAAAGACCTGGGGATGAAGGCCTAATAATGTATCAGCACTGGCTTTCACCCGAGTTGCTCGCATCTGACCTGCAGAAGCATCGAGACTGGGTATCTCAATGCTTCCCCATGCCGACCTACCCGTCTACAAGTCGAAGCGATGGCACTCCGACTGGCAATCGAGATCTTCAGGTTGTAATCAACTCTAACTCGGCATGGGCGGCGGCGTACACAAGTGCAAAACGATTGGTGGAACCGTTGGAGCCGGTATGGGTCGAGGACAGAATGAAGGCTTTGGTGAACAAGTGGCTCGAACAGGATCAGAAAAGGAAAGATGATCGGATGGCTATTGTAGATAGCGAGTGAAAATTTCAGCTTACAGTGGAATCTACGTCAAAGTTCGGATGCCGTCCAGCTTCTGATCCACACATAGCATCCCCATAAGTAGCTGGGGTGAGGCGGTGGCGTGGTCGGGGTTCCTTCCGATCGTTATAAGGTCTTGTTTCCGCTGCACTTTCTTGGAGTTTGACGTCATGCAAATAGTCTCCGGACGGGACGCTCCGCACTCTCGACAGTAGGGTCATGTCGTTCGATGGCCGATGACGTGCAGTGTCAGGCAAAGGCTTTGCTGCCGGTACAGAGACTCTTGAGCATTGGCGAGCACAGCTGTTCATGTCGGCTGACGATGTGAGCGTGACGGTCATCGCCGCCGGCGTCGTTGTTTCCTGAACCAGGGCACACAGGTGTTGATCGATTGCCAGACAAGACGACGAACGTCAACCCCATACTATCATGAGAAGTGTAGTAAGAACGCCAGTCAAGGGTAACTTCGCTTGGTTCAGGCCACTTACATGTTCAAGGACCCGGGCCATAATCCCTGAGATGCCCAGACACCCAGAAGACGATACCAAAACCAAGGAGGTTGCTGGTAAGTCGTCGGTTGAACGCCGCATGCGACATCCACATAAATCCTGATCTGCGCCCAGCAGCAATGAGGCAGGAGGTGCGTTTCGTGAGAAAGCATCGAATGGCTAGGGTCTCACCAGCCGTTTCAGCTGAAGAGACTACGAACGAGAGGAGAGTTGCTAGAGGATGAGAACCGCCTTTTGAAATCTCAGCGACGAGCACTTACCGGTCGAAGAGCTCTGGCGGATATCGGACCAAATATTCCAGCTCGAAACACGGTAGTCGGCGCCTCGCAGACGACCTCTGCGAAGACGACCCTTGACAAGCCGATCACTGCAAAGCCGTACAGGCAGATCCACTCAAATGGCAACATTACGCATCTCCGGGGATGGTTTTTCTCTGACAAGGAGGTATCGGCATTGTATTATCATCAAGACATGAGAAAGAGAAGCAGTTTTCGAAACTTGGTCTCGACGCTCACTAATGAAGAAAGAAGGGCCTTTCACAAGAAAGCCAGCACGACTACCGAACAGTTTGCGATCAACCCAGGGCAAAACGAAGGTTTGAATTATGCTTTTGTTGGCCAGTGCGAACGAAAGAGGGCGGAGAGGAGGAAGCTTCTAGGGTTCAGTTGCGAGGAGTGCGAGGCGGTATGTGTGTGTCGTCTCTTTGGCCCGGGAAATCTCAGCTTGTGCTCATCGAACCTTCCTGCATGAAAGTATTATGAAGCCGTGGGAGATGTGACCGTATCTAGAACCAGTGCTGAGGAAGTGGCTGAAGCGAAACAGAGGCACATGAATTGTATTTCCCGGCACCGTTCGGCAGTGAGTTCTTACACTTTAGCCCCCTCGAGACTCTCTGACCGTCGAGCGTAGTGGGCCCGTCCTTCCACCCCACCTGGATACTGGTGAGGGATCTCCTTGAACGTTCGCATTCCAACATGGGAGGGTAATTGACGAAAGCAACTTTAGGAACATTGGATTCCCAGATGATGATGCGGTGGAACGGCTCAACGCTCAAGCGGAGCAGCAGAAGGAGGCGAAGAGGAGAATCATGCGAAGAGAAGCTGAGAAGGGAGAAGAGGGAAGGTACATTAGAGTCACTGGAGCTGATTGGGGACCTTCTTGACCATGCCATTTCATTCAAAGACCGAGTACACACATATTACGAGCTTTCGAAAACCCATTTCGCCCTCCTGTTGGCCTTGGTTCTTTTCCTCATTTCATCCGAGGTGTTCGCGGTGAACGTAACGTGTTGTAACACCATGTATACAGATGAAGCACTGCTCAAACTTTCGTTCCGATACTGCACAGCCACACATCCTTTTCAACGCCTCCTCCGAATGGCAGACGAACAGGCAAGATAGCCACATGCCGCATTGACGTTGCCAGGGCGAGAGTAATCACGAGGCATTTTGGCGCCTGCCAGGAATCAGGTTTCCAGTAACTGAGATCCAGGTTCGGGCTTCAAGTAAGATGGGGATGTCAGCATCTCAATGCGATAATGGATGGGCTCAGCCTGCCTCACTATTTGTAGAATGTCAGCACATCTTGTGTCTGCTCGGACTCCAAATCGCTTGTGATTACGAAGTGACGTTCCTGACCACGGCGGCCATTGTGGTCTGTTAGGCGATGGCTGAAGACGCACAGTATAACGCATAAACGAATGCGATTTTGGCGACGACAAGTGAGCACGTCCTCATTCGTTTTGACGGCGAAAAGGCAGTCTCGAAGTTTCATTGGTGCAAGCCCCGCAGAAGGCCGAACGCCAATGAACGACCGGAAAAGCTTTTGCTGGTGGCGGACGGTCTGGTAGCGGGTGATTGAAGGGAAGATCATAAAACTGTGACTCCGCGCGTGTTTGCCTTGGTCATCGTTATAAATATGAACCAACAGGCGTCGAGTATCCGAATTGCTTTTCAGAGCAGCTTTAACCATGAACATCTCGTGAGCGGATAAGTTATCGTCGGTGCCTCGCTCAAAACTGAGGTCCGATACGGCCTGCTCGCTGATCTCGTCGACTTCATTGCAGATACTGTCGATGGCCCTTGAAGCTTGAGTATTCGCCTTGAAGTCCTGAGGGATGCACTGCGACAGCAATTGACGTATATCCTTTGCGAACGACCGCTGGATCGGTGTCTTCGCCTCCTTTTGTAACAACAGGTGCATAAGGGCGATCTGAGTATCTTTGTATCGTGCTTTCAAGGCAGTCTTTTCCCTCTCTCCCGGCTTGCCGTTGTTGTTCACGTCGCCCGGGTTCTTATTCAGGCGCTCCATTCTAAAAGACCAGTGCCCAGGTACTGGTCCGGGGAGCTCGATGTCCTCGGGAGTGTGTTGCATCTGGTGCAAATTCTTGGTACGACGTATGCCGGGATGGAGCCTGGTGACCAGCTCGGTATAATTGGCTATGTCTCTTCGCAATTCGCCGGGTTGAATACTACTGATTACCGACCTTATCGCAAGGTTGTTTATTTGTGCTTGTAACAGGACGGCCTCCAGCTCCTCTTCTGTCATGAGCGGATTCTTTCCCGCTCGAACGGCATTTGACGGGTTTGTGGAGTTGAGGTGCCACAGGAGCGGAAAGATGAGAGGTACGTAGATCGACATGAACGCACTCCATTGGGCCGCCGTTGTTGATCCCGTTTTGGGATTCAGGAAGGTGCTAGGAAGGGACTTGTAGAGTCCGTCATTGGTAGGCATAACAACCTGTAATAAGATCCATCGTTAACGTATCCAATGCCTTGGCAACGTGGCCGGACTTACCTGTTCCATCAGCTTTGAAATGAGCGACAAGTCATGCATTCTAAGCAAACCCTTCATCTCGGGTTCACTGCGCCGCTTCCCCTTGCCTCTCCCTCGCGCTCTTTTGTGTTTTGCTTGTGACGCGGGAGCCACGGATCTTAGATCTGATGGGACAGGAAGTGGCGATGTGACCCGATCCTGATTGCTGGAAGGATGGGGCTCGTCCGCCCCGTCACTGGCTGATGGTTCGTCATCTTCAACGTTGAGTTGATCTTCCTCGGAATTGCTGCCTACCCTGACGGAAGGGGCATCGGAGTCGTCTTGTAGCGGTGAACCTGCGCCTTCGGCCGTTCCATGCACGCGCTGATTGATGTCTACGATGTCGTCCACGATGTTATTCTCCATGTTATTCTCCACGCCATCATACGCGCCCATAACCAGCCCCTTCTGGAAGTAGTTCTTGTTGTTGCCGAGGAACAGATTATGCATTACGTCAAACGTGCTTGCCAAGAACTTACCGACATACGGAAGGAGCATAATTGAAGACAAATTCCCTCTGATGTGATCATAGCTCCTCACGATCTCCGCCTCCGTCTTCTTGAGGAAAGGCCTAGGCTTGTACTTGAGCGGGATCGGCACCCCGGGATGAAGTTGTCGGATTTCTAGCCACGCAGCTCTGATCGCATCGACACGTCTGCCTTCGGCTTCCTCACGTTCTTGATGACGTCTTTTCGCCGCATTGATAGCCTCTGGCAATGCGGACATACGGTAAAGAACAGACATGGAGTGCTCGGCGGAGTCACGGAATGCAGAGGCTGGAGATCAAACCCAGGTATCAGTGATCTGGGTCGGACACCAAGATATCTGCTAACTTACCCTGTGTCAGTATCAGTCCTGACTTAGTGGCAAAACATCTGGTGCAGACGGAATTCGGACTGCTCTGTGACCGTCCTCCAATCGTGCTGATGGCAGCTGGTCGATCGCAAACAATTGCGCACAGGGCTATCCGTATTAGCCGACCCTCTGGATTGGAAGGTGTTCGTATCGAGACGGGATGCTCCCACGCTTGTCGCAATTCCATGAAAAGTGGCAGAGTGAACTTCCAAAGGTTGGGAGCCTTTGGTTCCTCAGGTCCGGAAGTTATACCGAGGCATCCCAGCAGCGGTTGACGAGCGCGGAGAATTGGGGGCAAATCCGCCAACTCGAGGACTAAAGGCCCCATGCTGTACGCACGCTGATGGATTCCATGGTTGGCGTTGAACCAGTCGATGCTGAAGTTCACGTGTAAGACGTCGTCATCGCTTTGTGACAATAATTTGCCGTCACTGTCGAGTAGAGAGTTCCAATAACGCCCGTCGTATTGTTCACGGTATATTCTGATACCGGCTGGCAGGTTGCCGAAGTTGACGCTGGTATTGCGTCTTTCCTTCCAGCTGAAGCATGCATCCTCGACCCCAGGATATGACATGATACGTTCCAGTTCGTATTTCAAAGGAATTCGACTGAACCCTTTACAGATCAAGGTAGCCGATGGACCTCCACCGGAACGGAGCATAGCGGAGCACGCAGGGCAAACACCTGGAAGATTAGCGACGGCGGACTCGTTCGTAAGAATTGTGTAGAACACCTCGTGGCAATCCGGGTTGGGGCACACGGGATGACAAATAATGGGGACTTCAAGGCGAAGTCGTCGCTCTACCGCTTTGATTGTGGTTACCGGATCCGCAAGCAAATTGGCCAGGTCTTCTCCATCCGTTTGGGTAGGAGAAAGTATACTTTTGCAGGTGTCGACCATCAACATGGCGAACCGGATGCTAGACTTGAGCGAAAATTCGGGGACCGTTCTCGAAACCTGCAAGGCCGATAGCGTCGCGACATGTATTCCTAAATAGAGATCGACGAAGGTCATGCTAGAGCCCATGGGCCGTGGACTGAAGCGGTAATCTCCAGGGAGAATCGATGCCGGGTTGGCGATCATATCCGGAATTGGGAAAGGCCATTGCGCTAAAAGGTCGTGTAGCTTTGGATGTGTGATGGTGGAAGGAGGAGGTAGAGCTTGGTATACTGGATCCACCAGAGGCTGCATCGTGCGGTCGGAATCGCGTACCGGTACTACTGGGGGCGAGTCCAAGAAATTGACAGAGGGAGGTCTGGATATGTCGTGAAGGCTGGCAGGCGGTGACGACCATATCTGTAGATAATCCGGATTCGCCTGCCAGCAAAGCGGATCCATTGACACAGGATCGTATACTGCAGGATCGTTAACTTCATCAAACGGTCCAGTTGATTCTCCACACCCGCTCGCCTCGATGCCCTCGGTCGGCGTCAAGCCGTCAGCCTCGACCAGCATGCTGCGCATCAACAGGTTGTCCGCGTTACTGGTGTTCGGATACAGGAGTTGGCGGTGAGCCTCCTTTACCATATGACTAATATAGATGCGGCCGTTCTTCAATAATTTCTCTTTTCCAGCACACATGCTGAATTCAGGACTTCGCAAGTTCAGACCACTATCGCGCCTTGGGTGCGCCCGCGCCAACTTCGATCGGACGAAGACCGGGCTGCCTCTGATAAACTTAAACGCATGCTCCTCCTTATCCAGTTCCTTCGACAATCGCAGCCCCTCATCACCTCTTTCACGGCGACCTACTCGCCACACGCACAAGGGACGACTACCACCGTTTCTTCCTCGACCCGCGCACCCTTACGAGCACCAAGATCGTCGGTGTCCTCGCATGCCAGCGCGAATCATACCTCCGATTCCTGGATACGACTGTGGTCGAGTTTCCAGACAATCAGCCTGTCTTTATCGGGTGCTGTCTCGTCATTGATAGCACTTGGCTTGAGGATAGCGGGTCGTCGTCGTTTCTGGTGGCCCGATGTCATATTGTTGATTACGGTGGCTCAGGCACAACCGAAATCGGGCTTCTATAGAGTATATATATACAAATAAGATACAGCGACAAGAACTAAGTCAGTTAGGTGGAAGCTGTTTTCTTTACCTCGACAGGCCCTCGATGACTTTGCAATCGCTGCAGAGATACCGGTTACCTATGC